>OX459038.1:36534286-37134286 GCA_949775005.1 Orthosia gothica | reverse complement strand
TATACGTTGAAATGGAATAATTCGTCATTTCACACTTTTTTAAACTTCCCAATTTCGAGGATGCTCCAGTGTAAATAACAACCGTGCGACGTCAACAGCGGAGTCTCACACTGGGCTCCCATCGTGTCTCGGCAAATATTATTTTTTATTCAGATATTGGCCCGAAAGCCTGGTGCGATTTAACGAGACACGACACTAACATTCATTAAGTTGATCATATCCCAGTTTGTGATGTTCAGCGATGACTACCCCCTTTAGTTTATAAGTGTACATACAACATGGCAATGCAATGAGACCGTAATCAGACCTTCTATAGGAAGCAGTATTTAACAACTAACATTTGGTTGTCCTACGTGCTCAATCAAGAGCGGCCATATTTAGCCTATTTTATACAGAAATGAGTTTAAGCGGTTCCGCCTTCCATGTATGTAGTGTCAGTTAAAAGTCAATAATAGTCCATAATCAAGTAAGTCATTGCGTAGTGTATAAATTATGAAATTAGGGCATGTAACGTGTGACGAAAGGCTTCGCCGTTTCCCTAAACCAAATATTAGCCACAAATATCTGCCAAAGGGTGGATTTAGGAAGTAAATACAAGGGTTCGCCACGCTAGAATAAATAGTACATTAGTGAATTGTCCCTACCTATGTAATACAAAGATTAAAACTTACCCCATTCATACTGGCACGCACTCACACCATATTAACGCGGATAGACTAAATTATAATTAACTTAATAATTAAACTCGTTATCACTATACGTTACAACGACTCGACTTTAGATTATTCGTTTCCAAAGCTAAACCCTATGTGTCTAACACTCTAGTATCCTCACTCGTACGTCTTCTTCCGCTCCTCAGAACCAGACCGTCCGCTTCGCCCGCCTCCAATCAAGTGTGTCCCTCACGCCTCTCCAAACCCGACGCCCATCTACCAATCTCCTTTTCAGTTCAGTTTTTTGTGCATCGCTTAATTGTTTTGGGTCTGGTTCGTGTTAGAAATCAGATATTCCAAGACTCTTTTGTCTTGACAGCCCTTACTTCAAAAAGTCAATTTATGAGCATCTTTAGAAAGTTGGGTTCTTGTTCCATAGTTTATGACATAGCCTGTCAAACCCAAAAGTCCGTGTCTCAATGTGTTCAACACATCTGGCCGGCCATGCGTAGTTTTAAAATATTAAAATATAGAGATAAATGACATGTAGTCACATTCCCCCCTCTGAAAATCAGACGCGTGACGTAGTACAGCGGATGAGCTTTCACAATAGGATGATCTCTGTTGTCTCATAAAACATTCATAGATTATAACCTCGTTCTCTAATACCAGGTTAACTTATTCGGTTTGTTAAAATTATTCCAGTTGGATCATTAATCCAATAAGATTCAATATCTACTATTACTTTGTAGTATTACGCAGTAACATCTACATTCGAGTCACAATTGCTGTACCTATTTCGAAAGGTACGAATTTTCTTGTCATATTCAAGTAACAAAGTGCTTATTTATATTTTTATTTCACCTATCACAGTCTCGTATTACCTTCTAAACGGTAGGATACGCAATTGCTGTATCTCAATTAGTCTTTTATAATGACGCATATCCATTCCATTATCAAGTAACAAATTTCAATAGACCTGTAGGTATGCTTTTTGCTTAGCTTTACATACCAGAGTCTTCTTAGCTTTAAGTCATTACGATACTTTTACATTTTAATTTATATTTCGCTGAAATATTTTAATCTTGTTAGAAAAGATCTCAAAAGACCTGTGCATGCTTATTATTTAATTTTACATACCAGGTTATCTCCTATTAGTACTACCTACGGTACTCTCTCGTTCTAAACTCAGCCTATCGCAGTTGCGCTGGACGGCGCTCTGCACTGATCAGCGGTCTCTGCTTAAGCACCTTAATGCCGGAGTCAGCTGCCGAATTCGTTTTCAGGAATAGCTGGAATAGTTCGCACATGTGCTTATTAGAATTTTATACCAATAAGATGAAACAGCCCCCCTCTGACCTTAAGAGGATTGGCAGTTCTGAAATTAGACAAGTATTAGAAGATTAGGTACATCAACCTTTACAAATTAAACAAGGTTGTTAGAATTCTAACACGAGTTTGAGAGTTATATCAGACTGATTTAAGAGATCAGAGACTTCTAATAATCCAATAAAGGTTTGAAAGTCATATGTAAACTGTAGCCACATTAGATTTTCCACACTAAATATAAATCGTATAGATTTATTTCATAAGTTTATCTTATTAACGAGGTCACGCATTGAAAAGTCAGAATCTTGCCCCCCTCAGATTGTAACATTAACGACAACTTGCTATAGTTCCAACCTTCGGTTATAATTTCATGGGTCATAATTAGGAAACAATTGTTTTCCTATTGTTACACACCTGACTCAGGTGTCGCGGCCGTTGAGGCATCGCGTTAAAAAAAAAAGGAACTTAACTTGGTGACTGGTGCCACGCTACAGCATCTGCCGGATTCAGCCGGTGTCAGTCACCTGGATGAAGCTCTGGGCCAAAACACTCCGTTGGTCTAGACATAGAGTAGTAGTAGCTATGTGATGACTTGGTATCCTGGAATTTGAAATAAGGCCACACAAGTATCTATTCTCTTATAACGTTACATACTCTGTCCAGAAACCAGTATTTAGTGAAGCTTTCTATAATTATGTTAACGTACCTTCTTGCTAATTTTATGGTCACCTTTACGTTTTTGTATATCTTAATGAATCAGTTATTCAATTCAATTCAAATCAATTTATTCATTCATCAAGCCATACAAACATTGTTTATAAATAAGAAATACACGAAAAGACGAAATACAAATGATGGAACCCTGACTTCCACACTAGGCGAATGCCTGTATCTTTGAAGTCAACATCCAAGTACCAAGTTGTTGACTAACAACCAAGGATATGTACTCAGGTTTCTGCGTACACTCAAATACCCAAGTCCCATCTCCAAAGTCCCAATGCCTGCTTGCAGGGTTCACCAAACAAAAGCATCGCAACATCGGGTGACCGTTTTTCTAGTAACTGCCAGCCCCTTTATTTTATTTTATTTTTTTAAACAAATGAAAAAAACCGGCAAATTGAACTTAAGAGTATTGAGCAAGATTGCTTTCAATAAAAAAATTGAGAAACCGTGTGGTGTGCGAGGCTATCTAACACAGTCAGACCCTTGTTTTTGTAATTTAAAAACCCGGCAAAAAAACAAAGCAGTCATTTGGCTAGGGTCAACGCAAAAAAGGCGAACGCATCTGTGGGCGAAATTTTGTTTGTTTCCAAACTGATCACATAATTATAGATTCCGGGTACAATATATATACGTACTATGTGTGATTTGCACAACCTGACAGATACAAAACTCACGTTTGATGAGATTCTAATTTCTCATCAACCAGTTTATCAGACGGGAATCGAACCCATATCAATGACAATAGAATTCATGTATATCCTTAAGTAAATAAATCATACGGGTCTTGAACCCGCTAAATGTAGTTGTCGATTTCAACCAACATAACTAGCTAGTTATCTGTTATTAGTCGTTGTAATTTTTATTGCCTATCAATTCTTTAAAAGCCTAAGTTACGTTGCGTTATTTTATGGGAGTCCCACCCACCGTAACACAAGCACCAAAATTTTATCAATCATTATTATGTATTCATGTAGGAATCTAACCCACATAATATTATGAAACCAATCGTTTACTAGTATGTCAGGCGGGAATTGAACCCTAACTTCCATGACAATACAGACCACGTTGACTCTCAATCAACCAAAACACCCAGGACTTGAAGCCGTTAAATGTAACTAACAAATTCATCTAACATAATGAGATCTTTATCGATCGCCGTTGTAACCTTTATCGTTAACAACTCTATATAACCCTAACACTTTGTGTTATTTGTGTCGTAAAACATTCGATTGTATTATCTAAAATATTTTAACCGTAGTAACTCCTTTTGTGTATAACAAATAAAAGAAGCTTAAACTTACGTCGTTGTTTTTTGTAACCAATTATCGTTGTTCTTTCTCGTTGCACTGACGTTAGTCGGTACATTTAAACCGTAATAAACCTTTTTGTGCCTAACAACTAATAGAAGCTTGACTTACGTTGTTTCGTTTTTATAGTAACCCATAATTGTTTTTTTTTCTCGTTGTACTGACGTTAGTCAGTACATTTAATGACGAGAATCCTGGTCACGGCACCACATGTGACTGTTCCTAAATGACCCTAGGCTGATAAAAATTTCGTTTTTCCTAAAATGTCCTAGATTTAGTGTTAATGTCGGCCCTGTCGTTAACAAGGGTGAAGCGCCCCTCCATTCCGCGCTGCACAATGAATTTCATCCTGGCTTGATAAATTCTCTTCCGATTAAATGAATTCCAAATATTGTTTTGTTTTGTTTTGGAATTTGGAATTCACAGTTATAAAATTATAACTTGGAAGTGGTTTAGAAGGACAAAATATAACTAAGGGGATATAAACCAAATTGTTACAATTAACTAAATCTTGTGTGGGAAACTCTTGACACTAATGTAAAGAGTACTTAAATCAAAGTCCGAATAATGGTCGCGGATAGTGAATATACATTCAAGGATTAATACAAATACAAATAACTAAATTAGTAGAGAGTTTAACTCGGGAAGTAACTGGAGTTGATAATATCAACTCGCCTACAGACAGCCCCAAAAGCGCCCACCCCGCCATCATTTCGTAGTGTAATAGCTGGTAAGAAGAAATGATGAAACAAACTTCCAGCACACATTTCTGTCTGATAGCCTTACGGGCTAAATAAGTAAAACAATAGTGAAGTAAGAAGTTAATTTGACAAAGGGATTGCAAAGTGCATTATTTACCTAACGAAAGGAAGTTGGTAGGATCGCTACGCTTGCATTCATTAATACGTTTATTTGAATTACGTTAATGGGTCAATTGGCAATAGTCTAGATTCCCACCCAAGTGACGTGAGATTGCCTTTCAAAAGCACACACGTCGTATACGTGTACTGCAGGGCCTCGAATGCGCGTCCTAGGAAGGATTTGCGGCGGTCCATACAGTACAAGTTTCCCTAAACTTAAACATGTCTTACACAATCCTAAGACAAGGACGGTTTTGTGCCTAAGTGTCCTGCCATTGAGCGAGACATGCTTCCAGAATTACTGGACGCGCACTATAATAAATAGTTCACCCTCGACCTAACACCCTTTACTAAAACAATGCAAAACTAGCAAGCGTACCGAAGACTCAGTCTGAAACAGGTTCACTACAATTGCCTTGTTATACGTTGAAATGGAATAATTCGTCATTTCACACTTTTTTAAACTTCCCAATTTCGAGGATGCTCCAGTGTAAATAACAACCGTGCGACGTCAACAGCGGAGTCTCACACTGGGCTCCCATCGTGTCTCGGCAAATATTATTTTTTATTCAGATATTGGCCCGAAAGCCTGGTGCGATTTAACGAGACACGACACTAACATTCATTAAGTTGATCATATCCCAGTTTGTGATGTTCAGCGATGACTACCCCCTTTAGTTTATAAGTGTACATACAACATGGCAATGCAATGAGACCGTAATCAGACCTTCTATAGGAAGCAGTATTTAACAACTAACATTTGGTTGTCCTACGTGCTCAATCAAGAGCGGCCATATTTAGCCTATTTTATACAGAAATGAGTTTAAGCGGTTCCGCCTTCCATGTATGTAGTGTCAGTTAAAAGTCAATAATAGTCCATAATCAAGTAAGTCATTGCGTAGTGTATAAATTATGAAATTAGGGCATGTAACGTGTGACGAAAGGCTTCGCCGTTTCCCTAAACCAAATATTAGCCACAAATATCTGCCAAAGGGTGGATTTAGGAAGTAAATACAAGGGTTCGCCACGCTAGAATAAATAGTACATTAGTGAATTGTCCCTACCTATGTAATACAAAGATTAAAACTTA
Organism: Orthosia gothica; assembly: GCA_949775005.1. Taxonomy (NCBI): domain Eukaryota; kingdom Metazoa; phylum Arthropoda; class Insecta; order Lepidoptera; family Noctuidae; genus Orthosia; species Orthosia gothica. The sequence goes on along the minus strand of OX459038.1, from coordinate 37,128,324 downwards.
CCCCATTCATACTGGCACGCACTCACACCATATTAACGCGGATAGACTAAATTATAATTAACTTAATAATTAAACTCGTTATCACTATACGTTACAACGACTCGACTTTAGATTATTCGTTTCCAAAGCTAAACCCTATGTGTCTAACACTCTAGTATCCTCACTCGTACGTCTTCTTCCGCTCCTCAGAACCAGACCGTCCGCTTCGCCCGCCTCCAATCAAGTGTGTCCCTCACGCCTCTCCAAACCCGACGCCCATCTACCAATCTCCTTTTCAGTTCAGTTTTTTGTGCATCGCTTAATTGTTTTGGGTCTGGTTCGTGTTAGAAATCAGATATTCCAAGACTCTTTTGTCTTGACAGCCCTTACTTCAAAAAGTCAATTTATGAGCATCTTTAGAAAGTTGGGTTCTTGTTCCATAGTTTATGACATAGCCTGTCAAACCCAAAAGTCCGTGTCTCAATGTGTTCAACACATCTGGCCGGCCATGCGTAGTTTTAAAATATTAAAATATAGAGATAAATGACATGTAGTCACACATTTTAACAATTTACGATGCGCACGCACCGGTCAAGAAATGTATAATTAAGGAACCGTCATATCCCTGGATAACAGATACAATTAAATTAATGATGCGCTTGCGGAATGAGGCTCTGACCAAGTACCGTAAAACGAAATCCGAGTCCAAAAAAGCATACTACAAGCAGTTAAAATCTCTGGTGTTAAATTCCATATTTAGAGAAAAGGTTGCGTATTTCAAATTTAATATTAATAGTCAAATTAAAAATCCGAAAGCATTATGGCAAAATTTAAGAAACACTGTATTACCAAAGAAACAAATTGACGACCTTCCTACTCACCTCAGAGATCCAAACCAAATCAATAATCACTTTATGAGTGTTCCTGGTAACCCTGTCTGCAATATTTCACAACGCACTTTCTTTGAGTCTCATCGTTATGGTGATGATAGCTTTGCATTTGCATTGCAACCAGTAACTGCTGATCAGGTTTTGCGATACTTCCGCCAGCTACAATCTAACGCTGAAGGCTGTGATAGGGTAACCCTGAATATGCTTTTGCTTACACTCCCACATACACTGAAAGTCATCACTGACATTGTGAACAGTTCAATTGTCTCAGCAACCTTTCCTGACATCTGGAAAACTGCTATCGTTAGGCCACTGCCTAAAAAAACAAATTCAACTGACTTTAAGGACCTTAGGCCTATTAGTATTCTGCCTTGCCTTTCTAAAATTGCTGAAAAGGCGGTATGTCAGCAGCTATCAAAATATCTAGAAGATAAAAACATTCTGCCTGAGCTACAGTCAGGCTTTCGCAAACAGCGTGGTACTTCTACGGCTCTTTTGGACGTGACAGATAATATTCTATCAGCACAGGATAAGGGCCTATGTACACTTCTTGTCCTACTTGATTTTTCGCGAGCTTTTGACTGCATAAATATAGATCTATTTCTATCAAAGCTTAGCTACTATGGATTTGACCAAAACACGATACACTGGTTCCAAAGCTATCTCACCGGCCGACGTCAGCGTGTCGAAATACGACTGAGCAATGGCTCGTCTCTTGTTTCGTCACTCACTTCTGTTTGCAGAGGAGTCCCGCAAGGCTCAATACTGGGCCCCATCATCTTTATTTTGTATTGTGCGGATATCATAAATTCCCTGAAGCGATGTAGGTACCATATTTATGCTGATGACGTACAAGTCTATATTTCCTTTAAGCCAAGTGACTATGACATTGCGATAAAGGATCTAAACGATGATCTTGACAGGATAGCGTGTTGGGCTGAAAATAACGGTTTGGTACTTAACCCTACCAAAACCAAATACATGTTGTTTGGAACCAAGACCCAAATCAGTGCAGTGCCAGCAACACTCAACGTTGCCCTGCTGGGTGAGTCGGTCAGTCGAGTCGGTGAGGCCCGTAATCTGGGTCTGAACATGGACTCTGGGTTGAGATATGAAGCGCACGTGTCAGAGTCAGTGCGCACTTGTTTTTACCGGCTTAAGGTCCTCTATAAAATAAGGCCTTATCTTTCAGAGGAGCTGCGGATCCAGCTGGCTGAGTCTCTCGTGTTATCTAATCTGAACTATGCGGACGTAGTTATTGGCCCTCGACTGCTTGCAAGAACTGATAGACTGATCCATAGAGTGCAAAACGCCTGCGCTCGATTCTGCTTCACAATCCCACCTAGAAGTCACGTAACGCCATTTTTAAATAACCAGTCAATCCTCAAGATGAAGTCGCGTCGCAAGTTGCACTTGGCATGCCTACTTTTTGGAGTTGTAAATTACAAACAGCCGACCTATCTGTACAATAAACTGAGCTGGATCGCTAGTAGAAGAGAATGCGCAAGTCGAACGCAGCGGCTTTCAGGGGAAGTTTTAGATACGCCGCATCTAAATGCTGGAACAATATTCCCCCGCCGATAAGGAATCTTAAATGCCTTGTAACGTTCAGAGTTCGACTGCGGCAGTTTCTTATAGCCTCACAGAAAAAACTGGGGATGACTGTTTTGAACACGTCCGTTATATAACTGGCTGTCATGTCCTTTCCGAGCCAATCTGTCTATTTGGCGTATCTCGTGGTCAAAACCTGTAAACAAAAGATAGGTATGGTCTCTTGGTAATTAAATAACTTACCTACTAATTTAAATACTCATGTTATTTACATATATTTATTTATTGAAAATATATTTACCCCTCGAATGCTGTTAGCAAACACAATAAAAAAACAATTGCTTCTATGTACCTCACATCACACTGTCATAACACAAACATATTACGACTGCTCAGCGACCGTATGTCACTGCAGGGATCCAGCAGAATATCAGCGTCAGGTATATTTGCCTGACACATGCTGAGCTGGACTCCCATTTGGTGCAACCTTGAGACGCACACCGCACTGTGTTTAAGTTGAAGTAAGTATGTTACTTGTGTCACTTTTATTTGTATTAAGTTGTTTTTTCTTCTTCTTTTTTTGTATTTTGGCACCTTTTTTTCCAAATACCCACATGTATGTGATTTTGTGTGTTGTGCTGTGTCTTTTGTGTGCACTGAATAAATGGTTTATCTATCTATCTATCTATCTATCTAATGCGATTTTTATTTCGGGTTTTGTTCCTAAACAATGGCGCGCTATTGTTATTGTGCCAATTCCTAAACCGGGACGAGACTCCATCTCTTCGTCCTATTTCAATGATTTTATGCGTTTGTAAGGGTTTTCATAACATTTTAATGAATAGATTATAGTGGTTTATCGAAAAACATATGCTTTTGTCAAGCACCACGACAGGTTTTAGAAAATACCGCTGAACTATAGATAACCTATCTGTTTTAGTCTCGCGTATTCAAATTGGCTTCGCCAAAAAGCTTATTACGGTTGTTATTTTCATAGACATAAGCAATGCATACAACTACGTGGACGTGAAAAGTTTGATGGAAATCATGCAACGAATTGGTATCGGAGCCGGGATTTGTAACTACATCTGGAACTTTCTGAAGTAACGTCGACAATTGTCGGCAGTCTGGGGATTGGCACAAGGCGATCCATTGTCACCGTTACTTTTTAATATAGCAACCATGGACGTTTGTCATAGTAGCGGCGACGTATTTTTGTCACAGTATGCGGACGATTTTGTGTTGTACACCACTTGCAGTGATGTGTCATTGGCCCAACAACGATTACAACCCGCATTAAATAAAATATCTAAACTTTTTTTGAATTTGGGTCTATAAATATCACCTACGAAAAGTAACGTCTGTGTTTTTAAAAATGGTGTAGCAAGACAGACTCTAACTTTAAAAATTGATGAGGAATCGCTACCGGTGGTACAAAATGTAAAATATTTGGGAGTTTGGCTTGACCGATCACTTAGGTTGGCTAAACATATTAAAGAGACCCGAGAAAAGGTGTTAAAGTTGATAAATGTTTTCAAAATTCTTGGATGGGGTATACATCCTAAACATCTGAGGCAGTTATACATTTCAACAATTGGAAGTAGAATCGACTACGCTTGTTTCCTATACGACAGTGGCTGTGAAACTCACCTTAGTAAACTAGACAGGGTTCAAAATGTTTGCATGAGGATTATCGGAAAACTTTCGACGAACGAAACGAAACGAACTTTTCGACCATTCACGTTATGGAAAATGAATTGAACCTGGAACCGTTGAAGTTTCGCAGATATTATCTAGCGAGTAAATTTTGGCTTAAATAAAATCATACGCGGATAATAATATTATTGCTGTAGACTTGCAAGTACTTTGTCAACAGCCATACTGGAAAAGAAAAGTACCGTTGTTGATCAGAATTCATGAGTCTTTAGATTCGTTACCTATCTACATAAGCCCAAAGCTTGAAATGTTCTCATTGGATACTTGGGTTCACAAGATTGATCTGTCTCAAATTATATTTCCCGGAGTAGATGGTCTGGTTGCGGCTAAAACTTGCTACCAAAATATTAAACTGAGTGAATTGTGCAATACATTTTTAAATAAGACTTACCCGTAATTTTACAAAATATATACAGATGGATCGAAAGATAAAATAGGTTCTGGAGCAGCGTTTTTCGACCCACAATCCAATCTTTCAGTACAATTAAAGGTAAATTCAAAATGCAATATTTTGTATTTAGAATTAGTCGCAATAGAGGAAGCATTGTCTTACATTGACTCATTTGAAAGCGGTAATTATGTAATTCTGAGTGATTCGAAAAGCAAAAAGAATATTGTACTACAGTGGATACCGGCTCATGTTGGCTTGGAAGACAATGAAATAGTGGATCGATTGGCAAAAGATGCTTGTGATGATGGGTTACTCAGTCCATAGCTTCCCGTGCACAGTGACTTTTTGTATACAGTTAAAGCAGAATGCAATAAAATGTGGCATGAACACATCGACAAAAGGTCACTGAGCAAGGGAATCTGGTATCGAACGATCCAACCAACACTTTCGCGTTGTCCATGGTTCGACCAGATAAACATGAGTCGAGCAGAAATCGTTATGCCTCTTCGGCTTCGATCGGGACACATACCAATGAACAGTTTTGCCTATCTTATGGGTAAAGTTGCTTCACCAAATTGCCCGGAGTGCAGTATAGTGGAAGACACTTACCATATACTGATGGAATGCGTCCGGAACGAGGCCGAAAGAATTTCAATCCTACCTAAGTCACTAGATGTAGGAAGATGCAACAGTGTTCTTGCGTCACCTTTGTCAAGGGAGGCAAGAGCTTTGTATAAGCTAGCCAAAGCAGGCTTTAGAACATAGGGATTGTTAAATTAATTTAAAATCTTAGTTATATTTATTATTATTAACTTTGTATACCTACGCGGCTGGCATAGTCGCTTCGCGATTAAAGCCTTTTTTTCAAAAAAGTTGTTGATCTTTTTATTATCTACAACTTTGCGATTTAACTTTTTCCCATAAGCCTTGTCGTTTTGCCGGCAATCGAGATAAACCGTTTTCACCCTTAAAAACTCACCCCCTTCCCCTTCCCGACCTCAGATCGCCCGTAAATTATTTTTCCTTTATTTTTTGGTATATTCTCTTCCTTTTGCAATGGGTTTCATCCTACTATATTTTTTTTTCTTTTCAAAAATTATCGACCCTGGTCTAGTAGGATCGGATAGTCTCTTGTTCCTATTTGCACGACAGGCCTTGACATATTCCGAGCCGACCGTATGGACAGTTTTCACGAACCCATTGTCACGAATGCGAAGTAATGTCTATGCCTATAGGTACAGATACATAGATAACTAGTAAGACGTGGCATGAGGTGGGCAAGAGAGAGGGGAGCGCGCGAGGCTGGAGAGCGCGCGCGCGCACCCGCGGCACTTGGGCCTGATGGTCGGAGCTGGTGGGAGCTAGAAGTATATGGGTGAGCAAATCAGTTTTATGTCAGTGCATGTGTATTCAGATTTACCAGATATTCATTTTATGATGTGTTCCATTGTTGCCGATTGTTAGCGATACCCACATTCGAACTAATAATTTAAAAAAGAAACAAGTCGTTGATTCGTGAGATAGTCTGTGGTACAGCGCCGGCGGCCATTGCCAAGGGAAACGTTAGGCCTAACTGTTGTAAACATATTTGATTGTAAGAAAAAGTTGTAGGTATTGATTAAAAGCATTTCAGGAAATTGAAGACTGTGTATCATTTGACCTGACTCCGTTAACAGTCAGAAGTGGTAAGAACTAAGAGTGTTGGAGAAGTTCGCAGGTATGTTGTTTTATTTGACCTATTTTATTTTGAATAACTGACGGTTGATGACTTCGGGTAATTTAATGGTTGAAATGAAATAAGTATTTGTAATTCGAATACAATTTTCAATAAACAATTTATGTGATTTGTTTACTCGTAATAACAAGTACTGCTTATGCAGTCATAATAAATATGTTACGGTTTGATTTTCAACACCGACGACGCGACATCCGATAAACTGCGTGGCGTGGGTATAGTTGTTCTATCTCACGAAGGTAGATGAATCATAGCAAAATTACTCTTATTTCGACGTCATAAAAGTCACGTATACCTCACTTTATGGGTAGAAAATAAATGGGTTTGTTTATGTTTGAGTTTTAATATTGAGACATCGTGATATTAACTTGCGATATTTAGATATTATAGACTATAGAATATTTTCGTTCTTTATTTATGAATTTGAGGAAATCTGATCATGGAGATCGCACATTTTTTTTTAAATTTTTTGGATTCTTGTGGATTATATAAGATTGATTTATATATATCACCTACTTATGTACCTCTTCCAAAACAGATTAACCGCTTATATGTGGTTAATATGTATTCTAAGGTAGCAGGTCCAAACTTTGACTAGGTACCTTGGTACCTTTCATAATTAATTTATGTTTATGCGTCTTATAGATGATCTGATGTTATTTATAAGTACGGCATCCTAAAAGTGTTGCTGTTGATAATTATTTAAGTGCCTAGTTGAGTATTTGTTTATTTGAAGAGCTCTGTGATTTAACAGTTACGGGGCGAAATGGGTTTATTTATGTGCATTTCTATAGATACAATGCGCCGAAACAGCTGCCGCAATATGGATTAAGTACTCATGATTGTTTTTTTTATCTTTGTTTCTCTTTTCCTTACTAACACCTACCACACGATACTAACTTAAACCACGTCTCCACTTCACCATGGGCTAAGTAAAATAATATTTCAAATATATACTTTAAATATTTATTTATTGGTTATCATAGTCTCCGCCAATAAACATAGTTCTGAACAATGGCTTCCAGTGGTAGGTCTAATTATACTCCGCCTTTGGAACTGAATATACGTAAAAGATCATCACGCAATCCTGAGCGTATCCAGGAGCCTAGAAGAAATAGATGTTCCACGACAAGACCTCATCAAAGACAACGAAAACGTGATACATACCGCAACCGATCTCGTCGCAGAACGGCATCTGATTCTTTATCCTCGTTATCATATCGGCGTCATAGTAGCAGTAGTACGGCTTCAAAAAGCAGCATTTCTGATTATCATACGCGGAATGTCAGATCTCGTTCCACCCGACGCTATCGGTGCCGGAAACGAAAATCTCGCGCATCGCGTCATCACAGTGATGATACCAGCTCTTCCGGTTCTGAACACAACAATCGATATAAGAGAAAGCTAGATTGGTCCGACAATTCCGTGTCTGATAATTCTTCGTTCGCAAAACGAAAACGATCCCGTTCGAGAGTTCGCTCTCACAGGAAAAGTCGATCCAGTGCTCACAAAGAAAATCAGTTTCTAAAAGAAATCTCTAGAATAATTACAGGCAATCGTTTTGAAGGATCGCAAAATGTTATCTCAGAATTCGATCCTGACGCACATTCACAGTCGGTCGAAGACTGGATTCGTAAGGTGAACGAAACGGCAAGAATTTATGGTTGACAGAAAGGCAAATAATCTATTATGCTATACCGAAACTTTCTGGCCATGCTAAAAAGTGGTACCAAGGTAGGAGTACCATTGATTTAAATTGGAAACAATGGCAAAGAAAGATAATAAACTTTTCCAGACGATCGTAACTACGCTGATCGTTTGACGGAAATGCTTAGCAGAAGTAGTAGGCGAGAGGAATCGATGAAAGAGTATTTCCATGAGAAGGGTAGGTTAGTGATAATGTGTGGCATTAAAGGAAGAAATGCTGTGGATTGCATAATCAGCGGTATCTTCGATAATGGCGTGAGGTTAAACGCCCAAGGAGCCAGTTTTAAGAGGACATCGGAATTGCTAAAATATTTACGCCGAATATCAAAACGAAATCTTATCTCAAAGAGAGATTCATTACTTCCTAAACAAGACTCGCAAAATATAAAAGATTCGGACAATAATCGCAACAATATCTGAATTAGATCTATACCCACAAATAGCCGGGCAAAGTCTAGGTCGTTTCAATGTAATAATTGTGGTGATACTGGGCATACCGCGCGTAACTGTAGCAAACCATTAAGAAGATGTGACAAGTGTTCACGACTAGGACATATGACACAAAATTGTGAGCTGATAGGTTCTCGACCAAAAACTGATCGAACACAGGCAAATACGAATCATAACTCTACACAAAGCGTTCTAAAAATAGCAACAAACGAAAAGTCAAATTGTAAGTATTTTAAAACTATTTATGTTAATGACATATCGGTCTCAGCTTATATAGACTTCGGGAGTCAATGTACCTTAATCAGAGAATCGGTTGTCAAAAATCTTAACGTAGTGCCAAATAAGATGGCACTTCCCATTATTAGGGGATTTGGTTTTGGAAGTGTTGTACCAATTGCTAGGATATAACTGACTTTGTAACTGTTGTAGTAGATGCGGTCCAAGCAGATATAGAAGCATTTATTGTACCGGATCATTTAATTAAGATAGATGTTCTGATTGGGCAGTCTTTAACAGAGCTGCCCACTGTTACCGTACATAAGAATTGCACTAAACTAGTTCTTTACTGTGATGATTCCAATGTAGAAAAGATGAATATTTACAATACCAATGATATCTCGATCAAAAGGTTACAGGACATACAAGTACATACCCCAGATACGTTCTCAGGACCATTATTTGTCCCAGGCAGTGCATGTATGAGACCCATAAAGACGCCATGCGAGCAGACCTTAACACGCAATACCGTCAGAAACGCAAGGAAATCTATCGCAGTACCCGCAAGGATAGGAGACGGTGGGCTGATGGTATTGCTGATCGTGCTCAACAAGTTGCAAACTCCGGCAACTTGAAAGAGTTGTACAATGCTACCAAAACCTTGGCAGGTAACAGCAAGTCGAGGAAGAAGCCGCTGAAGTCCAAAGATGGTCAGCTCATTGTGACGTCAGAAGGGCAGCTACTTCGCTGGCGTGAACACTTTGAAGAGGTCTTCCGTCTGTCAGCTACATCGGCACCTGACGCGCTGCAAGTCAGTACTCCACCCACCCAGCTTCTCAACATTAACACGGAACCACCGTCAGCCTCTGAAGTTGCGGAGGCAATCCGCTCTTTGAAGACAGGCAAAGCACCAGGACTCGACCTGATAACTGCGGAAATGCTTCAAGCCGACTTACCCACCGCAGTCGACGTCCTGACGCCGCTCATTGAAAAGATCTGGATCGCCGAAGAACTACCAGACGAATGGAACAAAGGTCTCCTTATAACTGTTCCTAAGAAAGGTGATCTTAGCCAGTGCGATAACTGGAGAGGTATAACTTTGCTCTCGATTCCCTCTAAGGTATTTTGCAAGATCATCCTGGACAGATTGTCGAAGGCCGTGGATCCTCTTCTACGCAAGGAGCAGGCTGGTTTCCGCTCGAACCGCTCCTGTACGGACCAGATCAACACTCTCCGTATCATACTGGAACAGGCATCAGAATGGCAGAGGGAGATTTATCTAACCTTCGTAGACTTCGAAAAGGCCTTTGATACGCTGAAGTGGTCTAGTATCTGGTCCCGCCTACTGGAAATTGGAGTGCCGCCGAAAATAGTCCGTCTGTTGCAGAGTATTTATAAGAAATATTCCTGTAAGGTTACTCATAACGGCCTCATATCAGATGACGTAGCAGTGCACGCGGGTGTCCGCCAAGGCTGCCTCCTGTCACCGCTCCTCTTCCTGATCGTTCTTGATGGAATTATGCTTCGCATCTACGATAACAGGCGCCGCGGCATAGAGTGGGGATTATCCAACGTCTTGGAAGACTTGGATTACGCTGATGACCTATGCCTGCTGAGTCATACCCACGCCGATATGCAAGCAAAGCTAAAAGATCTACGCCAGGAAGCGGCAAAAACGGGGCTCAAAATAAACATCCGGAAGACCCAAGAAATGAGAACTGGTGTGAAGAACCACTCACCGTTGCTGATTGGCACAGAGGCAGTGGAACGCGTCCACCAATTTACATACCTCGGGAGTGTCGTGTCGGAGACTGGGGGAAGTGAAGAGGACATCGTTTCACGGATCGCCAAAGCCCGAGCAACCTTCGCGCAGCTGAGACCTGTTTGGCAATCGCGGAAACTGACCCGAAATATTAAACTCAAAATCTTCGGGTCCAATGTCAAATCCGTGCTGCTCTACGGGTGCGAAACGTGGCAGGTCACAAAGGACATCTCACGCCAAATACAAGTCTTCGTCAACCGCTGTCTTCGTCGTATTCTTGGAGTTTACTGGCCCGAGACCATCTGCAATGTAGAGCTGTTGGAGAAATGCCACGAGAGCCCGATCGACCGCCAGATCAAGCGTCGCAAGTGGAGATGGATTGGCCACACGCTCCGAAGGGGTCCCGATCACATACCCAAACAAGCTTTGGACTGGAATCCCCAGGGGAAACGAAAGCGTGGCCGTCTCCGTCAAACCTGGCGTCGCACAGTGTTGGCAGAAGCGACGAGCATCGGAATGACATGGAGCGAAGTGAAGCGTGAAGCTCAAGACCGATCGCGATGGAGGACATCTGTGGACGCCCTCTGCCCCATCTAGGGGTTAAAGGACATTAAGTCAAGTAAGTCAAGTGCATGCATGAAACCCGGTAACGAATACATTATATTGCAAGGTGTCTACCAATTTCATGAAGGAAAGAGTCGATGTTTAGTAATGATTTTGTCTGAATAGACAATTATTTTCACCAATTCTAAATTATTATCACGGGCAATAAAACTAAACGATCAAGGCTCATTTACATCAAAACATGAACGTTTAGATGTGGATTATATTCATATAAATACTCGGTTCTCTGATAATTGTGATAAATCGAACCCCATAAAGAAACCTATTACTTTGGATATGTTACATATCGGTCCCAAAGTGACTGACACTGAAAGGGATCAGTTATTAGACCTCCTGAACAAGTTTAGGAACTGTTTTGCATTTAATATGCAGGAGCTTGGACTGACTCATATAACCGAAATGACATTACGTCTTAACGACGATACGCCTGTGATTTATAGACCTTATAGACTACCTTTTAGTGAGCGCGCAAAGGTGCGGGCAATGATAGGTGATATGTTAGCCTATAATATTATAAGAGAATCACAGTCGGCTTATGCCAGCCCCATAGTGTTGGTTCGGAAAAAGAATAATGAATACAGACTTTGCGTAGACTATCGGGCATTGAATAAAAAGATAGTAAAAGATAGCTATCCGATGCCAGTCATTGACAACCAGCTTGATCGTCTCAGCGGCAAATCATACTTTGATTGATTCTGCTCGCCGCAGCCGTTGAGTGTGGACGTGTGTTCAATTCGATCTCATTACTAGTGCCTGATTGGTGGTCAAGTGTAATTTCAATTCTCTGTCTTTCCTTAAGTGTTTATATGGCCTGTTAACGCCTTTTGGGCGTGTCTAGAAAGAGACATATTGATTATTGTTTATCCGTCTACAAATTTCATTCGAACATTTTTGGTGATTGGCGGGATTCGAACTGCCGGTCGCGAGCGCTCGGTGCGTTGGAGTGTCGTGCCTGTAGCCGCTGAGCCATATCAACATTGAACGCTTGCGCATAATTAAGGACGCTATTACATTTTTCTACAAATAACAGTACTTTTGAGGTACCATTTTAATGTATAAGTAATCACCGATGTGAAGATATCATGGTCTTTATTTAAAGATAATATATTCAGCTCCAGATATGTATCAGAAAAATTGTATGACATCAAACAAATTTTTCGCACAAATACGTTTTGCCCATCACAATAATCGCAAAAAATTAAAAAAGTAGGGTCCCAATAGGTTCCAGTTTAGGTAAATTTACAGAATATTTTATCTTCAAAATTATAAAAAATTGCGGTATATATAGTCCTTTACAGGTTCAGCTAATTATTTTTCACCCAAATAATTATATTTTTTAATTATTAGCTAAAATAAAATCTCTTGCCGACGTCTTCATACATTTTGTACCGCCGCTCATCATTCCGCGCTCAGAAGCGCTCGTGGAAGGACGGGCGTATCGCTTTCTCGCAGGAAATAAATACGATAAAAGTAATAGAAAGATTGTAGTGTGCATGCGTGTGAGTACCGTCCTCGTCGTGATCGAAAGGAGTTGATATTTTATCGGACGTATGCCGTATTTTTGAGTTTCCTATTATTATTAGAATGTGATTTAGAATTTTTTTTGGGTAAGATCGGGATTTGAATAGTTGGTGTTAAGCAGTTGTTGACAAGGTTGAGAAATGGATGGGTGGGTTTAAACAGCTCTGAGTAAGGTTAGGATTTGGATGGGTAAGGTAAAGCTGCCGACGGGGAAGTTTAGAAGTGGATGGGTGGGAGGAGATTTATGATTTTAACCGGTTTGTATGTACGGGACCAAAACCAAAATACAAAATGGCGCCGACGAAAAAATAGCCGCTTTTTGACATGGGTGTCATTTTCATGGTTATTGGGGTCGCTTTTATCGATTACGGGGTCAAAACCAAAATACAAGATGGCGCCGACTAAAATTTGACATCTTTTCGTCATCGGTGACATTGTCATGGTTTTTGGGTTCGCTTATATCGAATATGGAGTCAAAACCAAAATACAAGATGGCGCCGACGTAAATTTTGCCTGCTTTTCGACATGGGTGTCATTTTCATGGTTTTTGGGTTCGCCTATATCGAATATGGGGTCAAAACCAAAATACAAGATGGCGCCGACTAAAATTTGTCATCTTTTCGTCATGGGTGTCATTGTCGAAGTTTTTGGGGTCGCTTATATCGAATATGGGGTCAAAACCAAAATACAAGATGGCGCCGACAAAAATTAGTAAAATTTTCGTCATGGATGTCATTTTTTATAGATTTTGGGGACGCTTATATCAAATACGGGGTCAAAACCAAAATACAAGTTGGCGCCGACAAAAATTTGACATCTTTTCGTCATGGGTGTCATTTTCATGGTTTTTCGGTAGTATGTCATTAGCTTGACTTACAAGTTGTAGGTCGTGGGTTTGAGCCCAGGCAGGCGCTTTACTTTGTGTAAATTATTTCTTCACCACTGCTCTCAAAACGGTGAAGGAAAACATCGTGAGGAAACCGGCATGTCCTAGAACCAAATATTCGAAGATATGTGCATCCACCAACCCGCACTGGGCCCGCGTTGTTTGTTACAGCCCATTCCCTCTCATAGAGAGCCTCACGAAAGCTGTTGCATGACGTGACTCCTCAGCCACAGGGATCTGGTAATAGCCAGATGATAAATCTAAGCTTGTGAAGTATAATAATAAATAATAAATAAAATAATAAAAATCTTTATTTATAGAAAAACCTTCAACAATGCTTACATACTAGATCACATGAATTTCAGTAAATAAAGGTCATACAGATAGAGAAAATCCTGACTCCTAAACTAGGAGATCCTGTGACTTAGGAGTCAGTGTTCTGCTGTCACTATGATACCAAAAACCTTTTACAAAAAGTGTGTTATGTCGATATACAAAATCATGGCAAAGAATAGGTCTGAAAGTGAATTAAACTAGAAGTAAGGGAATATATTAAACGGAGTTGTGAGTGAGTGTGCATAATATGACAGTTATGTAATTGTGTGTGTGGCGTGGAGGTGTGTATGTGAGTGAGCGTGTGTATGAGGGGGTGTAAATGTACGTAAAGGGATTGTTTGTATATTTTCGCCTGTATGTGTATTATATTGTTAGTATTTTTGTGTATCTTGCTAAAATGATTGAGATTGTGAGTGATTAAAATGGGTAGAAGAAATTTTGCACGGCTACTGTTGGATTTGGAGTAGTTCTTCTGTTTTGACGTAGTCTTGATCCTGAAGCCAACTTTGTACCTTAGCCCTGACTTCATGGTGATTCAGCCCAGTTATTTGAATATTTTTAGCAATATTTCTATAAATGAAAGAGCTCACAACGTAGAACTGGCGCCTGGTGAATGTGGTCTTATGGCTTATTGTTGGAAATATCATTTTTGCTTTGCGCTTGGTGTTATCTGGTGGGGGAATTTGTTTATGTTTCCTAAGCGTAGCTCGGAGGACAAAGAGCTGTCTCACCGTAAGCAACTTACAGTCCCCATATAAATCAATAGTGGGAAATCTATATGGTTTACCAAGCATAACCTTGAGCACAGCTCTCTGTGCCCTTTCCACTTCGATAAACTTTGTTTTAGCGGCCCCTCCCCAAACTGGGATGCAGTAAGTGATAACGGACTGACAAAGTGCTAGGTAAACCATTTTCAGTACATGTTTGTCTGCGCAGAATCTTAGAGATTTCAAAATGTAGATGAGTCTTCTGACTTTTGAAGTGATACTGTCTATTTGATTGTACCATTTCAGTCCATCATCAATCACTACACCCAGGTACTTCGTTTGGTTGACGCGAGTAAGCGCCGCGCATGAGCAATGGCTGTGATCAGAACATGTATGTGCAATAATTTCAAATTCCTCTGGTGCTTTGTTCCTATAATTAATAGAAAACGGAATGAAGTTGGTTTTATCCACGTTAAGCGTGAGAAGGTTTTCTCCCAACATTCATTAAGGATTGTTCCGCAGATCGCTTGACCTCGCTCCACGTATTACCATAAACAACAATCGCAGTATCATTAGCGTACGTAAAGATCTGTGATTTATGTAAGGACAGCGTGCACAGATCATTTATGTAAATTTGAAAAAGTGTGGGTCCTATCACGCTGCCCTGTGGGACGCCGTATGTGACTGTTTCTTCATCACTTAGGCATGCATCGATCTTAACAGCCATCTTCCTGTTTTGTAGATAATCCCTGAAGAGTTCGAGAGGCTTATCACAAATACCTATACACTCCAATTTGTAGAGAAGGGTGGGAACAGAGACTGTGTCAAAAGCCTTTTTCAAATCCAGGAAAATACCAGTGCATTTTTGCTTTTCATCTAGTTTTTGTGATACAAATTGGGTTAGATCGACAACTGCGTCTTCGGTGGAAACTCCTCTTTTGAACCCGTATTGGTTGGATGCTATAATGTTGTACTTGTTCAGGTAGTTTACTAGGCGACTGTTTATCAACTTTTCCATTACTTTAGAGAGAGCCGAGAGTACCGAAATTGGTCGATAATTGTTGACACAGTCCCTGGTCCCACCCTTGTGAATCGGGTGGACCAGAGCCCTCTTGAATGGTTGTGGGAATACTCCTTTTCCTATGGAGATGTTAATAATGTGGGTTATTAGAGGTACAAGAGTATTCCGACAAACTCTCAGAAGGTTTGTCGGTATTCCATCCCAGCCTGTAGCACTATCGTGCCTCAGGCCCATGATGGTGGACACCACCTCAGATTCAGCCACCTCAAGAAATACAAAGGAATTTGCGTAGGTGTTTCGATTAGCGGGCAGTTGTGAAGTTCCAGGTATTTTTGTGGCTAGGTCAGCGCCAATTGTGGCAAAGAAGTTACATACAGTATTAATAGCTGCCTTTCGATCAGGTTTGGTGTTCAGCAGTTCTGTAGGTGATGGACATTTCTTTTTTGTGTTAGTGATGTATTTTATTTTATTCCAAAGTGTTTTGGGATTATGTTTTGCTTTTTCTAATTCGTATTTATCATGTAGTGTTTTTAGTTTTCTAAGAAGGCTGTTACAATGGTTTCGATACCGCTTATACATGATTTGTAGGACTGGATTATCAGGTGACTTCCGTGCCTTATTATGTAATACGTCTTAGTAGACCGGGAGTAATCCACAGCTTTAGGTTTCTTTTTTTCTTAGTAATCTGAATTATGTTTGTGTTCACATTAATAATATTTTGTATGGTGGTTATTAGAGCGGTGGAGGCTAAGTTAGGGTCGTCTGTACTTATAACTTGGGAAAAATCTTGTTGTTCTATATCTGTTTTGACACTGGGGTAGTCTATCTTAGGCATTCTGTATGCAGGTACTGTTAACTTTATTGGGTTTGTGTCATCGATTTTTACAAGCAACGGAAGGTGGTCGGTGATGTGACAATCCAGTATAAGTACAGTAGTAGTTTTCTTAGTTTTTACGATAACATAGTCTCAATACAGGAGTTTATTCTAGTTGGAATAGAATGTGCAGGTAGCATGCCATAGGTAGCGTTGAGGGTTAAGTAGTTAGCTGCACGCTCAGCTATATTTGATGGTATGATGTCTATATCGGTGTCACCAATAAGACAAATATTTTTGGTTTTGTCCAAGGCGGTTAACACGTTATCCAGACTATATAGGAACTGCTCGAACTCTAGTTTTGTATTGTATGAGGGAGATCTATAGACCGCAATTATTGCTCGTTTGTTATTAATTTGGCAGGTGAGACATTTACCATTTATGAATTTATGAAATCAGGTTCGTTAATTTAATTTCACTTTTAATGTATATAACTACGCCGTCATTCTGGTTTTTAGTTTGTTTTGTGTGATAAGTGTTGTAGCCATCCAACACAGGCAAGTCCCTTATTTTGCTCAGCCAACATTCAGTCAGTACAAGGACATCGCAATCAGTTTTAATTACAGACAGTAAGGTTAACAATTCATCAAAATTTATTTTAATGCTACGTCTATTGATATGAAAAATGGTAGTAGAAGCACTTGAACTATTAAGATATTTAGTGCACTCATTCGGAGTACATGTGTAGGCCTTCGCGACTTCAATATTGTCCAAGTCAGTGATAATATTTTCAACTAGATTAGCCATTTGTAAAATAAATAATAGCCAGTAGTGTAAAATACGATAAAAATACCATACTTATATCCCAACGAGTAGGGTAGCTTTTTACCATGTTATGATTAAAAGGAATAATGCATGCAAGTGAGATGGTGGATGTGAGTGCTATGTTGCTGGTACAATATAAAAGTGTGTGTGTATGTTTATGTTTATTGGAGGGTAGAACATAATATGTTTGTGTGTGTAGTTTCGTAATATAAGTGTTTACCAAATTCCTACTTAATACAATACAGAAAGTTACATCATGCAGTACAAAAATAAAAAATAAAAGAATGTTACAAGATATTGGTTCAAAACAATATGAGAAAAATAGCGTTACCAACTCGAGCAATAGTCATATCATGTTCTGAAGCTCCTGCAGGGTAGTTTCGGATATTATAAGAATTTGCTTATGTCCTAGCTGCTTGCGCAGGAAGATGTTGCCATTAGTACACCAGAAAAAAATATACTCATGCTTCTTGGCGAATTGTCTTGCCAGATAAAATAGTTTCTTTTGCTGAATGACACAGATGCTCGTCCAAATATACGGGTTGTTTCTGTCCAGGTACTCCTATTAGTTGTGTATTCTGTTTGTTTTCTTTGTTTGGATGTTTATTATTGAATCCTCGTATACGGGTAATCAATTCTGTCTTGACTTGCACACTCGTAAACTCCGCAACGATCGCTTTGCTGGCCGAGTTGCCTGGGACACGGTATATATTTCGGATATTTGTTGATGATATTGGTAGATCGACGGTGTTTCCGATTTTCGTCATAATTTTTTCGAGGTCTGTAGTCGACTCATTGGGCTGTACAGGTATATTTCTTACCTCGACTGTTGAAGATCGCGACTTATATTGAAGGTCTCTCACTGTTTTTTCTAGGTACTCTGTATATTTTTTGTACTCTCTACACTCATTCTGTAGTGTTTTCAGTTGGGTATTCATATCATCGTAAAATTCGCTGATGCAGGTCACTTGAAGACTCGTCTAGCCGCAGGCGCTTATGGCGTGAGGTTATGTTGGTGAATTCTGGATCATTTACCGCTTGAATTAAGTTCGGGACGGATTGCGATTGCTCCGACGTCATCTTAGGAATTGGACTTTTCGTAGTTTTAGACTGAGAATGTCGCACGAACGGCATATAATATTGTTAGAAGTTATGTGAACAAAGTCTTGTAGGTGTAGCAAGAATAGTTACTCGTAATCTTCATAGCAGACAGCTGCGGCCGGCTCGTAGCACTGATGCGCAATGGGGCGGGGCGTATTTGCGACCGTAGCCGTAGCGCGTAGCAGAGTGGATGACGTCGCACGCACGTTGCACTGTGATGTCGGCGCCAGTCGTAGCAGATACTGTGGTTGTGGTCCGTTAAGGACGCTGTTACATTTTCGACGAACTCAAATTTAGGTATCTAGTCGCACACAGCAACATTACGCGTACGCACACATTGAAACTACTGAGCGCTCGATTTTATACATCACACAAATAATCTTGGTCCTTGATATTATTTTTTAATTTTATTGAAGTTGATTCAGGAAGGTTAGTTAGTTGGCACTTTGAAAATGCATTTGATAACTGTTACAAACCGTCGTCGTAAAAAGTAGGTTAATATTTTCAACCGACTTCAAAAAAAGGAGATGCTCTATCTATTCGGCCAAACTACTTATCCGATACTTATCGGGTTTTCATCGATAAATGTATGTGGTGGTATTTTCAGGGAAGGTTTTATTGTATAACATATTAGGATCTGATAAAGACCTTCGGAGATAGACAATGGAACTCTTCAATAACAAACAGCAAATGACTTGCGATTACTGTGATCGTATGTTTATGTTTTTTTTCAACCATACCATAATATATCATCACGCTTGTACGGTTTTAGGGGGTAAGCAGATGTATTTAGTATACCCAATATGGGGTACCTACAAAAATTTAAAAGAATAATAATAATAGTAATATTTAATATATTCCATATAATGAAAAATGTTCAAGTCATTTTTTAATCCTTGTGACCGGAAATTAATTCGTTTTAGATATCTACTTATTTCACGTAGCGTTTTTTTTTTAAAATACCTACTTACTACAACAAAGTGAAAAATAAAATTCTTTTCGGAAGTCGGTGTCGGTACCTATTGTTTTTCGCCACAGGAAAGCTTTTATTTTTTTCTTTTAAATTTTTGTAGGTACCCCATATTGGGTATACTAAATACATCTGATTACCCCCTAAAACCGTACAAGCGTGATGATATATTATGGTTTGGTTGAAAAAAAACATAAACATACGATCACAGTAATCGCAAGTCATTTGCTGTTTGTTATTGAAGAGTTCCATTGTCTATCTCCGAAGGTCTTTATCAGATCCTAATATGTTATACAATAAAACCTTCCCTGAAAATACCACCACATACATTTATCGATGAAAACCCGATAAGTATCGGATAAGTAGTTTGGCCGAATAGATAGAGCATCTCCTTTTTTTGAAGTCGGTTGAAAATATTAACCTACTTTTTACGACGACGGTTTGTAACAGTTATCAAATGCATTTTCAAAGTGCCAACTAACTAACCTTCCTGAATCAACTTCAATAAAATTAAAAAATAATATCAAGGACCAAGATTATTTGTGTGATGTATAAAATCGAGCGCTCAGTAGTTTCAATGTGTGCGTACGCGTAATGTTGCTGTGTGCGACTAGATACCTAAATTTGAGTTCGTCGAAAATGTAACAGCGTCCTTAACGGACCACAACCACAGTATCTGCTACGACTGGCGCCGACATCACAGTGCAACGTGCGTGCGACGTCATCCACTCTGCTACGCGCTACGGCTACGGTCGCAAATACGCCCCGCCCCATTGCGCATCAGTGCTACGAGCCGGCCGCAGCTGTCTGCTATGAAGATTACGAGTAACTATTCTTGCTACACCTACAAGACTTTGTTCACATAACTTCTAACAATATTATATGCCGTTCGTGCGACATTCTCAGTCTAAAACTACGAAAAGTCCAATTCCTAAGATGACGTCGGAGCAATCGCAATCCGTCCCGAACTTAATTCAAGCGGTAAATGATCCAGAATTCACCAACATAACCTCACGCCATAAGCGCCTGCGGCTAGACGAGTCTTCAAGTGACCTGCATCAGCGAATTTTACGATGATATGAATACCCAACTGAAAACACTACAGAATGAGTGTAGAGAGTACAAAAAATATACAGAGTACCTAGAAAAAACAGTGAGAGACCTTCAATATAAGTCGCGATCTTCAACAGTCGAGGTAAGAAATATACCTGTACAGCCCAATGAGTCGACTACAGACCTCGAAAAAATTATGACGAAAATCGGAAACACCGTCGATCTACCAATATCATCAACAAATATCCGAGATATATACCGTGTCCCAGGCAACTCGGCCAGCAAAGCGATCGTTGCGGAGTTTACGAGTGTGCAAGTCAAGACAGAATTGATTACCCGTATACGAGGATTCAATAATAAACATCCAAACAAAGAAAACAAACAGAATACACAACTAATAGGACTACCTGGACAGAAACAACCCGTATATTTGGACGAGCATCTGTGTCATTCAGCAAAAGAAACTATTTTATCTGTCAAGACAATTCGCCAAGAAGCATGAGTATATTTTTTTCTGGTGTACTAATGGCAACATCTTCCTGCGCAAGCAGCTAGGACATAAGCAAATTCTTATAATATCCGAAACTACCCTGCAGGAGCTTCAGAACATGATATGACTATTGCTCGAGTTGGTAACGCTATTTTTCTCATATTGTTTAGAACCAATATCTTGTAACATTCTTTTATTTTTTATTTTTGTACTGCATGATGTAACTTTCTGTATTGTATTAAGTAGGAATTTGGTAAACACTTATATTACGAAACTACACACACAAACATATTATGTTCTACCCTCCAATAAACATAAACATACACACACACTTTTATATTGTACCAGCAACATAGCACTCACATCCACCATCTCACTTGCATGCATTATTCCTTTTAATCATAACATGGTAAAAAGCTACCCTACTCGTTGGGATATAAGTATGGTATTTTTATCGTATTTTACACTACTGGCTATTATTTATTTTACAAATGGCTAATCTAGTTGAAAATATTATCACTGACTTGGACAATATTGAAGTCGCGAAGGCCTACACATGTACTCCGAATGAGTGCACTAAATATCTTAATAGTTCAAGTGCTTCTACTACCATTTTTCATATCAATAGACGTAGCATTAAAATAAATTTTGATGAATTGTTAACCTTACTGTCTGTAATTAAAACTGATTGCGATGTCCTTGTACTGACTGAATGTTGGCTGAGCAAAATAAGGGACTTGCCTGTGTTGGATGGCTACAACACTTATCACACAAAACAAACTAAAAACCAGAATGACGGCGTAGTTATATACATTAAAAGTGAAATTAAATTAACGAACCTGATTTCATAAATTCATAAATGGTAAATGTCTCACCTGCCAAATTAATAACAAACGAGCAATAATTGCGGTCTATAGATCTCCCTCATACAATACAAAACTAGAGTTCGAGCAGTTCCTATATAGTCTGGATAACGTGTTAACCGCCTTGGACAAAACCAAAAATATTTGTCTTATTGGTGACACCGATATAGACATCATACCATCAAATATAGCTGAGCGTGCAGCTAACTACTTAACCCTCAACGCTACCTATGGCATGCTACCTGCACATTCTATTCCAACTAGAATAAACTCCTGTATTGAGACTATGTTATCGTAAAAACTAAGAAAACTACTACTGTACTTATACTGGATTGTCACATCACCGACCACCTTCCGTTGCTTGTAAAAATCGATGACACAAACCCAATAAAGTTAACAGTACCTGCATACAGAATGCCTAAGATAGACTACCCCAGTGTCAAAACAGATATAGAACAACAAGATTTTTCCCAAGTTATAAGTACAGACGACCCTAACTTAGCCTCCACCGCTCTAATAACCACCATACAAAATATTATTAATGTGAACACAAACATAATTCAGATTACTAAGAAAAAAAGAAACCTAAAGCTGTGGATTACTCCCGGTCTACTAAGACGTATTACATAATAAGGCACGGAAGTCACCTGATAATCCAGTCCTACAAATCATGTATAAGCGGTATCGAAACCATTGTAACAGCCTTCTTAGAAAACTAAAAACACTACATGATAAATACGAATTAGAAAAAGCAAAACATAATCCCAAAACACTTTGGAATAAAATAAAATACATCACTAACACAAAAAAGAAATGTCCATCACCTACAGAACTGCTGAACACCAAACCTGATCGAAAGGCAGCTATTAATACTGTATGTAACTTCTTTGCCACAATTGGCGCTGACCTAGCCACAAAAATACCTGGAACTTCACAACTGCCCGCTAATCGAAACACCTACGCAAATTCCTTTGTATTTCTTGAGGTGGCTGAATCTGAGGTGGAGTCCACCATCATGGGCCTGAGGCACGATAGTGCTACAGGCTGGGATGGAATACCGACAAACCTTCTGAGAGTTTGTCGGAATACTCTTGTACCTCTAATAACCCACATTATTAACATCTCCATAGGAAAAGGAGTATTCCCACAACCATTCAAGAGGGCTCTGGTCCACCCGATTCACAAGGGTGGGACCAGGGACTGTGTCAACAATTATCGACCAATTTCGGTACTCTCGGCTCTCTCTAAAGTAATGGAAAAGTTGATAAACAGTCGCCTAGTAAACTACCTGAACAAGTACAACATTATAGCATCCAACCAATACGGGTTCAAAAGAGGAGTTTCCACCGAAGACGCAGTTGTCGATCTAACCCAATTTGTATCACAAAAACTAGATGAAAAGCAAAAATGCACTGGTATTTTCCTGGATTTGAAAAAGGCTTTTGACACAGTCTCTGTTCCCACCCTTCTCTACAAATTGGAGTGTATAGGTATTTGTGATAAGCCTCTCGAACTCTTCAGGGATTATCTACAAAACAGGAAGATGGCTGTTAAGATCGATGCATGCCTAAGTGATGAAGAAACAGTCACATACGGCGTCCCACAGGGCAGCGTGATAGGACCCACACTTTTTCAAATTTACATAAATGATCTGTGCACGCTGTCCTTACATAAATCACAGATCTTTACGTACGCTAATGATACTGCGATTGTTGTTTATGGTAATACGTGGAGCGAGGTCAAGCGATCTGCGGAACAATCCTTAATGAATGTTGGGAGAAAACCTTCTCACGCTTAACGTGGATAAAACCAACTTCATTCCGTTTTCTATTAATTATAGGAACAAAGCACCAGAGGAATTTGAAATTATTGCACATACATGTTCTGATCACAGCCATTGCTCATGCGCGGCGCTTACTCGCGTCAACCAAACGAAGTACCTGGGTGTAGTGATTGATGATGGACTGAAATGGTACAATCAAATAGACAGTATCACTTCAAAAGTCAGAAGACTCATCTACATTTTGAAATCTCTAAGATTCTGCGCAGACAAACATGTACTGAAAATGGTTTACCTAGCACTTTGTCAGTCCGTTATCACTTACTGCATCCCAGTTTGGGGAGGGGCCGCTAAAACAAAGTTTATCGAAGTGGAAAGGGCACAGAGAGCTGTGCTCAAGGTTATGCTTGGTAAACCATATAGATTTCCCACTATTGATTTATATGGGGACTGTAAGTTGCTTACGGTGAGACAGCTCTTTGTCCTCCGAGCTACGCTTAGGAAACATAAACAAATTCCCCCACCAGATAACACCAAGCGCAAAGCAAAAATGATATTTCCAACAATAAGCCATAAGACCACATTCACCAGGCGCCAGTTCTACGTTGTGAGCTCTTTCATTTATAGAAATATTGCTAAAAATATTCAAATAACTGGGCTGAATCACCATGAAGTCAGGGCTAAGGTACAAAGTTGGCTTCAGGATCAAGACTACGTCAAAACAGAAGAACTACTCCAAATCCAACAGTAGCCGTGCAAAATTTCTTCTACCCATTTTAATCACTCACAATCTCAATCATTTTAGCAAGATACACAAAAATACTAACAATATAATACACATACAGGCGAAAATATACAAACAATCCCTTTACGTACATTTACACCCCCTCATACACACGCTCACTCACATACACACCTCCACGCCACACACACAATTACATAACTGTCATATTATGCACACTCACTCACAACTCCGTTTAATATATTCCCTTACTTCTAGTTTAATTCACTTTCAGACCTATTCTTTGCCATGATTTTGTATATCGACATAACACACTTTTTGTAAAAGGTTTTTGGTATCATAGTGACAGCAGAACACTGACTCCTAAGTCACAGGATCTCCTAGTTTAGGAGTCAGGATTTTCTCTATCTGTATGACCTTTATTTACTGAAATTCATGTGATCTAGTATGTAAGCATTGTTGAAGGTTTTTCTATAAATAAATATTTTTATTATTTTATTTATTATTTATTATTATACTTCACAAGCTTAGATTTATCATCTGGCTATTACCAGATCCCTGTGGCTGAGGAGTCAAGTCATGCAACAGCTTTCGTGAGGCTTTCAGGCTTTTTTTACGGCCACTACGAGTATATGAGAATGCCATTTGGTCTTGTGAATGCTCCTGCTGTCTTTCAGAGTATGATCAATAAAGCACTGGGAGCCCAACGATTTGAGCTGGCTATCCCTTATTTAGATGATTTACTATCTACGGGTAATTCATTTAACGAGGCACTCGATAAGTTGGAAGCTATTTTACATCTTTTACGTAACGCCAATCTCACCCTTAAACTACAAAAGTGTTTCTTTTTCCAATCGGAAATCGACTATCTTGGTTATGAGATTTCCGAAGCTGGCCTTAAACCTGGAAGTAAGAAAATAAAAGCAGTTTCTGAATTCCCAAAACCGACCAATGTCCACCAAGTTTGTCAATTTATTGGCTTGGTCAGTTACTTTCGGCGTTTTGTTTTTAATTTCACTTCCATTGCAAAACCACTTACTCAACTGACTAAAGCCGACGTTCCTTGGCATTGGGGTGACGAACAAGATCGTGCATTTGAAGAAATAAAATCTAAATTGATAGTTAGACCTGTCTTAGCGTTGTACAATCCAGATTATGCCACAGAGGTCCATTGTGATGCCAGTAAATTAGGAATTGGGGGTATCTTATTACAGAGACTTAATGAACAATCCCCTTTTAGGCCTGTTGCTTATTTTAGCCGTCAAACAACCCGCGAAGAAGCTTTTTGGCACTCCTATGAACTGGAAACGATGGCAGTGGTCCTTACTTTAAAGAAATTTAGAGTATATTTGATTGGTCTAGAATTTAAAGTTATAACAGACTGCAATGCATTACGCACCACCTTGGTAAAGCGAGATTTAATTCCTAAGATTGCAAGGTGGTGGCTGATGCTGCAGGAATATAACTTTACTATTGAATACCGGCCCGGCCATAACATGCAGCATGTCGATGCTTTGAGCCGGAACCCCATCTCGCGAGAAAATAACCTAGAGGAGTTAGAAGTCTTCACTATTACGACTGAAGACTGGCTTCACACGGTACAGATGACAGATCCGCGGTAAAAACATATTAAAACTATTTTAGAAACTAGTGCGGAGGATATAAAGGACGTATCTAATAATTACGTATTGCGAAATGGTAAAATATATAGGCGCGTAAGATCCAAATTAAAATGGGTGGTACCTAATTCGGCGCGGTGGAGAATTTGTCAGCTTAATCATGACAGAAGATAAGCAGACAGAAGTAAGTTAACGCTTGCATCAACTGTGCCTATAACAAATAAATGTCTGGTAAAAAAGTCAGGTTACTTAAACCCAATACCCAAGGTAAACGAAATATTTCACACAATACACATGGATCATTTGGGTCCATTTATTAAAAGTAAAAGAGGAAACGCATATATTCTCGGAGTCATTGATGGGTTCAGCAAGTTCATATTTGTTAGACCTGTTAAGAATACTAGATTTAAAACAACAATTAAAGCCCTCAAAGATATTTTCGCAACATTTGGATGCCCTAAAATAATTATATCAGACAAAGGTACGAGTTTTACGTCCAGCGAATTCAAAAGTTTTGTCATGTCGATTGGAGCCAAACATGTCCTAAATTCAGTTGCAACACCTCGAGCAAATGGGCAAATTGAACGCTACAATCGAACAATTTTAAATTCACTAGCCGCTATGAACCATGGGTTGGACGAGAGAGACTGGGACACAAATGTTGCTAAATTACAATGGAAAAAATAAGTGGGTAGTCAAAACACATACAACTAAATTTTTTGCTCTTCAATTAAAAATTTATTAAAATAGTAAAAGTTAACAATTTTATATATTGATGCTACATAATAATAGTTAATCATCACTACCTGCCAGTGAAGTGTTATCGGCTCCAATACACAATATTTTAGGTATATTTCAATTTTATTTATTCACCATATTTGAATTTTTGACCACAATGGAAGCTATAAACCGCACAATCATGGATATGAGCAATTTGTTCAGTCTTAGAATGGCTGAATTTGAAAAGGAGTTGCAAAAGTCTCCGTGTACCACACCAGTCACCGCTTCAAGTTTGGCAACGGAGTTTTCATCATTCCGGACGTTCATTGTTCAGGCGCTCGGTTCTCTCCAGCAGCAAGCTGCCATGCTAGCGCAGAGCCTGGATAACATGGAGATGCGTGGTAGGCGTAAAATTTTGTTGTTGCACGGAGTGACAGAGCAGCAAGACGAGGACATTGCGCAGGTGGTGGCTCAAGTTGTTACACAACATTTGAGACTTGATTTGGCTGTGTCTGGAATCAAGAGATGTCACAGGATGGGGCGCAGCACATCTAACAAACCCCGGCCTATACTCTTCAAACTACATGATGTGGTTCTCCGGGATAAAGTCTGGTTTAGTAAAACTAAGCTGAGGGGCTCTGGTATCACAGTGTCAGAGTTCCTCACGAAAACCAGGCACAACGTCTTCATGGCGGCACGGGAAAGATTTGGCGTGACCCAGTGCTGGACCTCACAAGGAACTGTGGTCGTTCTTGATGCCAAGGGTTCTCGACATCGAGTGACCTGCACTGCCGACCTCAAAAGCATCATCCAGCAGTCGGAACAGGTCTCTGGACAGCCTGAGCCGGGCGTCGCTCAACCAGTCGCAGCCGGGAAGGTACCCACAACAAAAATCAAGCGTTCCGTGGCCAGAAAGTGAAGCTCTAAGTTGATGGTCCAAGTATTTGTTGTGTGTTGTAGGTAGTTTAGTTTGTAGGTAGGTATAATTCAATTATTTTACAACACTTTACAGTGTACACTCGTTCTTAACTTCTTATTCAATTTCTTTTTTGTTTGTACCGTTTGTTTTGGTTTGTATTGTATTTAATGTCACAATCTGACAGCAGTGACAGCCAAAGTTTGAATGTCAAATGTCAATTGTCAGTCCCAAATACGGTCCCAGACCCAAACAATTTTTAATTTCGTTCCGTTATACGGTCGTATTTTCTATTTATTTTAATATTTGTTTTGTTAAGAAACTTGTATTTATGTACGCTGTTTTATACCTGGACTACTATGTCATCTTTATTTTTAATGTTTGGTTATTTTTATTTTGTATTTTTTTGTTTTTAATTTTGTACACTTAAGATAAGCACAACTGGCAGGTGGACAGAAAATTGTTTACCGCGTTTTTTGTTATTGTTTTTGTAAAATTTGATATTTATTTATATTTTATATTTATGCTCAGCCCTGGTTGTAGCAGTAATTCCGATACTTTTTTTCGTTGGATAGTGATGATGAAAGTTTCGCATGTGTTCCATCTCTAGCCGACACTCTTGTGTCACTTTTTTCCGATGTCTCCAGGAACTTTAATGTAGTCCACATAAATGCCCAGAGTATTCCGGCCCACTTCCCCGATATGCTGGCAAGCTTTGCCTGTAAGAATATTCATGCGATTCTTGTTTCTGAATCATGGTTAAAACCTTGTCTTCCCTCTTCTTCCTACTCTCTGCCAGGTTTTAAGCTTATCAGGAATGATCGCGCGGTCGGTGGTGGTGGTGGGGTGGCCATATATCTGCGTAATTACATTCCCTTTTCTATTGTTAACATGTCCACGCAGCCGCCCCCGCCGAGCGCCGGTGAACATCTTTTCCTGGAAGTTGAACTGCATCATTCTAAGATTCTCCTTGGGGTCTACTATTGCCCTTCTCTTCGTATTAATTTCTTCTCTTCTTTCGAACGTATTTTAGAAACTTTAATTCCTTCTTACAGTCATAGCATCATAATGGGCGACTTTAATACTTGTCTCCTTAAAAAAGACTCCCGCTCTTCTTCTCTTCGTCATGTTATTGAATCTGTCAATCTTTCTATTCTCGATCTTGGTGCCACTCACCGTTTTCCTAACTCAGTTCCCTCATTTCTAGATCTGATTGTTGTCTCATCCTTCGATCACGTCGCTAAACATGGTCAATGTTCAGCTGACGCCTTTTCCAATCATGATCTAATTTACACTTCCTATAAAATTCGACCTCCTAAGCATAAGTTTAAAACTCTTCTGCTTCGCAATTTTGATGATATGGACATTGATCGTCTTCAGGAGGATGCCAGTAACATTGACTGGACGCCGTTGGTTACATCCTCGTCCGTCGACGAACAAGTTGAAATCTTGTCTTCTACCCTCATTCAGCTTTACGACACTCATGCACCTATTCGAGCGGTGAGGGTTAAGCATCTGCCGGCGCCATGGCTGACTGATGACATTAAAATTTTACTAAGGAAAAAAGCAGCTGCGAAGTTTAGGTTGAAAATTCGGCCTAACGACGTGAACAGGGAAAAATATGTGTTAATTAGAAATCAGTGCAACAAGGTGTGTAGGAACGCACAACGCCAACATATTCATAATTCAGTTCAAAACGGTGATCCAGCTAAGGTCTGGAAATTTCTTAAATCGTTAGGTATCGGAAAAAAGTCTCATGACTCGTTTCCTAAAGACTTGGACTTCAACTTACTTAACAGTAATTTTTCTACTTCGCCCATATTGGATATGGCCACCAAAGCTACTACGCTAAGTTATCTTTCAAATCTTCCGATACCTAATTATTCCTCTTTTGTTATAAGTCAATTCACTGCTTGTGATGTTAAAAAGAGTATTCTATCGATTACATCCAATGCTGTTGGTAGTGACTGTGTCAGCCGTAAGATGATCATCCCTATCCTTGATAACATTCTTCCTGTCATCCTTTACATCCTCAACTTTTCTGTTTCTAGTGGTGTCTTTCCACAAGCTTGGAAAGATGCCCAAATTATTCCTTTACCCAAAAAACCACATCCTGCATCTTTCTCTGACTATCGTCCCATTTCTATTCTTCCTTTCCTATCCAAAGTCCTTGAAAAGCTTGTCCACAATCAGCTCAGCACGTTCCTTTCCAAACACAATCTGTTAAATCCTTTCCAATCTGGTTTTCGGCGTGGACACAGCACTACCTCAGCACTTGTGCACATAACGGACGATATCAGGTCGGGAATGGAGGTGGGGAAGTTGACAGTACTTGCTCTGCTTGACTTTAGCAATGCCTTCAATGCTGTTGATTTCGATATTTTGCTTGGCGTCCTTAACTCTTTTAACATATCTCCTCCGGTAGTTGACTGGTTTCATAGTTACCTGTTTGGCCGCCGGCAGCGTATTTGCACTGATGATTTTTTATCTTCTTGGTGCCACACCTCTGCCGGTGTGCCGCAGGGTGGCGTTTTATCTCCTCTTCTCTTCGCGCTCTTCATTAATGCTATTACTCAACGACTTTCTTCTTTCTACCACCTGTACGCTGATGATCTTCAAATTTATACCCAAGCCCCTCTCGGAGAGTTATCTGATGCCATTGGGACAATTAATATGGACCTGGCTCGAATAGGAGACTGGAGCACTGAGTTCGGGCTGAAGATCAATCCAACGAAGACTCAAGTGACGGTTGTTGGTAGTACCCGGACTGTCTCTAGGATCGATTGGTCGACACTTCCCCAGGTTTCTTTCAATAATACCATTATCCCTTTAAATCATATTGTAAAGAACTTGGGGATTTATATCGACAGCACTCTATCCTGGACCAAACAACTGCAGGAAGTCAGTCGAAAACTGTTTGCGTCTGCGGGCTCCCTGAGACGGCTTCGTAATTTTCTGCCCATAACAACTAAAATTGCGATAGCACAATCTCTTCTTCTCCCTATCTTAGACTATGCTGATGCCAGCTATCTTGATCTCAACCAAGACCAATTAGATAAGCTAGAGCGACTTCAAAATCTCTGTATCAGGTTCATATTTGGCTTGCGTAAATATGATCACGTTTCTGAATTTCGTACTAAGCTCAAATGGCTTCCTATTCGCCTTCGCCGGAATGCCCACATACTTTCTATGCTTTATAATGTGTTATTTAATCCTTTTACTCCTTTTTATCTCAAAGAACGCTTTCAGTTCCTCTGTGACACCCATTCTAGGTCCTTGAGATCATCGGAAAATCTAAAATTAAGTATTCGTATGCATTCCACTTCCTTCTTTGACAAATCTTTCACGATTCAAGCAGCTCGGTTGTGGAATGCATTACCTATTGAAATAAGACGTGCTCAAACACTGCCAACGTTTAAGAAAATGGTGAAGGAGCATTATCTTTCACTATAATTTTTCATTCTTCTCCTTTCTCTGTTATATTTGATATATATTAGTATATTTTGTATATTGTATGTTTGTATTTTATGTTATTATGTCTAAGTAGTGTATTATTAATGTTAATTTGTACACTGACAGCCCTAAATTCTTCTCCTGTTGCTCAGTCCATCCAAAGGTTTTCTGTAAGAGATTGCCTAGTGCGATAAGACCGCCCATTCATTGTACACTTGTTATTGTAAACGTTTGTCCTGTATGTTTTTTGTGGTGTACAATAAAGTATATAATAAATAAATAAATAAATAAATAAATAAATAAATAAATGGAGTCTTAATAATACAATAAATAAAAGTACTGGAAAATCACCAGCTGAAGTGGTATTTGGGCATAAACCCACGTGCCAGGCGGAAGGAATTATCAAAGGGGCTTTAGATATAGACGCACAGATTTCAAATACTGATAGAGATGTATTAAGGAAATCGGTGGAAGAAAAAATTATAGAAGGACAGAAAAAGATGAAAGAATATTTTGATAAAACGACGGCTCCAACTAAGACGTTTCAAGAAGGTGATCTTGTCATGATTCCTAATAACAATCCAGACCGGGGCAAAAGCAAAAAGTTAGCTGCAAAGTTAAAAGGTCCATTCAAAGTAACAGCAGTGCTGGAGAAAGACCGGTTAGAAGTGTTTTTTATTTATTTTTTTTATTTTTTATAGGTTCGCGTTTGACCACTATCTCGCCTGATGTTAAGTGATGATGTGGTCGAAGGTGAAGCACGCTTGCCTAGAAGTAACCTATTCACTCTTGACTTGAAGACCCCTAGGTTGTAGCTATCTGGAAACAAAGACGCCGGCAGGGAATTCCACTCCTTAGCTGTACGCACAATGAAAGTATTTTCAAAACGCTTTGTGCGTATGGGTGGAATATCCACCATGTAACGATGGCGCATTGCCGTACGTCTTGTAGTCCGATGATGGAAAGGGCTAGGTGGAATCAAATTGTGCAGTTCCATCGCACACTCCCCGAAATGTAACCGATAGAAAACCGACAGGCTGGCAACTCGTCGTCGGTGTTCAGGGCTCTGGAGCTTTGAGTCAACCAGCGCATCGTTGCCGATAAGTCTCTTGGCCCGTCTGTCAATCGACTCAAGTGCATCGAGTTGGCACCTGGCAGATCCGTCCCAGAGATGAGAGCAGTACTCCATGCATGACCGAACTTGCGCTTTATACAAGTTGAGCAGCTGTTCAGGCGTGAAGTACCGTCTCACCTTCGCAAGGATCCCCAACTTTTTTGCAGCCAATTGAGCCTTTGCCTCAATGAATGGACCAAAATTGAGGGTCGATGTTAACGTAACACCAAGAAGGTCGAGATGGTCCGTTATCGGCACGGTTACACCACGGAAGGTTGGAGCAGGGTGAAATTGGCTCTTTTTTGCGGAAAAAAGACACGCCTGGGTCTTAGCAGCATTGAAACTGACTAGATTGGCATTGCCCCATTTTTTGGAGACTGCCTCCAAAGACAGGTTCAAGCGCTCAACTATGCCCTCCCGAAGAGACTGGACTTGAGGCCCAGTAGCCCGCGGGCTAGACACGTATCTCTCAGCAACAGTGCTGTCGTCTGCATACCCAAAGGTTCCGGGTTTTAGCAGGTCATTAATGTGCAGCAAGAACAATGTTGCCGAGAGCACTGACCCCTGAGGAACTCCGGCGTTAATACCTAACTGACCGGACGAGCAGCCATCGATAACCACTCGGATGGACCGATCCCTCAGGAAGTCTGCAATCCAGTCACACAGACCACTAGGCAGACCGAAGAAAGGAAGCTTACTAATAAGGCTCTCGTGCCAGACCCTGTCAAAGGCCTTCGATATGTCAAGAGAGACAGCAAGCGCCTCCCCGTGCTTCTCGATGGCCTCACTCCAGATGTGAATGGCATACGCTAGAAGATCCCCAGTTGACCGGTTTCGGCGGAAGCCGTATTGGCGGTCACTAAGGAGATCGTTGTCTTCTAGGTATGCCAGGAGCTTATTATTCAGTATACGTTCCATACTCTTACAGAGGATGGACGTTACTGATATGGGTCTGTAGTTGGCCGGGTCAGCTCGACTACCCTTCTTGGGCACGGGCTGAACGTTAGCTTGCTTCCAAGCCTTCGGGACTTTTCCAGTCACCATCGAAAGGCGATATAGGCGTGTCAAGATCGGAGACAATTCAGGCGCACAAGTTTTAAGTACAATTGCTGGTATCTCGTCCGGGCCACTAGCCTTGTTCACGTCAAGGTTACGCAGCACCCTACATACCTCCCTCTGATGGATGCGAATGTCCGACATACTCGTCTCACATCGAACAGCAGCAACAGGGGGCCGCGTGCCATCGGTATTCAGACGCGAAGATTCCGCAAAGAGGGAGGCAAACAAGTTTGCCTTATCCTCAGCGGAGTGGGCCAGCGACCCGTCGGGTCTCAGCAGTGGTGGTAGTGAGGGGCGACAGAAGTTTGATTCAACCGACTTAGCTAGGGACCAAAACGCCTTGCTACCTGCGGGGTGTGAAGCATGTTTGTCCCCGATTCTGCTAATATGGTCAAACCGTGCCCTTCGCATCGCCTTTTTGCAGGACTTGGCAGCCCTGTTGAAGGCTCTCTTCTTGTGACTCACGTCACTTGCCTTGCGCACACGAGCGTCGACCCATGCCAGGTACGCCTTGTGTTTAACCGCGTTTGCGCGGTCCCACTCGGCACCAAACCAAGGACGGTCAGCGCTGGACACCGTTACGTCAGAGAACGGAATGTAGTACTCCATCCCCTGACGCAACACATCCGTCACTGCGTCAGCGCATAACGACGGGTCATCTGAAGAGAAGCAAGTGGGCCGCCAAGGATAGCATGCGAAGAAAGATCGCATACTATCCCAATCTGCTGACTTGTACCGCCATACCCGCCGGGTGCCTCTTGGGCTGGGATCGGGCGGGGAGTAGACGGATACAAACTTCACCAGACAGTGGTCAGAACTACCCAAAGGAGATGATATCGATACTGAGTATCGGTCTGGATCAGTTGTCAGCAGAAGGTCCAAGCAATTGGCTGTATGTGAATCAACATCCGGTACCCTCGTAGCCCCTTAGACCAGCTGGGTGAGATTCAGCGCAATCGAAAGATTTCGCATCTCTCGTCCAGCGTGGTCAGTGCACTGGTATGGGAAGAGCCACTCCTGGTGGTGGGCATTAAAGTCCCCCAGTAACACTAGTTGGGCGGAGGGGTACCGTAGCTGAGCCACATCCGCCGCCTCACTAAGGTACTGTGTGAGCCTGGTTGTCTCCAGATCACCGCTATGCGATCGGTAGGCATAATGATCTTATCCAGACCTGTGTCCACCAGGGCCCATAGCTCTGAGTAATTTGAGTCTTCAAGGTCACGGAGACGCCGATAGCAGATGTCGTCCCGGGCGTACATGCATACACCAGCGCGTGGCTTGAACATGTACTCCAGGGTAAACCCTGGGTAAGATAGGTACGCCACGTCTGACGGACATCCGATCTGCGTCTCCGTAAGGAACAAGAGTGCTGGTTTCTCAGTCTCAAGGTGGTGATGGACTGCGACAAGGTTAGAGTGCAGACCTCGGATGTTGCTGAGGTGCACCTTATGTGAGAGTGAGTGCTGCCGCTGTTCAGCTTTTTTTCTCTTGTTCCCTGGCATTTAAGATTTGAGTGAAAAGGAGGAAGAGGAAGCAATGGCATAGAACAATAGGAAAGATACGGATGTCTTACATGTGAACGAAAGTCTTATTATTCTCACAAATTGGTTCGCAGCTAACAATCTTTTACTGAATGCGACAAAAACTAAATGTCTTAAGTTCTCTTTACCAAATGTACCACAACGAGACCTAAATTTGAATCTTGACGGCAAAAGTCTTGAAGTTATAGCTGAAACTGTATTCTTAGGGATTACTATCGATTCAAAACTGCAGTGGGGCGCGCACATTAGAACTCTTTCGGGTAGGTTAAGTTCAGCTGCATATGCAGTAAGGAAAATAAGGCAGTTAACCGATGTAGCCACAGCTCGGTTAGTATATTATGCTTATTTCCACAGTATTATGTCTTATGGCATTCTGCTGTGGGGATCAGCAGCAGATGTTGACTCAATTTTCATCTTACAAAAGAGGGCAATCCGCGCGATCTATAAAATGGGTCCTCGCGAGTCCCTTAGAGGAAAATTTAAAGAAATCGATATACTGACTCTACCTTCACTCTATATTTTGGAATGTATTTTGTATGTCCGCAAAAATCGAGGGCTTTTCAAAACTAGAAGCGACTTACATAATTTAAATACACGCAGTAAGCACGAAATTGTAATACCCAAATTCAGATTAACAAAAACTAGCAAGTCTTTTTATATAAACAGTATACGCTTTTATAACAAGTTGCCAAAGTCAGTTATAGAACTGACCGATGGAAAGTTCAAAAACTACATCAAACGTGTCCTTGTTAAAAAAGCATATTATACAAGTAAAATTTCAAAATTTCAAAAACCCCGACACATTTATCTTGCGACAAGTAAAATTTCACAATTTAAAAAACCCCCGACGCTTCTTGCGAAAACACCCCGATTCAAACAGTAAAATGCCCATAACTTTTGAACGCCTGAACCGATTTTATTCAAACATAGCTAAGAACACTCTCGACAAAATTACCTTTCAAACAAAAAAAACTAAATTGAAATCGGTTCATCCGTTTAGGCGCTATGATGCCACAGACAGACGCACAGATACACAGATACACAGATACACAGATACACAGCAACACACGTGAAACTTATAACACCCCTTCTTTTTCCGGCGGGGGTTAAAAATCAAGGACTACGTTGAAGATACAAATTTTGGCTTTAGCTCTCTCTGCGCATGCGGCTTCCCTGGTAACTCATAAACGGCTCAAATATGTGGTTGTCTCTAACTATTCTCAATCTCATTAATTCTTTGTTTTTTTTTCGTTCTTTTGATTATTCTTTTTACAATGGTTCTCAATCATCTTCATAGCCCTTTGCTAAGAATAGTTAC
Organism: Orthosia gothica; assembly: GCA_949775005.1. NCBI lineage: Eukaryota > Metazoa > Arthropoda > Insecta > Lepidoptera > Noctuidae > Orthosia > Orthosia gothica. Next base: position 37,092,454 of record OX459038.1, on the reverse strand, counting down.
AGCACTGATAACAATATTTGTGCCACATGTTAGATTTAGTCTTTTTTTTTTATTTTACTTTTGTATAGATTCCTTTACCGATTATTTTGTAAATGTGTGAACATTGTAGGCCTTCTAGATGCTTGTTAACTTTTTATTAACTCGTTTTATTTTCTTTTGTTTAAATAATATGTAATCTTTTTTTTTTGTTTTCTTACGACTTATTGTCGGGCCTACGTTGTCCCCACATATCTAAGTACTAATGCTGTAACAAGGAAATATTGTAAAACCAAACCATTTTTTTAAAAGAGTAACCATGGAGTTTCTTGCCGGTTCTTCTCCATAGGAAACGACCAACCCGAACCGTGCACATTGTCGACGTTTTATAAGTGCCCATGTAGGCCTATATGAAATAAAAAAAAATGATTTTGATTTTGAACAACCGGTTTCATACGCGTCGCGCTCGTTAACTTTAGCCGAGGTAAAATATTCTCAAATACAAAAGGAGGCTACAGCAATAATATTTGGCGTTAGAAAATATCACCAATATCTTTATGGTAGACCTACACCATTCACCTTACGGACAGATCATAAGCCTTTAACGATTATATTTAAGCAAAACCATGGCATTCCCGAAGTATCGGCGAACCGATTACAACGTTATGCTATATTCCTAAGTGCTTATAATTATGAAATTGAGTTCGTTAGCAGCGGTCAAAATACAGCTGATTTTTTATCGCGAGCCGTGTCGGTAAACAACTGTGACTCAGAGCGCCGCCAGCCCGGCGAGCATGGCCAACTGTGACATCGCTTAAGTCACACTTTTAATCACAGTTTGGGCGATAAACTCATTTTGTCTTAAATGCTAGCACGGCGGCGTGAGATATTTTCTTGACTTGTGGCATAACTTCTTGACGTTAATTTTTTTATTTTTCGGAAATTTTCCAATTTTATTGCAGTTTTGGTTTAACCTTGGCCATAAAAACCATTTATGTTCTGAGAAGCATAGTCCTACGACGCACTGTTTCCGAATTATGGGCCTCCGTATCTTATTTTATTTTGCATAAAACGCTCTATATTTCCAAAATGATATCTTGAAAACGGTATGTCCTAGGCAAAAAATAACCAAAATTTAGCCCCCCCCTTTGCTACCCCCATGTTAGCAACATCCCAACATGATATGTAAGTTTTTTTTTTTTTTTTTACATTGCTTGGTTTTCGACTTGAACTACGGTCATGAAAAGTTATGATAAAATATGTCATGTCTTACAATTTGTCTTAAATGCTAGCACGGGACAACCATGTGACATAGTTTACAGGCGCGACTTGCTTTTCTTGTTGTTGACTTCATAGTGCGACATAATTTGATTAGACGACCAAATAAAATAATACGTGAAAAAAAACCCGACTGCTTCAAAAGCGAACTAAAAAGTCGTAAACAAGGAAAAAATCATGCTGTGCAGTCGGAGGATACATATTCGCCGGCTGGCTGACCAAAATCTGGTGTATTCTCCGCCTGCACAGCATGATTTTTTCCTTGTTTACGACTTTTTAGTTCGCTTTTGAAGCAGTCGGGTTTTTTGATTTTTTTAATTAAGTTTTTTTATTTATAACTTTTTAGTTAGTTTTTTCGAATTAGATACATTTAAACATATAAGTGTTATATATTTTTGAAATCACCTCTTAAAACCCTTTATTTTGATTCCCCACACGATGGGTTTGGAAGAAAAAAAAAAATTGGGGCCCCACAATATGGCACCCAAAATAAGCCATTTTTCTATTATCCAATTTTAATGTAGCCTATGACACTCGCAGGGTTAAGACGCATCGATTGACGTACGAATCATCAAAATGGGCCAACGCGTTTGGCCTCTGGAACGCCACATAGGAACAAACATACATACATACATACATACATACATACTTACATACATACATACATAGACTGATAAACACATTACCCTCCTTCGGCAGTCGGGTAAAAAGTATGCCGTTCATACAGCTAAACAACTTTTTAATTTTGTTGGGAATAAATTAATATTTGACCCACGACCATAGACTTATGCACACTTTATTTTACTTTGTTTGTTTGTTAAGTGTTTGTTAGAAAGATATAATTATTGTGAAAATTTTAATAATTACTAAAAAATATAATAGCTTGGACCAATACCGGTGGGCCCCTATTTTTTATATTTTAAATGTTTTTTAGGGATTTTATTTAACAAACATTTTAAAATGTAGAAAGTAAGAAGAATATGGTTTAAAAGAAAATAATTATAAAATAAAAAATAATAAAAATAAGAACAACAATAAAAAAAAATACAATTATTAAAAAGTAATAATATAAAATTAATTAATAACCCTGTAACATTTCAATTATTTAATCACCATACACACAAAATTAATTTATTGCCATTTGGTGCAGTAATTAGAAGGCAAATATATTTTTCTTCAACTGTAAAATTTTATCACCACCTCCGAACGAAAGTGATACATTTTTCTAAATCATCTGTCAAAATGTGACATTTGTGACAAAATGGGTGCGCCCGTATTAGCAATTAAGACCCGATGAGTCCCAAACAAACGTCAGGAAATTTTCTCACGCCGCCGGTGCTATTATTTAGGACAAAATGGCGTTATCGCCCAAACTGCGATGAAATGTGTGACTCAAGCCATGTCACAGTAGGCCGTACTCGCCGGGCAGCAACAAGAAAGGCATGTTGCGCCTTTAAAATATGTCACATGTTTGACCCGTGCTAGCATTTAAGACAAATTTTAAGACATGACATAATTTATCATGTCTTGTCACAAATGTCTTGGGTACGCCCATGCTCGCTAGGCAGGTGTGCGCGCTTAGTGCGACGGAGACGGCTGCGTATGTGAACTTTGCCATCGATGGTTGCTTACCTGTTACTGCGCGGGAATTAAAGATTGAGACTGAAAAGGATTCGGTATTAAAATTAGTTATCAACTTCGTTCAAAATGGTTGGCCTCGAAAAGTGACAGATAATTCACTCAAACCATATTTTTTATGTCGTATGCAAATATCTTTTGAAAATGGAATTTTATTGCGAGGTCATAAAGTTATTATTCCACAAATTTTGCGTAGTTATAGCTTCGTTCTTATAAGGCAAAGGGGTTTACTGATGTGTGGGATGTAACCTTACCACAAGAAGAGGAGGACACAGAGAGCAGCTTGATTGATACAAGTGGTATGTCATCAGCAATGGAAAAATCACCCATACCGTCCACAGACACTCGTACCAGTATCACCTTAAGTCAGGATTTTACAAATAGTGACAACACAACAGAGACCTCTACAACATCGCCGGGTATTTCTGAGGTACCCAAAACACCTGTAACACCTGATACGCCGACAAGTTTCTCCGCAGCGGATAGAAGCCTTGAGTTCAGTACTCCACTGCCTTCATCAGCTGGTAATGATAACTCCCAATTGCCTTTGCCAGACCGAGTTCGTAGGATTAGACCAAACGTAGATTATAAGAAGTTCTTTTAGATTGTAATTTTTTTTTGTTTAATATTTTGTTTATTTTTAGGAAGCTTTCCTTGCTTTAAGAAGGGGGAAAAGTGTTATGTGTGTAGTTATAGGTAGGTGTGGCTGCACCACACAGTAAGCGCTAGCGTCGAATAAACCAGTGCGAATCATACCGTCTTTGAGTTCACACCTACGTAGGCTTCCTATACAACATTGGCGACGAGTACCCACATTAATAAAATATAAAGATGTTTGTTTCGGAAATTCACAATTATTGTAAATCAATCAAAGAAATCAACGTTGAGGAAATTAGTCAGTATACGTCCACACAGATTCAGGCTGAAGATTTAATAGCAGAAATAGATGTAAATATTAAACAGAATAACCGAAACCGCGCACTTGTTTTTAGAAATAATGATAACAATGTTAACACAATTAGTAAGTTACCAAAAATGGAATTAGGCAAATTTAATGGTGATGTTCTAAAGTGGTACCAATTTTGGGATCAGTTTTCGTCGAACATTGATAAAAGAAATATTAATGATGTCGATAAATTATTGTACCTTCAATCGGTTCTTGAGGGTGACGCGAAACAGGCAATCGATGGGTTGGACACGACAGATAAAAACTATCGTATTGCTGTCAACACATTAAAAGGAACGGTATGGCAAACCTAGTGTAATTATTGATGCTCATTATGTAGCACTTTATAGAATTAAATCAACGGAATCTAGTCAGGTCAAAGATTCTAGGCAGGTTCTTAATAAAATTGAGAGACATCTTAGAGTATTAAGTTCTTTAGGCGAAGATGTAAATCACAATCATCTTAGAGTAATGCTTTTAGAAAAGTTCCCCGAGGACCTCATTTATGAATTAAGGATGAAGATAACTAATGAAGATCTATAGATATCTATTGATAATATTAGGAAGTTCTTAGAGTATATCATATCGGCTAGGGAAATATCAAATAGATTAAAGAAAACTGCAGAAGATAATAAACATAAAAATACAAAAACTAGTGAAGACAAACAGGCTTCTGATAATATTAAAAGGCGTAGATTTATATCAAACTTCAGAAAGGCAAAATCTAGGTATGAAATTAGACACCATAATAATCATAAACTGCCTCCTCGGAAAAGACCACATGGCGGTGACAGGTCCGATGAGACACCTAAAAATAAATCAATGAAATGTATATTTTGTAAGCAGAATCATTTTAATGATGTGTGTAATGTGCACAAAACCTTACAGGTAAGAAAAGCTCAATTAGGAAACCGTTGTTATAATTGTTTCGGTGAAGGCCATAGGACTGAAAATTGCCGTGCTAAACGGCCATGTCGACATTGTAATAAGTACGGCAATCATAATCGAGCATTATGTCCAACTAAGCTAACCCAAACAGTGAAGTCCGTACCAACTGATACCTTACATACTAATAATGCATATACTACTACGCTGTTGCAGACAGCCCTAGTGATTGTAGAAAAATTAGAAACTAAAATAAAACTACAATGTAGGGTGTTGCTCGATTGTGGTAGCCAGCGCTCTTATATAACGGAACATAACACAAATTTACTTAAACTACCTACTACTGAACAAATTAATTTGTCAATATTCACATTATTTTGGAAACAAATCACCACATCTCATTGAAAGTCCTATAGTGCAGTTAAGTATTACAACTCAAAGAGGATTAACTCGTCTTAATCATGCAAATGTAGTACCTCATATTACTCAGAGTATAAAAACACCAAATTTTTATGATTTAGACAAAATCGGAATTTAAGATCGTACAATGGCTGATGAAGGGTCTTGTGGCGACAAGATAGATATTTTAATCGGAAAAGATTATTATCATTCATTCATGTCACAAGAAAAGATATCGGTCACTCAAGACCTGTTTTTAGTTAATTCAGATTTTGGTAGGGTATGGTCTGGAAGAATTAGTGAGAACATTGAAAGTGCCGATCAGTTAACTGTATTGACTTATTTTCAATCAGATGGGTCATTTAACACTAAATTAAACGAACCCAATCTCCCCCTAAAACTAGATGATGTTAAACAGTTATGGGACCTTGAGTCAATAGGTATCATAGATTCCCCAAAAACCACTAGCGATGAAGAAGCTATTAGACAGTTTAATGAGACAGTTCAGTACCAAAACAACAGATACCACGTTCAATGGCCATGGACTGAAATACCCCCAAATCTGCCAAATAATCTAGGCTTAGCTTGGGGTCGGCTCAATAGTTTAATGAAACGTTTGGATAATTCAGATTTAAAGGCTTACGACCAGGTCATTCAGGAACAGCTACAGTCTAAAATAATTGAGACTGTACCAGATCCAAAGATTGCACAGAATCATCCAGTTCACTATCTTCCTCACCATTGTGTTCGTGGTCGTGATAAGCTCCAGAAGCTCCGTATTGTTTATGACGCCTCAGCTAAAACTGCAGACAATCTTAGTTTAAATGAATGCCTATATAGGGGTCCACATATGTTAGAGGATCTTACATGATTGCTAATTAAGTTTAGAGAACAACCTATAGGAATAGTTGCAGATGTCGAGAAAGCTTTCTTACAGTTAGGTCTACAAGATTCAGATAGGGATGTAACACGATTTCTTTGGTTCAAAGACATAAACAGTACAGTTTACCCAGATAATGTGGTGCACCTACGTTTTTGTCGTGTGCCATTCGGTGTCATATCAAGTCCATTTCTACTGAATGCTACGATCAGATATCACTTAAATAAATCAAACAACATATTTCTAAAACAAATTGCTGACGACATTTATGTAGACAATATTGTAACTGGCGCACAGTCAATTTCAGACGCTAACAAACTGCACTGTGCTGCTTAAAAATCATTTGATAGCTTGTCAATGAATTTGCACGAATGGAATTCAAATTCAAAGGAACTAGTTTCTTCCATAAAAGATAAGCAGCATTAGAGCAGAAGACCGTGAACACATAAAAGTTCTCGGTTTAATATGGAACATACATCAGTTATATTTAAAATCTAACTTTAATACAGAATCAAGCACAGTTCTGTCAAAAAGAGACGTGGTAAGGGTAATTGCTTCAATTTATGATCCGTGTGGTCTCGCAGTTCCGGTAGGTCTTCTATTCTTTAAAAAATTATGGAAAGAAAAGGTTAAATGGGATGTCAAATTGAGTGATAATCTACTTATAGAATGGCAAAAAATAGCATCTAATTTTGTTTTTCTAAAGAATATTCATGTTGATCGTTATTTTGCGCAAGGTTTAAATAAAATCCAAGCCGCTGAACAAATTGAATACGAACTACATTGTTTTACAAATTCGTCTATGCATGCTTATGCAGCAGTAATTTATTTACGCGGTACTTTGCACACTAATAATATTGTCAGTTTTGTTATTGGCAAGTCTAGATTAGTGCCGTTAAAGAACCAAAGTGACTTACAGATTCCAAGATTAGAATTGCTGGGAGTACTTAACGGATGTAGACTTATAGGTTATATAACAAAAAAATTAAGATTAAAAATCGAAGCACAATTTTTGTGGACTGACAGTCAAATAGTAATAAGTTGGATTAAATCAGATAAATTACTTCCGCCATTTGTGGCACGTAGAATCAATGAAATAAAAAAGATCAAGATTTTTCAAATCAGATACGTGCCGACTGAGTTAAATCCATCCGATGTAGGCACTAGGACGGAACGAGTAGATTGTTACAATAGATGGCTCATAGGACCTGACTATTTAATGTGTAACCCAAATCAGTGGCCTACAGTTCATAACAATATAGATACTCAAATTGCAATTGCCGGGGAGGGTCTTTCGAATTCAATACCTTTAGATAATAATAGACCAACACTAGATATTCCAGAACCTATGATAGTAGTTGATTCAGACAAAAAAGAGTCTGAAATATCTGAAATTCAGGCTAAACATTTTCCTAAGGAAGTTGAGGGTATCACAACCAACTTATCAAAATCACTGAAATTATATAAAGACGAGAAAGGACTTATTAGGTCTAAAGGTAGATTCAGATACGAGAATTGGTCACATAATCAAAAAGAGCCTATACTACTTCCAAAAGATTCGGATTTTACGCACAAAATTATAACCGAATTGCATGAGAAAAACTATCATGTAGGTGTCTCTCATACCTTAGCTCTATTAAGACAAAAGTTTTGGGTGCCACATGGACGGTCAACAGTTCAAAGAGTCATCAGATAGTGTCCACACTGTATAAAATACGGTGGTGGTCCATTTAAATTACCACCCATGCCTGATCTACCAGCAGAAAGAGTCAGCCTTCGTCTTCCGTTCGCCTTTACGGGCCTGGATTATTTCGGTCCACTACTTGTGGATGAGGGTAGTAAAGAAAAAAACGCTGGGTATGCCTGTTTACATGCCTAACGATTAGAGCTATACATTTGGAGGTCGATAAAGATTTAACAGCAGAAGAATGTTTACTAGCCATTAGGATATTCGTTGCCATAAGAGGTTTACCACAATTATTCGTGTCGGACAATGCTGCGTAATTTAAGCTTACAGCAGAAGTGTTAACTTCAGGTTATTGCATTCAGAATCACTTGTGCTGGAAATTTATCCCAGAGTTGGCTCCATGGTTTGGAGGATTTTATGAACGACTTGTAGGTTTAGTGAAGTATAGTATGAAGAGAACTTTAGACACACATCTCATAAACCATCACATCTCATCTCATAATCAGTTATGCACAATAATAAAGGAACTTGAAGCTATAATTAATACAAGGCCACTAACTGCTGTAGGGGCTGAGTTAGAACACATATTGACTCCTTCAGATTTCTTACGTGTGGGCGGAATTTTGACCACTGAAGTTGCAGATCGAGACTTCTTAGAATCAGCCACAGTAACCAAGACAAATATGATTGACGGATGGAAATGTGGTCAAATCATTATATCAGAATTCGTCAAAATGTTTACAAATCAATACTTGACTAGAATCCGCGAACGAAGTGACAAACACAAACAACCTAGAATCGTTGTTAATAGGCCACCAAAGTTAGCAGAGACAGTTCAAATTAAGTCCGATAGTAATAGGGCACACTGGAAAGTCGGCAAAATAGCAGAGTTGATTATAGGATCAGATGGGCAGATCAGAGTAGCCAAAGTTAAATTATCATCAGGAGAAACACTGACCCGTTCAGTAGGCCATCTATTCCCGTTGGAGATTGACGATGAAAGTACAGAATCGTCCCCACAGCAGAATGTTTCGTCAGTCAGAATCAGTCCACACTCTGCAGATTTTCAGAAGGAACAATCAGTATAAGGTGACCATCCATTCAGTGTTAACCAAGAGTCTCGATGTACTCAACACGATGAACCAGTTATCGATGCACCCATAGTTCAGTCAGTACCAAACACTAGTAGACGCCCAATCAGGGCATCAGCAGCCAAGGCAAAACAAAGGTTAAACTGTGGACATCTCAGTTGATGAGCAGGGGGGTGACCACAAGCTCTTAGAGTAAGGTTATTTTGAGATCGAGTAAGGGACAGATGTATCTGACTTGTATACATCTGTCACTTACTCGATCTCAAAATAACCTTACTCTAAGAGCTTGTGGTTACCCCCCTGATTGTTTCAATAATTAGTGATAATCAGTGTTGATTTAAAATTTGTGGATAATAATCAGTTGTATTCAGTAATCAGTTTTATTCAGTAAACAGTTGTATTCAGTAAACAGTTGTATTCAGTAATCAGTTTTATTCAGTAATCAGTTGTATTCAGTAATCAGTTTTATTCAGTAATCAGTTGTATTCAGTAATCAGTTGAATTCAGTAATCAAAACTGAGTATTTGTGTAGTGTATTTAGTAAGAAAGAATTTTAATTTGTTATTAAGTTTTTATTTTATTTTTATTGTGCGCTTTTGTTAACTCTCCTAATTGTGTAAATCTCGCTATAACACTGAGGTTTGCTGTAAGAGAACCCAATTGTGGGTTAAGCTCGCCTTTGTACATAAGTTGTCCTTCTATATTTGTATATGTTTGTTTTGTGTACAATAAAGAATATGAATATATGAGTTCTGAATTGAGTATAACCCGTCATCACGCTGAAATTGTATCAGTTGTAATCCTAATAGGATCTTGATTAAACAGTTGTTTCAATAGATCAGATTTTCCAATTATTTTTTTCCTTCGGGCGGGAGTGTCGCGAATGTCTATGCCTATAGGTACAGATATATAGATAACTAGTAAGACGTGGCGTGAGGTGGGCGAGAGAGAGGGGAGCGCGCGGGGCTCGAGAGCGCGCGCAAATCCGTGGCACTTGGGCCTGATGGTCGGAGCTGGTGGGAGCTAGAAGTATGTATATATATATTTTTTAAAGAAAAACTTTGCCCCACACTAGGAATTTCTTCCTGTATCGTGGGTGCGTTTACAAACATATAAACTCACATACACAACACCCAGAGCCGGCACAACTATCTGTAGGTCATACAAATATTTGTTCCGTGCGGGAATCGAACCCGCGACACGCAGTGCAGCAGTCAATCGCTCAACCACTGCGCCAACCGTGCGCCCAAATTGGGTGAGCAAATCAGTTTTATGTCAGTGCATGTGTATTCAGATTTACCAGATATTCATTTTATAATGTGTTCCATTGTTGCCGATGTGTGTGTGTGTGTGTTTTTACAGCGATCAGATTCAGACATTCAGATTCAGATTCAGACTGTTACCAAATCAGACCAGCATTCAGATGCGAGGCTTGGGGTGGCTATAAGGGGAGGTTGGAGGCCACTTTAGGGGAACAGCCCCCTATATCATTGCGATGATCATTCAGTAACGTGTATTCAGTGAAAATCAATACACGTCGATAGATCTTAATCAGATCGTACCCAGGCTTATTTTTGAGACATGGGTATTTTAGCTTCAGATATTCGTCACTAAAAGGTATTTGGCGACACCCATCGTTGTAATTGTTCACGGAGCTCCCTAGGCACTCGAAACGATTCTGGAGTTCGAGCTTTCAGGGTTTTGGATCTAGATCTGTGCTAGACGGAGCGTAGACTTCATCAATTGAGATTCAAATTCAAATTAAATTTATTGCATCCATAATGTACATACAGGTGGTAAATATAAGTTACAGAAACAATTATGGACCCCGTCGGGCACAGCAACATTCTAGATACAGTCAGTGTCTAGGAGAGAGGAATAACGCTTAATACTTTTCCTATAAAATTAACATTAAAGTTATATATTTGCCATCTAGGTATCTTGCTTTTATGTGGTTAAATGCACTAATATGTATGTGTTCTGTGTGTATGTAAAATTATTATTATTTTTTACTTATGTGTTTATTCGATTACATTTTTGCATTTATTACAATTAGTTTATTTGATATTCATACATTATATTTATCAAAATTAATACTTAAAAGGTCCATATTACATTGTGCGTCAATTAATTCTTAATGTCATTTTCCTTATCAAGTTACCATTAACCTTAATTTTTAATAAAATTAATACTTAAATGTCCATATAATATTATAATTCTGAGTCAATTCATTATTTAGTTATGTAATTTTACTTATCAAGTTAACAGTTGTATATCTTTATTTTGTTGTATGTTGTCTTTATGTCATTTAATTGTCTTAACTTTTAATGAATTTATCCGACTGATATTCGTCAATGGTGTATAAACTTTTTTAATTAAGAATTGTTTTAATTTATTTATAAATATATTGGTTTTATTTTCTTGTTTTATGCTGTAAGACCCGGTTCCTCTTTACAGATTAACCGTTCCTCCAGTAAATTTAGAGGATATATTTTACTAGGGAAAGATCCAATTAAACAAATATATTATAACACATAACAAGGTTTATTGTAATAAACAAACATACAGGTACACATACCTAAAATTGTGGCGAGCCACTAACACTCAGATCTTTCCAAAACTTAAACAACTAAAATGTTCACCTTAACACACCCCGTCTCTGTAACAAGGTGTGTTATGGACACACCAGAGATGAGACACTAAATAACAAGCTCAGAGTCGCTTGTGCGAGTTTGTGAGGTGAACGCTTAATAACTTCTAGGTCAATCGAATATAACAGACCTATTCTTGCTGTGCTCATAAAAGAAACATAACCATGGGCAAAGTACCCGGCAACACAGCTAAACACTTTAAATTTATAACCACTGGTCTTTACACTGAAAGGACCTCATATATATCGATACTGGAAATATGAAATAACGTAAGGGACATTTTGTCGAAAATGAGTTATATATATCGTTGGATTTGGGAATTTCCCTTTAAAATCCCGATATCTCGAAAAAAAAGTTCCTGACATCACATATTTTCCGTAGGCCTAGGACCCTTTTTTTCTAGAAACTAGCTGTACGTGGGACACTCAGAAAGTTTTGCGAAACTAAAAAAAATTGTTCTATACGTACATATATTTTTATTAAATCTTTTCAAAGTACTTTCCACCAGCCTCTATACAAAGATTCATGCGCCTAAACCAGTTTTCAAAACACTTTTTCCAGTCCGCCGCAGACACCTCGTTTACAGCCTGCTCGAACGCAGCCAGCGCATCTTCCGGCGACGAAAATTGTATCCCTTTGAGCTGATTTTTTATTTTTGGGAATAAAAAGAAGTCACACGGTGCTAGATCAGGGCTGTAAGGAGGGTGACCCAGGAGTTTGACTGGCGTGCTGTCCAGGAAGTCCCTCGTTTTGAGTGCGGTGTGCGCAGGTGCATTGTCGTGGTGGAGCAGTAGCCCGCGGAGCCCTGTGTTTGGTCGCTTGTTGCTTATAACAGAGAAAACTTCTGGCAAACATTTGGTAGTATACCATTCGGCATTAATGCTTCTTTGATCCCGTAAGGGAATTGATACCAAGTGGCCAGTCAAATTAAAAAAGCTAGCGATCAAAATCTTACCCCCGCTTCTAGATCGCTTCACTTTGGTAGGCGTTGGCTCATTTTGAAACACCCAAACAGTCGACTGGCGCTTGGTTTCTGGGTCGTATTGATAAATCCAGGACTCATCACCTGTAACGATGTCGTAAACACGCCGAGACGAGCCTGCTTCAAATTTGTTAAGCATATCACGGCACCATTCCACCCGGGCCTGCTTCTGAGCATCGGTGAGGTTGTGCGGCACCCAGCGTGATACTATCCTCCTCACGCGAAGATGGCTGTGTAGAATCTCGTGAACGCTTCCCGATCCAATCTTCAATATGTGTTGAATCTCCTGATATGTAATTCGCCTATTGTCTTGGATTAAATTTTTCACTGCTAGCACGTTTTCTTCGGTAACAGCCGTCAAAGGGCGACCGCTTCTTTCGTCATCCCCCAAAGTTGGTCGACCGCGCTTGAATTCGTTATACCAACGATACACGGTTGCCTTGGAAGGGCCTTCATCCATGAATGCCATTTGAAGTCTATCGTACGATTCATCCGGTTTCAGGCGACACTTGAAATCGTATAAAATCATAGCTCTAAAATGTTCCCGGCGCAGATCCATATTTCAGTGAGACACAATACTTTGAATTAACTCGCAAAAAATGTGGAGGGAAATTTTGAAATTGGAACTTACTTATTTTTACTTATAAATAATCATATTTTCGAAAAACATTATAACTGGCCAGTCTCCCATATATAAAAACTTTTTTTCGCAATACTTTCTGAGGGGCCTGGTATATGACATTTCAAATTAATATTTGTATAAAAACGAATGGAAGTCTCTTTACTCACAGTAATTGGTATTTACATTTAAACAAAATCGGGTACATTTTACAACAGGTCACATAAGTTATTCCATAATTTGAGATGTTTTAGTATTGTCTTATACATTAAGTGTTCCCTGAGAAGGTACAAGTAACATGTCCCTTACATTAAACTGTGACTCAAATTATCATAATCATATTGGCCCTTACATTAATTTGTCAGTATCGAAAATAAATTGACATGTCCTTTACATCACACTAAACTGCGTGATCCGTATAATTTCTTAAAACTTATCTAAACGAATATTATTATGCGTCTCTATCACACACGCAAAACGATGCAACTTGTCTGAGCTAGATAGCAATACGGATTTTGTGTGTCCTTTACGTCTAAAATTACGTTTTTAGGCGATGGTATTCAATCATTTAATTATTTTTTAACCGGTGTAATTCTTCTGCAAACCATGAAAAACATGCAATAAATCCATTGGAAAGTATAAAAGAGAATAGCGATACAGAAATGGAGACTTTACCAACGAAAGCAATCTTCGTTATCCCGAATAGTAGTAATGAGATGAGTATAGAAAATGATATGGGATATGAAATTATAAATACATTAACTCTTTCTCTATCTCGATCACAAGCAGTTTTCAAAGAAAATCGTAACAGTTTTGAATCTTTTTTTTTCTGATGGGAAAAGCTATGTATCAAAAAGTTTCCGTGTGTCACTGGAATACCATATTCATACAAATCAGATGTTAATACCATAATTGAAAAGGATCCTTTAACAATAACATAATATTAGAAACCAACATCACTGCTGATACTTTTTCATATCCAATCATTCCAAGCAATGTACATTAACATGATAAAGCAGAATTTAATACCATTATCTTATCTCATCCCTTACTTTCAATATCTGTGTACTTCACACGCTAGGAATCTGCGTCCGTCTGATAATCTTCTCTTCCTTCACATACTTTTGATTTTATCCATTCTGCCATTCAAATTCAGTCCATTCTTCTCTGGAATGCGCTTCCTCTCGATATCAGGATGGCCACCAATCAATATGCATTTAAGCGGAAGTTGCGGCATTATTTTCTACACCATTTAAATTAGTCGTCTCAATCACCTTTCTATTAATTTATATATGTGTGTATATATATAAATTAATAGAATTTTTTTTTTATTATAGATAGGCTCGCGCTTGCCCACTATCTCACCTGATGGTAAACGATGATGTGGTCGACGGTGTAACACGCTTGCCTAGAAGTAACCTATTCACTCTTGACTTATTGACCCCGAGGTTGTAGCTATCCGGAAACACAGACTCCGGCAGGGTTTTCCACTCCTCAGCTGTACGCATAGTGAAAGTATTTCCATAAAGTTTAGTGCGTATGGGTGGTATGTCCACCATGTACTGATGGTGCATCGCCGGACGTCTTGTAGTTCAATCATGAAACGGGCTAGGCGGAATTAGATCATGCAATTTCATCGCACACTCTCCGAAATGTAACCGATAAAAACCGACAAGCTGGCAACTCGACGACGATGTTCAAGGCTCTGGAGCTTTGACTCGACCGGTGCCGATGAGCCTCTTGGCCCGTTTTCCGATCAGTCGATCTCTAGTCTAGTGCATCAAGCTGGTATTTGGCAGATCCGTCCCAGAGATGAGGATAGTATTCCATGCAAGATCGAACTTGCGCTTGATTAAACTTAAGCAGCTGTTCTGGCGTGAAGTACCGTCTCACGTTCGCAAGGATCCCCAACTTTTTGGCAGCCTGTTGAGTCATTGCCTCAATTTATGGGCCAAAATTGAGTGTCGATGTCAACGTTACGCCAAGAAGCTCAAGATGGTCCATTAACAGTACGGTTACACCTCAGAAAGTTGAAACCGGGTGAAATTGGCTCGTTTTCGCGGAGAAGAGTCACGCCTGTGTTTTTGCGGCATTGAACTTGACCAGATTGGCATCACCCCATTCAGAGACTGGCTCCAAGGACAAGCTTAACCGCTCCACTATGGCCTCACGGAGAGACCGGACCTGAGGCCCAGTAGCCCGTGCGTTGGACAAGTATCTTTTAGCAACAGTGCTGTCATCTGCATACCAAAAGGTGCCGGGTTTTAGCAGTTCATTTATGTGCAGCAAGAATAATGTCGCCGAGAGTACCGACCCCTGAGGGACCTCGGCATTAATATTCAATAGGTCCGAAGAGCAGCCGTCGATAACTACTCGAATGGATCGACCCCTCAGGAAGTCTGCAATCCAGTCACACAGACCACAGGACAGACCGAATGAAGGAAGCTTACCAATAAGGCTTTTGTGCCAGATCCTAACAGAAGCCTTCAAGATGTCGAGAGAGACGGCAAGCGCTTCCGCATGCCTCTCGATGGCCTCACTCCAGATGTGAATGGTATACGCTAGAAGATCCCCAGTGGTCCGATTTTGGCGGCAGCTGTATTGACGGTCGCTAAGGATGCCGTTAGCTTCTAGGTTTGCCAGGAGCTTACTATTAAGAACGCGTTCCATACTCTTACAGAGTATGGACGTTACAGAGATGGGTCTGTAGTGGCCGGGCCAGCACGACTGCCCTTCTTGGGCACGGGCTGTACGTTGGCTTGCTTCCAAGCATTCGGCACTTTTCCAGTGTATGTATGGCAACAATTATTTAAATTTGTATGCACCTGCCATGTTTTTTATCCACTACCCTTGGTTGACTGGTAGAGAATGCCTCGGACATTATGTTCGCTTATGTACCTGTATGTTGCATGATAAGTAAATTAATTATTGAAAAGGAACCTGACATCACTGCCGATACGTTTTCAAATCCAATAACTCCAAGCAATATACATCAACAGGATAAAGACGCGGTTCCTGAGATAGCGTCAGCACTGATATCGCTTGAAAATCATTTTCCAATTACACTACCACACAATACACAAAACTCTGCAGTATCATTTTAATGCAATGTGAATAAAATAGATCATAGAATGATTTAGAAGCCCCTGCTTCTGAAGTATTGCCAATCCTTAATTTTACCAGCCAACATGCTTATTTTTGAACCAGTTGCTTCTTTTTTTCATTTGATTCAGGAAGATGATATTTTAGGAAATGAAGATCTAGATAATTTAGAATTTTTATGTCTCACGACGTTTTTCCTTGGTCTAACCAAAAAAAAAAAACGTCGTAATCATCAAAATTTACAAAATCATGCATGGATTTTAAATTTGACGAAAGACAAAACAATTTTTCTTTAACAAGCTTAGCCCTTTGGTCAGAATATTAAGAATTTTCAGACAGTTCAGTTGATAATAAGAAAAACCAATCAAGAAGGAGGAAAAATAAAGCCATAAAAACAAATAGTCACAAATAGTAACAATAGTCAAGAAGATGTAGTCATCATTTCAGCCGAAAGACATCCACTGCTGGACATAGGCCTCCCGCAGGCGTCGAAAATGAAAGAAGAAAAGAAAGAAGATGATGAAGAAGAAGATGTAGTACCGAAGAAGAAAACAAAACCAGAAAACAGGCATAACTATAAACTACATGGCATAGACATTAACATTAGAAGCGGGTTATTTACTATGTTTACTGTTTGTTAGTGACCATAACAGTTTAAAAACTTATATATGGCATAGGCATAGTAGGTCACGAATGTTTGAAATTATATGTTTATAATTAGTTAACGGCATAAGCAATATATGGTTCAACATTAAGAGACCTTTACTTTGAAAAACTCTAAATGTTTATTTCCTTTAATGTACCATACATCAATGCTGTTCATTTACATCAATAATTTTAGTAACGTATATCAGCCGTGTTCATTATTATTTAACGTAAGGGACATGCTATCTTTAAAACTATAGGCTTTATTGGTTTGTTGCTATTTTTAGCTTCAAAGAATGAAGAAATCTAAGAAACTTTGTCCTAGACACTTTTTTTATAAAACATATAGTTAAAAAATTATAGTCGGTTTTGTAAGAAAAATATCTTATTTTTGCTCTCCTGAAAACCTTAGTTTTGTCCCTTACGTTATTTCATATTTCCAGTATCGATATGTTCAGTAGAACTAAGGTCACTTGGTATCTCTCTCTCAAAGGTTATGGTACTACACCTAACGTGGTAAACACTAGGTTTTCATATCTCTTAACTAACTCACAGTTTGGCGGAACAGTGGACCCTTGGCATCAGACTACAGAGAGTAATCCCTGCAGTCGTATTTTTACCTGGAGCCGGCGACGCTTAGTCACACGATTCGGAATGGTGGGGCCTTCCGATAGAAAAGGATGGCCTCACTGCCTGCACTCGTTGGGTCAAACCTCAGAACCGCGAATCGAATCACACATTCGAATCACCGATCTCCAAGAACTCGGGATCAGGATCACCTTGATTGCGCCAGACCACGGAACAACACCAGAGCGTCACGACTTTAAGCGGTCGTGTCAGGTTAGGCTAGCTAAGCAGCCAGACAGATTCAGCTTCAACTGGTCAAAGTCAAAGTCAAAGTCAAATATATTTATTCAATTAGGCCAATAAACGGCACTTTTGAACGTCACATAAATTAAAATTAAAAATTAAAAGTAATAAAAAATAAATTTAAAAGTAATAAAAAAAAAAAAAAAACATAGATAAAAAAAAAAAAAAAAAAAAAAAAAATGATTCTACCGTGCATTCGGAAAGTAGATTAATATGGAGAAGAACGCACAAGAAACTCCATACTTACTCTTTTAAAAAAAAAAAATTGGTGTTTTACAATATTAACATACGTACATACATTAATATATGTGAGGACGATGCACCCAGAATAGCTCTACACGCAGGTATAAAGTATTAAAAAGCATTAACAGGAAAATTAATTAATTTGATAAGTAGGAACATGGTTCTCACATACTTACAAATATTACAAACATAGGTAAAATACCTAATTCAACAACAACGGAACAGTGTGTGAGTCAATTTCCTAAAAAAAAAAAAAAAAAAAAATACAATGAATACAATAACTATGAATGGGAATATAAATTAACAAATTTGATTTTGTCTACACCAAAGATTGCCCTATGGAGCAGGACCAGCATGTTTCCAAGCATTCTTATCTTGAATATAATCATCTAATTTGTAATATGCTTGTTTACAAAGGGTGCTTTTAACTAAAGTTTTAAATTTACTTTCATTTAGTTTTAATATATCACAAGGTATTTTGTTATAGAATTTAACACAGTACCCCATGAAAGATGATTGTACTTTAGCTAGTCTGTAAGAAGGCTGATCTAACTTATCTTTATTTCTGGTATTACAATTGTGTCTATCACTGACTTTACTAAAGAGATGTATATTTTTCCTTACATACATAATATTTTCATAAATAAATTGGCAAGAAACTGTCATAATATTAATATTTTTAAACAGTTCCCTAAGAGATTCACGGTGACTTAACTTATATATGGCTCTGACAGCTCTCTTTTGCAATATAAATATGGATTCAATGTCAGCCGCTCGACCCCACAGTAAAATACCGTATGACATTATGCTGTGAAAGTAACTAAAATAGACCAAACGCGCGGTTTCTACATCCGTTAACTGTCTTATCTTTCTAACAGCATAAGCGGCTGAGCTTAGCCGACCCGCAAGAGATGTTATATGAGGACCCCATTGCAATTTGTCGTCTAGAGTGATTCCCAGGAAAACTGTTTGATTTACAAAGTCCAGCTTTTCGCCATTCAATATGATATCGCATTCGGTACTTCTAACATTCGGCAATGTGAATCTAATACATTTGGTTTTTTTTTCATTTAGTACTAAATTGTTTGCCGTGAACCAATTTTGGACCTGATAAATGGAGTTATTCACGTCATCAAGATTTCGTGACCGCCGATCTATTTTAAATATCAAAGATGTGTCATCAGCAAACAACACCATCTTCGGTTGATTTTGTAGTAATTGGGGTAAATCGTTAATATAAACTAAAAAGAGGAAAGGACCCAATATCGAGCCTTGAGGCACACCCATTGTCATTTCAGACCCTAGTGAGTTTACGCCGTTTACCTGAACTTTAACTTGTCTGGCTTTTAAATATGATCTAAGTAACTCAAGGGCTGTGTGTCTAATTCCATAGTGCTCGAGCTTCAACAATAGAGTCTCATGGTTAACGCAATCGAACGCCTTCGAGAGGTCGCAAAAGATTCCAATGGCGTCCTGTGCTTCCTCCCAGGCCTTAAATATGTTCTTTATTAGGGTGACACCCGCGTCAGTTGTGCAACGCCCTTTGGTAAAACCGTATTGTTGATCATAAAAGATGGAATGTTTGTTAAAATGACGCAACAATTGGTTGAGCATTAACTTTTCGAAGACCTTACTGAGAACCGGCAGAATTGACACTGGCCTATAATTATTGGCTTCTTTGCTATCCCCAGATTTAAACAATGGAACTACCTTACTGTGTTTCATGAGGTCCGGAAAAACTCCTTGCTCGACACTAGTGTTAAATATGAAAGCCAAATAGGGTGCAACAGTTTCAATGATTGGTTTACACACTTTTACAGATAGTCCCCAAAGATCTTCTGTTGATTTAATTTTAAGATCTTTAAAAGCTTTTAAAATAGCCTGGGGGTTTGTATGTTGAAACTTGAACTCCGAAGGGCACGCATTTACGTTCTTTCTAAGTAAGGCAGCAGACAATGCAGGTGAGGAGTTTAAGGCTGCTGTAGTTTTAAGTGGAATATTAACAAAAAAGTTTTCAAATTCCTGAGCTACCTCTATATCTGAGTGTGTGGGGCCATGTGCAGTCGCTAAATTAAATTCTGTGTTACGCTGTTTTTTCCTACCTGTTTCATTATTTATTATTTTCCAGGTAGTTTTTATTTTATCATCTGCTGATTTTATTTTATTGCTAATATACAGCGCTTTAGCTATTTTGCATGCAATCTTAAAGGTTTTTGAATATTTTGAAACATATTTATCAAAACTTGTACTATTCATATGTTGCTTTAGGCCATAGAGTTCATAAAGTTTTTCCCTGCTTTTACGAATGCCTGGAGTCGCCCAATCGCTAAATATGAACTTGGTGTAAATACTTTTTGCTTTCAGTGGAAAAGTGTCATTGAGTTGCGTGTTGAGTACTTTAAAAAACTCGGCATAGAACTCATTTGGGTCATCTATATTCATAAAGTTTTGAACACATAATTTACTAGTCAAGGTTTTATTAAATTTTTCTAAATTTTTACATGTAATTGGTCTAAATTTTATTTGCATTTTTTGCAAAGGTATGTAGGTGCTAAACGTTATTGTTTGTCCACTGTGATCAGATGTTAATTTATTTATAATTTCTTTATTTAGGTAATCACAATTACAAAAAACGTTATCTATGCAAGTCGCAGAAGAAGCTGTCATTCTAGTTGGCTCCATAAAAACATTTGCTAGATTAAATGATTTAAAAAGACCCAATAACCTGATAGTGTTAGAGTTATTTTCTAATATGTTAATGTTAAAATCGCCGCATATGACAATTGATTTACTACTAGTACAAACTTTTTTTAACACATCTTCCATTATAGAGTCAAACACAGATAGATTCTGGTAACTTGGAGGTCTGTAGACACAAACTACAATATGCTTATCAAGCTCAACACAGGACAATTCAATGGTGTGTTCAACCGACAGTCTAACAATGTCTTTTCTTTCTTTAGATTTAATAGAATTTTTAATTAGTATTAATGATCCGCCATGTATCATACGTTTTCTGCTGTAATGGCTAACTACACGATAATTTTCATAATTAATGGACCTTACTTGGTGATCTTTTAACCAATGTTCTGTTAGACAAATAATATCAAATTTGGTTTTTTCTAGAAAAAGTTCAATTTCTAATAATTTGGAAGAGCAACCTTGAATGTTCTGATTTAATAATTTTAAAGAGTATTGCTCTCCCCTCAGCTTAGTACCATTAAATGGATTGCCAGAAGATACCTTCATACTATTTACTAATAATATCTGATTATTTCCAGGGGTAACTTCTATTGTCTTATGGACTAGTTTAAAATTATGTTGCTAGTTGAACTAGGCAACACAGGGTCGTCGCTTAATATACATTTTGATAGATTTGCTATCAATTGATTAATAGAATATGCTATCAACATAGCAATTTTATGTTTACATCTACGTGACAGAGAGAAAGCTCTCTGCGTTACTTGTAGTCCACTAATAAATTTATTAGTGTCAAAAAACAATAATTTGTCACAATGACAAGTCGTCAACATTTGTAAAATGTTATTTAATTTAAAAATCCGCTTGTTCTCATCTTCTGAGAAGCTATACGAGTAAGGAAATGCACAAACCATGAGCTTTCCTACATTTAACCCTAACAAGGTGTCAATACCAGCCATTATGTCCTTTTTGGTAATCCCAGTACTATTTCCCAATAGCAAAACCATTGTAGAACAATTATCTATATTTGAATTCATAATTCTATTGATCATTTGCTTAAAACTTATATTATGGTAACAATGATTTGTAAAACTATGGCTAAGGTAATTTAGAAATATTTTTCCAAAGCCTGAACCTATTTCATCACTAAATAATGTTGTTTTACATTCCTGTACATTGTGTACACATGACTTTTCAGGAAGAGCCAACATTGGTGTAGACAAGTCACCTTGTAGCTGGGGAGGTGGTGGGTAGCTGGCACAGCTGCAAGAGGAATTAGTCAGAGACTCATACCTCTCTGCATTGTATTTTACCAAGTCTAATAATTCCCCAGCCTCAAACAAGCGCTCACTCAATTGCTGTTGTGAACTTTGATATTTCTCAAAGATATCCTGCAGTAAACACTCCTTGTTTAATAAATCGTTTTGGAGGCACTGTGTATCTTTATCATACTTTACCCTACAATTATCTAGCTCACTCATACAGGTATTTAATCTAATAGTTAAGTTAACACGTTCCTTTCTAAGAGAAATATTTAATTTCTGGAGATTTTGTTTTTTGATCGCTCTCCGGGATCGTTTCATAATTTTCTTGATTTTAATATATTTTTTTAATTTATTGTGACTCATGACAATAGGACATAATGGTCTAGTGTCTTCACCAGTCAAATCTATTATAAAATCTGGCTCACACACTGTTTCCGACTGAATGCTGCCAACCAACTCGCTAAATAAGCTATTAGTGTTATTAAACTGCTCACTGACTCTAACAGACTCAGCGTTAGATAGTGCCTTATGGGCATCACACAATGCTTGTTCAAGTTCAGAAACACGGTTTAAAGTTAGTTCATACGTGTCATTGCACTTCTGGTATGTTGCCGCTTGGTGCTTAAGTTCCCGGTGTTGTTCGGCTAAGTCGAGGTGCTGAATGTGTAGCTCAGCTAGCTCATTCTTGAGGAAGGTGTTTTTATGAACCACCTTTTCAACTTCCACCTCACTGTCTGCAATTTCTTGGAGCAGTTTCTTATTAAGTGATTTGGAAACATGCAGCTCATTCAGTGATGCTCTCAATTTTGCTTCCAGCTCCTTCATTGTAGCGCTGCGGGTCATCATTTTCCTTAACAACCTGGAATGTGTGGAATTTAAACTAAAAAACAGTGCTGTAGTTTTCTAATATTAGATAGGAGGTAGTTGAGAAAATTTAAATAAAAATTACTAAAGAAAAGTTTACAAGTTAATAAATGTTAAGAAAATATAGCTGTTACAGATAGATAAGTTTAATAAGACTTAGATGGGAAAGTTTAATGAGTAAAAACAATAGAAAGAACTATGGAAATCACTGCTTTGAGTTTATTAAATTATAGACTACAATTAACCTTTATTTTTTATTTTTAACACTTTCTAGGTAAGATTGTAATAAAAACCTACAAAGATTATTTGTGCAGTAAATTATGTAGTGTTTATTAATTGTCTGGGCTAATGTTATTGTCATCGATTTTGCTTCCACAAAATAGTCAAGCAAAAGGAGACATAAACCGTGCCAGTGTGTGATGGACGTAGCTCAGATAATTGAGCAGTATTCTGTGATATTTGTACAGTCTGTAGAATTAGTTAGTATTATTAAGACAGAAATACTCCCCGGGAATGATGATTTTTCAAATCCGTCACCGTTGATTCGATCAGTTGACAGCTGAACTTGTTTTCTTGTTTAAATAGTTTTCCGATAGGAAGACAGTAGGTACAACTACTGGAAATTGCACTCACTATTGAGATTAAACTATTGAACACTAATTAAGCCTAATTAAAACACTTTTATTAATTTATTATCCAACTGGAACAACGTAACTCATGAAACACCCTTCGAGAGATTTGAACACAGTCTGATCATCAGAGCTGGTGACTCTCCAATAGCGTACCTGTTAAATCTCATCCATTTTCTCAGGTTATCAACAGGGTGGGCAAGGAAGGGTCCTTCCTCCGTCAGTTGCTGAACCAAAAAGCTGAGCAACCTCTATCGACCTTCAAGAAAGATCTAACCATAGATAATGCTAAATTCGCAAATCACTGTCCTCTTTAATCTTTGTTAATTTTATTATTCGAGTTATACGTTGTTTTTTTTTTTTTTTTTTTTTTAACAAAAACGTTGCCCCACACTAGGAAGTTCTTCCTGTATCGTGGGTGCGTTTAAAAACATATAAACTCACATACACAAACACCCAGAGCCGGAACAACTATCTGTAGGTCATACAAATATTTGTTCCGTGCAGGAATCGAACCCGCGACAAGCAGTGCAGCAGTCAATCGCTCAACCACTGCGCCAACCGTGCGCCCGTGTGCATTATTATTATTAATGTGGGAATTTAATTACGTTTATTAATTATCTATGTATGTTTATTTAACTTCAATAAAATTTAATACGCATAACCCGAACTTGAAACAGCGCCATTTCTTTCGTACTGTGACCAACTGTCAGTCAAAACAGACAAATCAAGAGATGTCGCCTAATACGTCTTTTTGTATCGTCACAATGCCCCTCTTCCCACAAAAAAGGTTTTTTGCTATGCGAAAAACCGCACACCGCCCTCGGTGTTAAAACACTAAAGGTAAGTTCGCAAATTTATAAATGTTACTAGTGGAGGAGTACTAACCCACTTCTTAACTGTTACGTTAGAAGCAAGAGGGGACGATAAATTAAAAAAAAAATACTATTTCCAACCATTAGCAAAAATGCAGCCTATGTTTATCCAAACTGCCAGGAAACCTATTATACCTACGAACTCCCTACTATCCGGGCGTAACCCCCCCAATCTTTCATACATCCCTAGTCATACCTCTCTTTCAATCTGTAGCGACCTGCATCCGTATCGCAGGAACCTCATACATTCTCCCGTATTCCGTCTGTATACTAGTGGAACACTGAATTGTTTAACAAAACTAAAACGATCCTCCTGGTGAATATGTTCAGCGAGCTGAAACATAAAAAAATGAAAATTATTTGTCCATACAACAACACCAGGAAAGGACGTATTCAACCTTCCTGGAAGTAAAACTTCTGTGAATCAAAATGGTGTATGGCTTATTTAAAGAGTCACCTGGCCGCTCTTAACACGATAAGCAACTAGTGCTATCTAAACTGAAGCAAAGGTTCAATACTGATCAACAATTTTATGCAGTCACGTATAAAAAATATCTCTCCTAAGTAACATTGTTATCTAGGTGAGACTAACTAAGTATAGGTTTTTATTTAGGAGTTACAATCCGCTCCGTAACACAATATAGATAATGCCATACAAAAAATTTTGCAAAAGAAAAAGCTAACAAAACACTTTGCTGAGACGACTATGAAGTATTTAATTAAGTTTCGGCAACATTGGATAATTTTATGTGATTTTAATATCCTTTATGTGCCAAAAACCTAATGGTTTTCCATTTAACCCTACAAGCTCATACACTAAGGGTGAAAGTACTTTACCCACTAAGCACTGCTGGTACTTAGGAGCCAACTTAGATGCCTTATACTTTTCCGCATCACTTTGGATGTAAGTTTTACGCCAAACCAGCTGTCCTTCACGTAAAGTGACGTGGCGCCTACGCAAGTTATAGTATTTCGCGTTTGTGGCATGAGCCTTTACAATATTAGAACGCACTTTTTCAAAGACATCCTTAAGGCGGTACCCCGAGCAAAACGCCGCGCAAGCCGTTTTTTGTGCTGTTTTTAGGAGCTATCTACTCGTTATTTAAAAAGAAATATCAATTAATAAAAATACATTAAATTTCTCCATAATATTGATTCTAAAATGGTAGATTTAGTTTTTTTTTAAATGTTGTATATATTTCACTAATCTACTTCCAAAAAAACATAAAAATGAGAAATAATTATTGATATTATGCATCTCCTCGTAAAGTGTTCATTGATTATTTTTTGTACTAACACTAATGGATAGACAATTTAATAACGAACATTTTTGTAGAATTATTTTTTTCAAAAGACCAAAATTCGATTTTATAAAGATTTTATTATAAAATCTGGGCGTATTCACTACTGTAATTCATGCGCCACCAGTGCCGCTAGACCAATAGGAACGCTCATATCTCATGCCGATTTTTTGGTCAGGGTACCGTCTTAAGAACTCCTAACTCGCCTGCGTACTCTTCACGCGGCATAGCAACTTCATAAACGCAGTCGTCTGTGTCTTTATAAAACGTGCCATTTATAATTGGTTCACGGCCATGAACCAAGAAGAATGGGGTAAATCCGGTTGTTTCATTTACTGCACTGTTTAATGCAAACTGGATTTGTGTTAAATTTAGATCCCATGTCCTATGATCTTCTTTTACGTATGCTGAGACTGCTGTCATTACCGTTTTATTGTACCTTTCTACCATGTTAATCTGTGGTGTGTAACCTAGGCCCATAGTGCACTCGAGGTATGTTATACTTCTTTAATAGGCTACGAAATTCTGATCCCGTGAATTGAACCCCATTATCAATAATTACGGTTTCAGGAATCCCGAGAGCAAGAAGAACGTAATTCTCGAAGTTTTTGGCTACTAAAGCACTAGTTGCACGGCGTAGTGGAAACAATAAAGCATATTTTGAAAAACAGCAAGCTACTATTACTACAAGTAAATGTAGGAAACCCGAACGTGATTTCGAAAGTGGACCAACTAAATCTATAGATACAGCCTGAAATGGTCTATAACATTGTTTTGGCTGACCCATGAGTCCCGGTGTTGGAGTAGTTTTATGTTTATAAGCTGAACAAACACTACAACCCTTAACAAACTCAACTACGTCACGCTACATACCTGGCCAAAAATATCTCAAACTAAACCTTCTGTGAGTCTTTTTAACACCCAGGTGAGCTGAAGTTGGATTTCATGGTTTTCAGTCATAATCTGTATCCGTAGTGATTTGGGAACAACATCTTTCCAGTCGAACTCTTGTGTCAGCGCATATTTGCCTTTACTGTACCTATACAGAATTAAACTGGGACAAACGACAACCCCAGCGAGCTAAACGTCCAGTTCGATTTTCTAAATTTGTAAACCACCTAAGTGAAACATGATCAAACTAACTGTAAATTGCCTACTACCTAAATATGGTTCAAACTTTTCAACTGCATAAATTACAGCTAATGCTTCACGCTCAGTTGCACTATAATTACGCTCGGTTTTACTGAGGGATCTACTTATATAAGCAATAGGATGGTCAATATTCTGGGTTAACATACCACCTATGCCAAAACTAGATGCATCACAGTGAACAGAAAACGGTTTTTCAAAATCTGGGCAAGCTATAACCGGAGCAGAAACTAGTATATTTTTAAAAGCGTTAAACGCGTCGTCTGCTGCCGGGTTCCATATAAATTTAACTTTAGTACTGGTAAGAGCTTTCAATGGTGCTGCGATAGTAGCAAAATTTCTAATAAACCTACGGTACCAAGAACAAGTTCCTAAGAACATTTTGACCTCTTTCGAAGTCTTTGGTGCTGGGAAATCCAAAATAGCGCGCACCTTGTCTGGATCAGTCCTGAGTCCACACTCATCCACTACATAGCCCAGGTATTTTATAGATTTTCTAAAAAAATACTTTTACCGAAAATTTTTGTTAAATTGGCACTCTTTATTTGTTCTTGTAGCCTTTTTAACAGAAGAATGTGTGTATCTAAATCTTCTGATACTACGAAAATGTCATCAACGTAACAAAATATTAAACCTTTGGTGATATCGCTACAAAAGGGATAACCAAACAACCTATCCATCAATCTTTGCTGACGAGCAGGAGCTCCGCAAAGTTCAAATGACATAACTTTAAATTTAAAAAGTCCTCTACCTGGAACAGTGAAGCTGGTTTTCTCCTGTGAGACAAATCTAGGGGTATTTGCCAAAAACTAGATTTAAAATCAACAGAGCTAATATATTTTGCGTTTTTGAGGCTATCTAAGATTTGTGGTATATATGGTATTGCATAAGCGTCCCCTATTGTAACTGCATTTAACTTTCTACAATCAAGACAGAACCGCAATGTGCCATCAGACTTTGGAACCATAAGTACTGGGTTATTCCATGGACTCTCACTAGGTACAACCACATCGAGCTTCAACATGTTGTCCAATTCCTTATGAAGTTCCTTTTGCTTCTCTGGTGACAATGAATACGGTCTGCACTTGATGGGTAACGCATCACCTGTGTCTATAACATGTTCAACTAGCTGTGTTCTACCCAAACCTTTGGTCTCAAAAGAGATGTCATAAAATTTTTGAACGATTAATTCTGCTATTGTTTTCTGTTCCGGACTCAATTTATCAAATGACTCAATTGAATTTACTAATGTTTTACTTGTATCACTATTGAACTGTATAAATTGTTTTGGTGTCTCTATATAGCTAATATGTTTAAACAGTTGAGGCATTAAACTAAAGGCAATCCAAAAATCCACACCAAATATAACATTGGATGTGATAGACGGTATCACATAAAAACCAATTATCTTAGATATATTATTAAAAGTAATAGAGTAGCGTGCGCGCACTCACAAGCGACGGGTGTGTGGTCGGTTCGTGGTATCTACTCGCGTAAAATGACAAGCATAATAAAATGCACTGGATGTAATCTCATCGTAGATGAGTTGCTATGTTATGTGCAACAGAAAATCTCGATCGCAGACGAGGAAACATTCGTTCGAATATGTACCTCGGCTTTTACCAGTGACGAAATAAAGAAATCCAAGACGCTGTTATACGAAGCTTTGAACCAACAGATAAGAGAAAAATAATCCGAAAGAATAAAGGCAAAGTAGAGCGGGATCTGGCGGATATTATCAGCCTTTTCAAATCCATGGAACCAGATGATATCCCCCTATTCTTGTTGCGAGACAGTTGGATAAGTTGCCCCCAATACTGTGGGACCATTTAGATTGCTCGAAAGTGCTAAAGGATATATTAGTAATGAAAACGGAAATTGAGAATATAAAGATCAATTATGCAACTAGTGACAGCGTACAAGATATTAAGACCGAAGTCTTGCGAATAAGAAACGACTCTTTACCACCAACATCCGCTTTTAAAATAAATACAATACGTGGAGCGTGGCTAGATAGTGGACCTGTGGGGTTGTCGCATGAATACATCAGTGACTCGATAAATGAATCCGCGAATAACGTAACACATTTACCACAATATAGAAAATTGGAGGTAGACGACGAAAAAAGACGTGATTATGTTGAAGAAGGAAGCGAACAGCGGCGGTCGCGAGCTACGGCTCGTAAGCAGGCAAGCGCGGGCGTCGCAGGAAGGGAGCGATCGCAGGCATCGCCGGTGGCTGTGAGTCAGCCGGGCAGCGCACGGGTCGGCACAGCGAACGCTGCGATGACGTCATCAGTACATAGCCCCGCTACCACTGCAGCACCGCAGGCTTCCAATCGTGGAAACTAGCATCCAGTTGTGGAAAAAGCATATTTCAATAGTCTTCACAATGGGAAATTATAACACTAAAAATCTGTCTATTAAAATTGTAGTGTGCTTAGAAAATAAAATAATATTAATGCTAACAATGTATCGAAAGTTAAAATAAAAAACCATGGTATGTATAAATAATATATTGTATTACATGTAAGACTACCGATAACAATTCTCGGTAACGTAATAAAATATAACTATAACAATGTATGTATGCACACGTGGGCAAGACGAACTCCAGCCAACTATGAGTAGATGATTACATTTCATTTCATTGTATTGGCAGCGATTATGTTATAAAATATAAAAATTTTTTTTTTTGGAAAGGGGGGAGGTATGTAGGAACTACAGGTAACAGAAATGCTAACAAGGCAAAACAGAATGTTCCCCGCGCATATAGTTTAGCGGCCAGTCAGTCGTCCTCCCCACGCCGTGGCATTAACTCGCGTCTGTATAACTTAGTATAAGGAGTGCACTATATACAATATTTCCTGGTAATCAACAATAGACAGTCACCTTGAACGTCAGACTTTCATTTACCTAAACTCCTCTCCACCACGATCCAAAGGTTCCAACAGTCTTAAATGCTAGCACGGCGGCGTGAGATATTTTATTGACTTGTGGCATAACTTCTTGATGTTTACTTTTTTCTTTTTCGGAAATTTTCCAATTTTATTGCAGTTTCGGTTTAACCTTGGCCATAAAAACCATTTATGTTCTGAGAAGCATAGCCCTACGATGCATTGTTTCCGAATTATGGGCCTCCGTATCTTATTTTATTTTGCATAAAACGATCTATATTTCCAAAATGATATCTCGAAAACGGTATGTTCTAGGCAAAAAATAACCAAAATTTAGCCCCCCCTTTGCTACGTCCATGTTAGCAGCATCCCAACATGAATTATAAGTTTTTTTTTTTTTAAATTGCTTGTTTTTCGACTTGAAGTAAGGTCATGACAAGTTATGATAAAATATATCATGTCTTACAATTTGTCTTAAATGCTAGCACGGGACAACCATGTGACATAGTTTACAGGCGCGACTTGCTTTTCTTGCTGTTGATTTCATAGTGCGACATAATTTGAATAGACGACCAAATAAAATAATACGTATAAAAGTATGCCGTTTCTACAGCTAAACAACTTTTCAATTTTGTTGGGAATAAATTAATATTTGACCCACGACCATATACTTATGCACACTTTATTTTTCTTTGTTTGTTTTATAACATATTAAGTGTTTGTTAGAAAGATATAATTATTGTGAAAATTTTAATAATTACTAAAAAATATAATAGCTTGGACCAATACCGGTGGGCCCCTATTTTTTATATTTTAAATGTTTTTTGGGGATTTTATTTAAGAAACATTTAAAAATGTAGAAAGTAAGAAGAATATGTTATAAAAGAAAATAATTATAAAAATAAATAATAATAAAAATAAGAAAAACAATAAAAAAAAATATTATGAGAAAGTAATAATATAAAATTGATTAATAATCCTGTAACATTTCAATTAATTAATAATCATTGATCACCATACACACAAAATTAATTTATTGCCATTTGGTGCAGTAATTAGAAGGGAAATATTTTTTTTTACAACTATAAAATTTTATCACCACCTCCGAACGAAAGTGATACATTTTTCTAAATCATCTGTCAAAATGTGACATTTGTGTAAAAATGGGTGCGCCCGTATTAGCAATTAAGACCCTGTGAGTCCCAAACAAACGTCAGGAAATTTTCTCACGCCGCCGGTGCTATTATTTAGGACAAAATGGTGTTATCGCCCAAACTGCGATGAAATGTGTGACTCAAGCCATGTCACAGTAGAGCGTGCTCGACGGGCAGCAAAAAGAAAGGCATGTTGCGCCTTTAAAATATGTCACAAGTTTGATCCGTGCTAGCATTTAAGACAAATTGTAAGACATGACATAATTTATCATGTCTTGTTACAAATGTCTTGGGTACGCCCATGCTCGCTAGGCTGAGATGAGACACTAAATAACAAGCTCAGAGTCGCTTGTGCGAGTTCGTGAGGTGAACGCTTAATAACTTCTAGCTCAATCGAATATAACAGACCTATTCTTGCTGTGCTCATAAAAGAAACATAACCATGGGCAAAGTACCCGGAAACACAGCTAAACACTTTAAATTTATAACCACTGGTCTTTACACTGAAAGGACCTCATATATATGTTCAGTAGAACTAAGGTCACTTGGTATCACTCTCTCAAAGGTTATGGTACTACACCTAACGTGGTAAACACTAGGTTTTCATATCTCTCAACTAACTCACAGTTTGGCGGAACAGTGGACCCTTGGCATCAGACTACAGAGAGTAATCCCTGCAGTCTGCACGAAACACGCGGCCTACGGGCACAGTCCGTAAATGATTCGGTGACGCTATCGTTACCTGGAGCCGGCGACGCTTAATCACACGATTCGGAATGGTGGGGCCTTCCGATAGAAAAGGATGGCCTCACTGCCTGCACTCGTTGGGTCAAACCTCAGAACCGCCAAAACGCGGGTCTGTCAGCACACTTGGGTTCAAATCACCGATCTCCAAGAACTCGGGATCAGGATCACCTTGATTGCGCCAGACCACGGACCAACACCAGAGCGTCACGACTTTAAGCGGTCGTGTCAGGTTAGGCTAGCTAAGCAGCCAGACAGATTCAGCTTCAACTGGAACAACGTTACTCATGAAACACCCTTCGAGAGATTTGGACACAGTCTGATCATCAGAGCTGGTGACTCTCCAATAGCGTACCTGTTAAATCTCATCCATTTTCTCAGGTTTTCAACAGGGTGGGCAAGGAAGGGTCCTTCCTCCGTCAGTTGCTGAACCAAAAAGCTGAGCAACCTCTATCGACCTTCAAGAAAGATCTAACCATAGATAATGCTAAATTCGCAAATCACTGTCCTCTTTAATCTTTGTTAATTTTATTATTCGAGTTATACGTTGTTGTTTAGTTATATTAATGTGGGAATTTAATTACGTTTATTAATTATCTATTAATGCTTATTTAACTTCAATAAAATGTAAACCCGAACTTGAAACAGCGCCATTTCTTCCGTACTGTGACCAACTGTGAGTCAAAACAGACAAATGAAGAGAGAGATCTAATACGTCTTTTGCAACGTCAAAATGCTTTTCGGTAATTCATACTAATATTATAAATGTGAAAGTAACTCTGTCTATCTGTATAATAATAATAATAATAAATAATAAAATAAAAATCTTTATTCCGTTCATTTTTAAACAGTACAATTAGTTAACCAATAATACATTATTTTGAGGGCCTTAAGTGCTAGGAGTTAACAAATTCCCTGGACCACACACTAGGATTTCCTGTGTTGCGCGGTCCAGTCTCTTCCTGAGTTGGTTAGCAAAACATGTTCACTCGGTAGTATAACTAATTACACAGAGACTAAACTTAATTATAATGTAGATAATAAGAGGTTATTATTTTATATATGAATAGAGTTTAAGTTGCTTTTGTGTGAGTGTATGCGTGTGTGTATGAGTAGGTGCGGAGTGTGGAGTATATAGGTAGGCGATTGCATGCTTAAGTCTTACTATTATGTCCCAAATTTACGACTGTATGTGCAAAAGGTTTTCCGTTTGGTTGTAGTTTAGGGGATGCAGCCATTTAAATATATTATTCTTAAAACGTCTGTAAGTTAAGGCGACTATAATTCTATTGTGAGAGTAGAATTTTGAATAGAGATAGGGCCCAAGAAATGCAAAAGATCTGCGTGTAAAAGAAGAGTGAACCCTAGGTCGATCCCATTTTAACATTCTGAATGAATGGTGGGCCAGATCTTTGGCATCTCTGTGAAAGCGTATCAGTGTCGAAACGATAAACAATTGCCTCACTCGAAGGACGCTACATTCCGAATACAGAACATCAGTTGAGTACCGCCAGGGTTTTTTGTACGCTATCTTTAAAATAGCTCGTTGAGCTCTCTCCAACCTAAGCAAACTGGTTTTATTAGCTGCTCCCCAGACCGACACACAGTAACTTAGTAGCGATTGGCACAGGGTAAAGTACAACATTCGGATCAGCTTAGAAGTTGCGATAGACCTAACTTTTTTAAATATATGTGAGAGTTTCCTGGTCCGTTTCACAAGTGCTTCTATTTGCGCTTCCCAAGTTAGGTGCTGATCGATTAGTATCCCTAGATATTTTGTATTTGCGACTTGTTCGATTTTCGAGCAGACACAATTTTCGTCATTGATATTACCACAAACATGCAGTTTTATTTGCAGATCTCGGTCTGGCGCTGACCGATCAGACACACTAAAACACATCGCCTTAGTTTTACCGACGTTCAGGGTCAGTAGATTATTTTGCAGCCAGATAGCAACCCTCTCGAGTCCCTCCTGAGCCACACAAACGACTTCACTCCAGGTTTTCGAATGAAAAATTATTGCGGTGTCATCTGCAAAGGTCACCGCAATGCTGGCATTACGGAGTTCAAGAGAGCACAGGTTGTTTATGTAGATCAGGAACAACGTGGGGCCTAAGACACTGCCTTGGGGTACGCCGTAACCTACATTTGCAAAATCACTGACATATTCACCTATGCGAACGCGCTGTTTTCGGTCTACTAGGTAGGACTTAAACCAGTCTAGAGCTAGGCCTCTGATCCCGAGCGCCTCCAGTTTTTTTAGCAGTAACGGCCGGGAAACTGTGTCAAAGGCTTTTGCAAAATCCATGAAGACACCGACACACCTTTGCCCTTCATCCACATTGCTAATTACAGAGTCAACAAGATGCGTGACGGCATCCACCGTGGAGATGCCAGCGCGAAATCCGAACTGATTCCTGGCTAAAAGACTGTTTTGTTCGAGATATTTAAGTAACCTAACATTAATCACCTTTTCAACTACTTTTGATAGTGCGCTCAGAAGTGAAATAGGCCTATAGTTTGCTGGTTGACGTGAGTCCCCTGCTTTCAGTATTGGTATTACGTTGGCTATTTTCAAGTCATTAGGTACTACACCAGAGGACATGCTTAAGTTGCAAATGTATGTTATAGGACTTGCTATAACATGTTTTGTCAGTTTAAGCATATCATTGCTAATGTTGTCGTGTCCTATAGCTGCACTAGATTTTAGTGTACTAATTAATTTAACTATTTCAGTTTCGTCAGTTGGTGATAGAAATAGTGAGTCTGGTGAGGTGTTCCTTGCATAACTGGCATTGCTGGCCAGTTGTATTTCAGTTTGTCCTAATCGCTTAAGTACCGTATTTGCCAACTGATCGCCTATGGAGCTAAAATAGTCGTTTACTTCATTTAGTGACTCTGTAGGATTAGATTTTATTTTGAGTAAGTCTTCATTTTTATTGACTGCCTTACTAATATTACAAATGGTTTTAATTGAGTCCCATGTCTTTTTGAGGTTATTTTGGTTTTTAGTTAAGAGTTTCCGTTCGTAAAATTCTTTTTGTTTCTGCAAAATATTGTTACAATAATTTCTGTAGCGTCTGTATTTTTCCTGTAAATTGTGGTCATTACGATTTTTTCTAGCTTCACTATGCAACCTATCGCGACGTCTGATGCACTTCAAGAGACCAGGCGTTATCCATTTCTTAACGATCATATTTGCACTGGTCACTTTATGCGTACGTTTATTGTTTTTAAGTACCAAGTAAAATTTTTCAACAAAGAGTTTAGTGGCTTCGTTAATATCAGTTATGTTATACAGGTTGGCCCAATTTATTTCGTTAAGGTCTTCAATTAGGTTTAAATAGTCTATTTTAGTACATGTTTTAATTTTTTTGTCCTTTGGAAACGATGCACCCATGCCACATAGTACTGTGCTGTGATCCGTTATATCGGAGTGGCAAACAATTGTTGTAGATGCAAGTTTAGACTTAATCATGCAATGTTCTAAGCTATTTGTACCACGCGTTGGAACGGTGTGGCCAGGAACATATTCATAATGCGTTATAAGACTGAGATACTCATTAACGCGAGGATCAGTGGATGTTTCTTTAATATCGAGGTTTAAGTCACCAACCAATGCACAATGCTGGCCAGTACAACCACCCAGGACGCTTTCTAAGGAAGTCAAAAAGTTATTTATATTATAAAACGATGGTGATCGATATATAATTATAACGGAGTATGATTGCCCAACATCCACCTGTAAACAATTGGCATTGTTGAAAGGGGGCTCTGTTACAAGAACGCAAAGCTCTGATTTCGAAAACACCACAATACCGTCATTTTTGTTGATGTAGTTTTTTGAATAATAACAGTTGTAACCTTCCAGACCAATACTATTAAAGGCATCGTCAAGCCAACACTCAGTTAATACGATAAGATCGGGGTTGAATTTTAAGCGTTGCAAAAATACAAGTAGTGAATCAAAATTCTTATTTAGTACGCAGTAGTATATTCTGAGACAAGATTGTGAGTTTGCTATGGCCTACATTGATATATTCTGTACAAAGATCGGGGGTATCGAGTTCAATACAATGTGAAAGGTGCGTGTTGTCAATATCCTCAAGAAACAAGGCATTACCCAACATTGAGCTGTAACAAGTAAAATTCCAAAATTTAAAAAACCCCCTGTTGGGTTTCTTGTGGGCTGCTACTTCAATGAAACGAAGTTTTGGTACCACTTTAAACTTTATGTATATTTTGAATATTTACAATTTCTACTTATTTTAAATGCAGGTATAGGTTAATATATTATAGCTATGTACTACGTGCGCACCTAGCGGCGGTCAAAGCTCTCTGCCGTCAAGAGAGACGGTGGAGGTGGCGCGGCGCTCCCTCCCCTCCCGCACGGTGTACTAGTGGCGGCGGCAACAATCTCCCGGCCCTTGAAGGCCTAGGGGGCTTCAAGCACTTCTGTGTCCTCGTCCAGAAGAGGACATAGTCTGGTGATTGCGCGGCGAATGGTTCCCTTGGCCGTTTCCACGTCCGCAACTCTGCTGCAGCCGTCTGTCCCAGGATAGACTTGCTTGATCCTACCAAGCGGCCATTTGAGTGGTGGACTGTGCTCTTCTTTAATCAGCACAAGTTGTCCTGGTTGCATGCTGGGCTTTTTTAGACGCCATTTTGTGCGTTGCTGAAGCTCGCAAATGTACTCACGGCTCCACCGTGACCAAAAGTGCTGGCGCATTTGTTCCATTTTGGCATAGCGATGCAGGAGGTGAGTCTTGACTTCCCGTAAATCTGGGGCTGGCAGTGACGTCAGTGGTCTTCCGATGAGGAAGTGCCCTGGGGACAAAGGGGAGAGATCGTGAGGACAGGATGACATTGGATAGAGAGGTCGAGAGTTTAATATTGCCTCGACCTGGACGAACACAGTGGCAAGTTCTTCAGCAGTTAAGTGTATATTTCCCACAATGCGTTTTATGTGAAACTTAGCCGATTTTATAGCGGCTTCATAAAGCCCACCGTAGTTGGGTGAGTAAGCGGGTGAGAATCTGAATTGTATACCTTCACTAGAAAAATTGTCTGATACAGAATCACTTAATTCAGTAAGGAATTTTTCTAACTCTTTGCTAGCCCCTACAAAGTTTCTTCCATTATCTGAAAAAATCTCGAGAGGTTTTCCTCTTCGTGAAATAAATCGTCTGAAAGCTAAAATGAAACATTCAGTGCTTAAATCACTCGCAAGTTCTAAATGAACTGCCTTTGTCTTAAAACAGATGAATAAACATAAATATGCTTTGGACAATCGTGCAGCGCGGCCTCTTTTATTTATAATATAAAATGGACCAGCATAATCTGTTCCTACAATTTGAAATGGATACCCTGGCGTTATACGCTGAGATGGCAAACGCCCCATAATCTGGCCAGCAACTACTCCTTTCACACGTCTACATGTTACACAGTTTCGATAAGTCTGCCGTGCTACATGTCTACCTCCCACTGGCCAATACATTTCGCGTATGCTTGAAAGTAGTAGCTGCGGGCCAGCATGCAACAACTGTACATGATAATGTTCAAATATAAGTTTTGTCAAATAGTGTTTTGAATCAACAATCATGGGATGCTTTTTATCGTAATCATATGTAGAATTATCTAACCTGCCTCCCACGCGCATAACACCATCTGCATCAATATATGGATTTAAACTCAGAATTTTTGACTTTATATTAATGGTTGTGCCCCTTTTTAAAGAACTTATTTCATTTTCAAATGACTGTATTTGTGCAAAACAAATTAACTTGATGTCAGCCGTTCGTAATTCCGCCACTGTTAATGAACCTTCTATTTTATTATTAGAGATTTTACAATTATGTATGAACCTCAACACGAAAGCAACTGTTCTTCTTAGTTTGGTAAACTTTGAAAATCTTTCAATGTCGATAATATATTTGTTAGGTTGATTTAGTGTTACGGTTGCCACCTTAATTTCTGGTAAATCCATGGCTAACTTAAACGATTGAGCAGGCCAATCTGTCTCATCACGGAGCAGGAAGGGCGGCCCGTTCCACCATAACTTGGCTTCTGGCAATACATCCGGTAACATACCTCGTGACGCTAGGTCTGCCGGATTCAGAGCAGATGGAACATATCTCCATGCTCCATGACGAGACAAATCAGTAATTTCTGAGATACGATTCGAGACAAAAGCTTTTAATTTCGCAGGTGTACTTGTTTTTAACCATGACAATACTATTTGTGAATCAGTCCAATAAACATACCTACTAACATCGCAACGTAAAGCTTTTGTGACCTTGTCACAAAGCCGACTCGCAAGTAGGGCACCACATAATTCTAGTCTAGGTATCGTAATTGTCTTTAGGGGTGAAACCTTAGTTTTAGCGCATAGGAGCTTGACTGAAACCACACCGTTATCATCGATACTGCGAATGTATATACAGGCGGCATACGCCTTTAAAGATGCATCGCAAAATACATGAATTTCTATATGTTTTGGGTTCCCACACATACCATAACGATCAATTTCGAATAAAGACAGTGTACGAAATCCTATAGATATTTTTTGCCATATGTTTCTTATATTGACAGGTGCATCATCATCCCAGTGTAATTTTAATGACCAAAGTTCTTGTAATAAACTCTTTAGTAATATTGTGCAGACACTAAGAAATCCAAGTGGGTCAAAAATACTTGCTACAAAAGATAAAATGGTACGTTTCGTGCACTTATTATTGTCATCATTCTGTTGTTTAAAATCAGGTAAATTTATCATTAATTTGTCCGTTGACGGGTTCCATTTTATTCCTAGAGTACTGCATTCTTTATTAAATTCAACCTTGCCTTGTTCGTGAAACATTTTATCATCATTAAAAAGGTAAGTACAATTAGATTTAATTTTACGTAGATTCATTTGAGCTGTATTTAATGTGTTTTTTATTGATTCTAATATGTATTTTAATTTTTCAGGATCCTGATGACCGGTACACAGATCGTCGACGTAAAAATCGTGTTTTATTATATTGGTTATGAATTCATCCCTACACGAATCAGCCAATTCGAATAAACACCGGACACTTAAAAATGGTGCTGAAGAAGTTCCGTACGTGACTGTATTTAACTGTAAGTATTGCAACGGTTCATCTTCATTATTTCTCCACAGGATCATTTGTAAATGTCTATGTTTTTCTTCGAGCACTATTTGGCGATACATCTTTTCAATGTCTCCTAATAATACATACCTATGCTGACGAAAGCGAACGAGAATTGAAAAGATGTCTTCTTGAATCGTAGGCCCTACCATCAAAATATCATTAAGTGAAAGACCTGAAGTAGTTTTTGCCGAAGCATCAAAAACAACACGGCATTTTGTTGTTTCACTTTTATCTCGTAAAACTGGATGGTGAGGTAAATAATTCGCCACTTCAGGTTTCTCAATCTCTGACAAATGGCCCAAGTCTTTATATTCTTGAATAAATTCACTGTATTGTTGTTTGACATGAGGTTGCCGTCGGAACCGTTTCTCTAACTGGATTAACCGTTTAAATGACATTGATAATGAATCACCTAAATCCTGTGGATCACCCTTCAACGGCAAACTCACACAAAATCTACCGTTATTTAACCTATGAGTATTTTTTACAAAATGATCTTCGCATAATGTTTCTTCTTGATTCCAGGGTAACTTAGGGGGTAATTCCTCAAGTTCCCAAAACTTACATAACTGATTTCTTATTTCATGACTAAAATTACAGTTGATGTTTTTACCTTTTTCGTAACTAGTGCACATTGTCGGACCAACCACTAACCATCCTAATAAAGAATTGTTTAACATTGGTTTGTTGTGTCCGAGCTTTATTCGATTTGCTAAAATCAGATCCCAAAAAACGTCTGCCCCTAGTAACAACTCAACTTGGGAGGGACGATAAAATGTCGGATCTGCCAATTGCACATTTTGTGGAATATCAAAGTTTGTGATATCCACTTCTTCAAAAGGTAAATTTTTAGAAATTTGATTTATTGTTAAACAGTTTATTTTCTTTGTGAACTGTTTAACTTTCAGTGTAATTGTACACCTTTCCATTGTATTGAAGCACATGTTGTTGATGCCTGTTACATTAACCGATGGTACCCTTTGACTCAGAAGCCCTAACCTACACTTTAATGAACTAGTTATAAAGGATGACTGACTACCTGAATCCAATAAGGCCCGTACCTCATGGCACTGATTCGTTTTCTCATCCACTATTTTAACAACTACTGTTGATAACAAGACTTGACTTGTTACACAGGAGGATAATGAAACTGAATGTGCATTCTTGTTATCAGTGTTTGGATCGTTAGTGTTAGTTACCTCACTAACTTCATTGATTTGAACAACATTATTGGCCGTAACTGGCTTAGACTTATGTAACAATGTATGGTGTCGACGACCGCATTCTCGACATGGGCCCAATCGACATTTACTTGCAAAATGACCACCGCGAAAACAATTTGCACACAACTTCAACCTTAAAACTTCAGTGTAACGCAATTCAGGAGACATATCAAGAAACTTCTTACATGAATATATACGATGTTCACCACTACACAATAAACATTTCATTCTTGATGCATTTTGACTACCTGACTCAGAAGCAGAAGCCACAAATGATTTTTGTTGTTTATCTAATCTTTTGTTTGTTTCAGGCTTTTTAGAGGGAGAGCTGCTTCGGTATAAGGACTCCAAAACGTCAGCTCTTTTCCGCAAAAAATCCTGAAACTCCTGTAACGTAGGTGAACGCCGACGGTCTTTGATTTCTTCCCATTTACGCAATGTTACCGAATCTAATTTGTGTGCGAATATATGAACAATTAACGAGTCCCAATTATCAGTGGGCTCCCCTAGTATGTTGAGCGCTCGTAAATGCTTTGTGATGCTATCTACAAAGTTTCGAAGTAATTTATCGGACTCTTTAGGCAATGATTCGATGTTTAATAAATCCTGGAGATGACTAGCAATAAGTTGGCCTTTGTTGTCAAATCTTTCACA
The DNA here is from genome assembly GCA_949775005.1 of Orthosia gothica. Lineage (NCBI taxonomy): Eukaryota > Metazoa > Arthropoda > Insecta > Lepidoptera > Noctuidae > Orthosia > Orthosia gothica. The sequence goes on along the minus strand of OX459038.1, from coordinate 37,051,954 downwards.
TATAAGTTGCCAAGCAACATGATAATTATCATTAGAAATTTGCAAAGATTTGACAACAACGGAAGCACTACCCTGCAATGATGAACGCAAATAATGAAACTTATTGATACCACCTAGATTTGTATTATCATGTATCAACGATTTAAAGGTGTCTCGGAACTCGAGCCACTTGCTATAATCTCCATCGAAAACGGGCAGCTGAATCAAAGGTAACCGAACATTTGCATTATCATAACCCGAATTTACTTTTATTTTAGCATCAGCGTCGCTAAACTGTTCTTGATTCAGCTGCACTATATCTTGAGCTAAGGTAATCAAAGAAATAAACTGGTTTTCCATTTCAGAACGTTCAACAAGTTGCACATCACTGTCATCCGACAAAACTTCTATTCTACTCTGAATTGGATCAAAATCATTAAATAAAACCTCAAACTTCGATAATCGTAAACATAATTCTTTAACGTGTTTTTGTGTTACATTCTTAAAATTCTGAAAATCAGTCAAATAGTTTCTAAAATAAGTAATCCTTCCCTTAATCGTGCTACGTTTCTTAGTTAAATCCTTAAATTCCATTTCAGACATCTTCGATAAAAAAATAAATAAATGCAAACAATATAAATACCGTTAGTCTTCATTTACGAGCTACTTTACAAAAAGTGAACTTTACGACCATCATTGTTTGCACACCAACATTTTACTGTAGTAGCCAAAGAAATATGTATAATTGGAGAGTGGAGCATTTAAATAGCTTACTGTATCTTGACACACTGACATATGAGCATGCATATCTTTTAGACTCGAACAAAAATCTAGTGTTTGATTCAACAATGTTTACAAAGCTAGGACTAGTAAATAATTATGGAATGCAGAACATTTTCAAAGATATTGACGAGTTTATCGATGGTATTAAAAAATACGACTTATTGATGTTAGACGACGACATAATACCCGATAGTCAAAAACCAGACACACAGTTTTTTCTATGATACCTACATCAATATACTACACCAAAACATTGCAGGACTTTTAAATAAAGCTGACGCATTCTCTGTATGTTTAGAAGAACTCTTGGCGAAAGATGTAGACGTTGATGTTATTTGCATAACGGAACATTTCATGATGGCTGGTTATGAGCAGTATCTCTTAATCCCGAACTATAATCTAGCTACATGTTTTAGCAGGCAAGATACTAAAAGAGGGGGTTCATGTATCTTGGTAAAGAAGGGACATCTTTGGAAAGAAATTCCTGAAGTTCGGAACATAGCAATAAGTAGCACATTCGAATGTTGTGCTATAGAATTGACTCATACTGGTACCATTGTAATCTGCATCTACAGAGTTCCAAATTCAAGCAATTTGACTTGTTTTTTTGAGCAACTTTCCAAATTATGTCAAATAATAACAAAGAAAAATAAACGTAATGTTGTAATATGGTGGTGATCTTAATATTAATATTTTGAAGCGTAGTAATATCACATTAGAACTTGAATGTATTTTACTCAATTTTAATTTCAAATTGGCAACTAATCAGCCGACTAGACTCTCTAGTAACACATGCATTGACCTTTTTGCGCATAATCTGAGCAAGAAATGTAACTGTGACGTAATAGATTTGGCTCTTTCTGATCTTTCTGATCATACCTGTCAAATACTCAAGGTTCCAGTCAAAAGAGTGTGTGTACTGAAGCATTGGTATATCAAACGCCGTGACTATAATCTGGTTAACATGAATAAATTTAGGGAATGTTTGCAAAGTATTTCTTTTTTGGAAATATATCAGGTTGATGACCCGAACACAGCCTATAATAATTTTTTGGAGACATTTACTCTTCTATACAACCTATGTTTTCCCTTTAAGCGTATTACTATAAGATTACACAAAAGACCACTATGGGTATCCAGAGGTATCAAAACTTGTAGTAAGAAAAAGAGAGCTCTCCTTTGGCGTTATAGACTGTACCATAATGATGATGACAAAAAATCTTTTAAAAAGTACTCAGCAGTTTATAATAAAATAATTAAATTAACACAACGTGCTCAGAATAACTACAAGATCAAATCATCATCTAACAAGTCTAAAACTACGTGGGAAATAATTAACCAAACTAAATTGAACATACCCAATAATAATTTAATCCGTAGCATTAAAATAGGAGATAAAATAGTGACACATCCACCTGATATAGCGACCGCATTTAACGACTTCTTTGTTGATAAAATAAAACCTATAACAAATTGCGGCATACAAGTAACTTCAAATATAGAAAAGAATAGTAATTCGATGTTTATGGCACCAAGCAATGAAAATGACATTAAAGCTATAATTAAAACTTTGAAAAATTCTGGCAGTGTAGGTAATGATGGCATCTCTACTAAAGTAATTAAACATGTATCAAACTGCATTAGTGAACATTTGAGCCATATTCTCAATCTGTGCATATCGCATGGTACATATCCTAATAATCTAAAAACAGCTGTAATTAAACCATTGTTTAAAAAAAATGACAAGCAATGTATGGAGTCTTATAGACCCATTGCGCTTGTGCCAGTAATATCGAAGATATTTGAAAAATATATTTATATTCAAATCTCTAAATATCTAGATAAAAGAAATATATTAACCGACGAACAGAAAGGCTTCCGTAAAAATAAAACCATCAATATGGCAATATATGACTTTTTGAACAATGTCATTACGAATGTTGACAAAAGAATACCTGTTTGTTCAGTTTATTGTGACATGACTCAAGCGTTCGACTATGTCGATCACAGTATCTTGCTCAATAAGCTGGATGCGTACGGTATTAGAGGGAATATCCTCAGTTTAATAAATTCATTTTTGCGGAACAGGAAACAGTACGTTGAAGTTACCGATATAGATCCCAAAACTAAATGCCAACGAACCTTTAAGTCCAATTATCGCACAGTTGCTTATGGTGTACCCCAAGGCAGTGTCTTAGGGCCCCCGCTGTTTATATTATACATAAACGATCTGCCAAAAGTAACAAGTCACCCTATGTCACTGTTTGCTGATGACAGCACTGTGACCATTAAGAATACTGATGATCAAAACCACAATGAAGCTATCTCTCAGACAATAACCTCCATAGTGAAATGGTTAGATAATAATAATCTAAAAATAAATTTTGATAAGACGAAATTAATGATGTTTAGCCAGCGTGCGAATACCAACATGACAGTATGCCATAATGATAAACTTATAGCACAAGTAGATACATCCAAATTCCTAGGATTAACTATTGATAAAAAATTGAACTGGAAAGCACACACGGAGGAGCTAACTAAACGAATTAGCAAATCAGCCTATGCCCTGTTTAAACTGACACCAGTGATTAATGTCGATGCTTTAGTCACAGCATATCATGGTTTGGTGGGTTCAGTATTGAGGTATGGTGTCATTTTCTGGGGTAACTCAACCAACAGGGAAATAGTCTTTAAAGCACAAAAAAGGTGTATTAGGTCAATGTTCAAACTCCACAGATTGGACTCTTGTAAGCCATTGTTTATCAAATACAGATTATTGACATTTCCGTGCTTATATATTTTTGAAGTAGCTGTATTTGTTAAGACCAATCCAGACCTGTTTACCAGAATATCATTTTATAATAAACGAGCTCGACCACAGAATAATAACTTGTGCATAAAAAGGTCCCACACAGCATTGATGCAAAAGAGTGTCTTTTCTATGGCACCAAAAATATACAACCACATACCTAATTCAATTAAAGAGTTAAACATAAACTTGTTTAAGAAAAGGCTCAAATCTTTACTGTTGTTTAAAGCATATTACAGCATAACGGAATTTTTGACAGACAAAATGTAATAAATGTGTTGTTCCCTATAGTTTGTACCTATTCAGTGGCCTGGTATGTAATTATTAATAGGCTTATTTCTTACTTTTTTAACTTTTCACGTGACATTTTTGTATTATTTTGTTTTCTTTTTTGTAATTGACATTTTTATATTTATTTTAATTTGACAATTTTTTTTTTTTTGTATTTTTCCTTTTGACATTTTGTAATTTTATTTTATTTTGGTTTATTTTGTTTGTTTTTATTTTTCAAGAATCTGTGTTTTTTGTTTATTATTATTTTGTTATTATTAAATCAATAGAATCAATTAATATTTGTGCGCCTTCTGGCATAACATAGCGCGCTTGTAATTTTTTTTAATAACAACTATTTTTTTGTACCTATGTTAACAAATGAATAAATGAATTATGAATTATGAATTAGTCCGGCAAACCAGATTCTCACTCGCTAACTCGTAGTTATGTGCCACAGGTGGGTAGATCTCGCGTTATCAGTACCCGACCGCATGATCCTTTGTCTTCGCTCGATGTGTGCGCGCGCTCGCGCAGCGATCGAAATGTCTGGAAAGTTCGGCCGGCTAATTACTCACAAACCAATGCAGGCCTTTTTTTTTTTTTTATATGGGACTTGCTTATTTTTACACAATCATGGGTTTATTCACATTTAATTTCATCATCATTAGAACTCGCAACATTAGGTAGGAAATTAAGTCCCCTTAAAAGCCAAAGCGATAGCTTGTTTGCACTGGATAGGCAATATGAAAATAAGGTGGTTTTAAATTTAACTGTAACGCCCAAGCCTTGGCAAATTGAACAGCTGAAGGATAAATATTAGGAATTTGGAAAAGTTATGGATGGATCGGGCACTCCCCTGGAATTGCGTCCTTGTAGATGGAGTCGACCTGCTGCCTCGCCCTGGATCCTCTTGCTTGCTCAGCTCGTCGTACTTCCACGTAACGCCTCCGCGCGACGTCCTGTCACGGTCGCCAAATTTTTTGTTGGGTTTCTTGTGGGCTGCTACTTCAATGAAACGAAGTTTTGGTACCACTTTAAACTTTATGTATATTTTGAATATTTACAATTTCTACTTATTTTAAATGCAGGTATAGGTTAATATATTATAGCTATGTACTACGTGCGCACCTAGCGGCGGTCAAAGCTCTCTGCCGTCAAGAGAGACGGTGGAGGTGGCGCGGCGCTCCCTCCCCTCCCGCACGGTGTACTAGTGGCGGCGGCAACACCCCCGACACATTTTTTTTTCGTACATCATAATTTATCTAGTACATAGTAGATACGCTTCGATCGGCAATCTATTGAACACGTAATTATGACACGATATCTTGCAAAAACACCCCGATTCAAACAGTAAAACGCCCATAACTTTTGAACGGCTGAACCGATTTTATTCAAACATAGCTAAGAACACTTTCGATTAAGTCACCTTTTAAACAAAAGAAACTAAATCAAAATCGGTTCACCCGTTTGGATGCTATTATGTCACAGACAGACACATAGATACACAGATACATAGATACACAGACACACAGATACACAGATACACAGCAACACACGTGAAACTTATAACACCCCTCTTTTTCCGGCGGGGATTAAAAATACCCCGATTCAAACAGTAAAACGCCCATAACTTTTGAACTGCTGAACCGATTTTATTCAAACATAGCTAAGAACACTCTCGCCAAATTCACCTTTCAAACAAAAAAAACTAAATCAAAATCGGTTCATCCGTTTAGGCGCTATGATGCCACAGACAGACACACAGATACACAGATACACAGCAACACACGTGAAACTTATAACACCCCTCTTTTTCCGGCGGGGGTTAAATATAATACTACTACTAGTAGTAAATAAACTAGATCGTTGCAATAGGATGTTGACCAGCACAAACTAATCGATACCATTATTAAGTAAGGTTGCCATAGTGTTATATTGACCCATTCGTTAATAATTGTTTTATATTTTTTGTATTGTTTAATTACATATTCGTGACAAATTATAGATAGACATAAAGTCATATGAGTAAGTGCGTAGGTCAGTAAATGATTGTTTACTTGATTATATTTTCTGAACGGAGGCCAATTTAAGGACATTTTTGTTTTACTTAGCATACTTGTGAAGTTGTGGTAGCATGTGTAATTGTGTAGTATGAAATGTGTAACTAGGTGTAAGTGTAGATTGTGAGCAACACTAATGATTTTGAATAAAGTTAGATGAATAAAATATGGTACATAGACATAAATGATAGAACAATAGTTCCTTAGCATGCATGTAATTACAACTTTTAGCAATTCTAGTCAGTTTGACTGTCTCAACTTATTTATTTGCTGTTCATCGCTGATACGTATATATTCAGAACCGTCCTGCTTTTTGAGGTACACGTTACCGTTTGATGTCCAACAATATTTGTATTGTTCGGTTCTTGCAAAATCTCTTGCGAGGAAGTGAAGACGCCTAGTTTTAGCAGTAAGAGATTCCGAAACGTAGAGTAGCGACGAGTCATTCTCTATTCCTAAGTGGCTAACTTTTAGCTCTTTGCTCTTATTGAAGCTTTTCACAGATGCCAAAAAATTACTCTTGGTTAAGGTATTGTATTTACCTTTTCACGCTTAAACCGCTGCACCGATTTAGATGAAAGTTGGTATGAAGATAGTTTGAGACCTGGGAAAGGACATAGGCTATATAGGTAGTCTTTTTTTTTTTTTTTACGTGCTATTTCCACCAACTACATTGGCGCCTATTCTATATCTATTCCTCATCCATACTAGTTCTCGCTTGTCATGCCTTTCGTAATTTCATGTTTCATACTTTGTCTTTCTTATATCCTTCTCCATTTATTCTGTGGGTGGGACTCCCACTTGAGCTAATTACTATTCTATTTTATATCTTTAATTAAAAATCTGGGGTAAATAATTTATCATACTAGGGTTTTTTATTTTACATTTTTCACTATTATACGTGGGACACTCAGAAAGTTTTGCGAAACTAAAAAAAATTGTTCTATACGTACATATATTTTTATTAAATCTTTTCAAAGTACTTTCCACCAGCCTCTATACAAAGATTCATGCGCCTAAACCAGTTTTCAAAACACTTTTTCCAGTCCGCCGCAGACACCTCGTTTACAGCCTGCTCGAACGCAGCCAGCGCATCTTCCGGCGACGAAAATTGTATCCCTTTGAGCTGATTTTTTATTTTTGGGAATAAAAAGAAGTCACACGGTGCTAGATCAGGGCTGTAAGGAGGGTGACCCAGGAGTTTGACTGGCGTGCTGTCCAGGAAGTCCCTCGTTTTGAGTGCGGTGTGCGCAGGTGCATTGTCGTGGTGGAGCAGTAGCCCGCGGAGCCCTGTGTTTGGTCGCTTGTTGCTTATAACAGAGAAAACTTCTGGCAAACATTTGGTAGTATACCATTCGGCATTAATGCTTCTTTGATCCCGTAAGGGAATTGATACCAAGTGGCCAGTCAAATTAAAAAAGCTAGCGATCAAAATCTTACCCCCGCTTCTAGATCGCTTCACTTTGGTAGGCGTTGGCTCATTTTGAAACACCCAAACAGTCGACTGGCGCTTGGTTTCTGGGTCGTATTGATAAATCCAGGACTCATCACCTGTAACGATGTCGTAAACACGCCGAGACGAGCCTGCTTCAAATTTGTTAAGCATATCACGGCACCATTCCACCCGGGCCTGCTTCTGAGCATCGGTGAGGTTGTGCGGCACCCAGCGTGATACTATCCTCCTCACGCGAAGATGGCTGTGTAGAATCTCGTGAACGCTTCCCGATCCAATCTTCAATATGTGTTGAATCTCCTGATATGTAATTCGCCTATTGTCTTGGATTAAATTTTTCACTGCTAGCACGTTTTCTTCGGTAACAGCCGTCAAAGGGCGACCGCTTCTTTCGTCATCCCCCAAAGTTGGTCGACCGCGCTTGAATTCGTTATACCAACGATACACGGTTGCCTTGGAAGGGCCTTCATCCATGAATGCCATTTGAAGTCTATCGTACGATTCATCCGGTTTCAGGCGACACTTGAAATCGTATAAAATCATAGCTCTAAAATGTTCCCGGCGCAGATCCATATTTCAGTGAGACACAATACTTTGAATTAACTCGCAAAAAATGTGGAGGGAAATTTTGAAATTGGAACTTACTTATTTTTACTTATAAATAATCATATTTTCGAAAAACATTATAACTGGCCAGTCTCCCATATATAAAAACTTTTTTCGCAATACTTTCTGAGGGGCCTGGTACATGATCCATAAATCTAAAACAAACTAAAATAGGTACACATTTTCTTACTCTATATTTAATTATTAACTTATTTATTTATTAATACACTTATTCCGTAGATCTCTACATGCTATTTTCTTAACTACTGCTTATCTTACTTAACATTTATTTGCACTTATTTCCTATGTTGACATTAAACTAATTGATTAAACTATGTTTCTTATTATACACAATATAATAAGAAACATAGTTTTTAATCAAGTCTTATTTTTATCTATTACTTTTTGGGCTATATTGACACAGTAGGCTGTAAAAATGTTTCTATTTTTCCCCGAAATAATTTCCGGTACGCTTTCCCTTCGCAGATTGACGCCCAACTCTTGCTCCAGATTGTAGCGCTCTTTGGCGTACATCGGACAGTCCAGAACAATATGCGGGACAGATTCCGCAATGTTGGGGTCACAGGAGCACGATAGGTTCTCCTTACACTTGAAACGATTCAAGTATTCTGAGAACCCACCGTGCCCCGTTAAGACCTGCGTGAGAACGCCTGTTGGCTTCACCTTTTGTATAATATGGTAGGCTGCAACTGCGTTAGGAAGGAACATTTTCGTCACCGAGGCCGTCTCGCCCGACACATATCTCCGGTTCCACTTATCAAGTGAATCCAAACGGATTTGACACTTGATGTATGAAACCGGACACTGGTCGTAGTCCGGCTTCCTCCGTGACGACAATGCTGCCTTCTTCGCCAGCTCGTCCGCACGCGCGTTCCCTGGCAAGCCCGCGTGGGCTTTCATCCAGTAAAGAGACACAGCTTTTTCTTGGGCCAATGCCTGAGTGATATTCGCTCTTGCGCGGACCGCCAGAGGATGGAGAGAGCCATGACCTGTCAGTGTCTGCAATGCTGCCATTGAGTCACTGTACAGGCCATAGCTCGTCTCTTTGCGCTTGAGGATTACGTCCGTTGCCTTACAAATGGCCAGAAGTTCCGCCAGTGCAGTACGCGGCAAGACTAAGCTTGAGGTTCTGGACTTCACCTTCATTATCCCATAAGGATAATGCGGCTCCAACCTTCCCCTCAATCTTGCTGCCGTCAGTGAATATTCGCACTGCCTGCACATTCTGGCCGTCCACGAGCTGTTGGTCTGCCAGGCACATGAACTCCAAAGCCATTTGTTTGGCAGGGTGAGACGTCTCTGCAAATCTTACCATACCCTCAATGTCCCGGTCTCCTGGCACGAACCGGGATGACCCTCTCCTTGCCTCATACAGGGCAGCTGCCTCTTGTATGCGGAGGTCTAGAGGCAGTATCCCGGCCAGTACCAGTGCCGAGTTCAGTGAGACGGTGCGGTAAGACTTGCAGAGCTTCTGGACGAATCCTCGTTGGACAGAGCCTAGCATCCTTCGTATCCCCAACTTCTTTGTAGCGGGAGCCCAGGCTCCAGCCGCGTACGTGACTATCGGTTCTATAGTAGCATTGTAAATTATTTTAATAACTTCCCTATTGAGACCCCAGCTAACTCTGGCTGCTCGCGCAAGCTGCTTGTATACTTCCGATGCCTTCTTACAAATATTTTTAGTGTGCTCATTAAAAGTTAATTTATCATCGATTGTAAGACCCAGCAGCTTCATGCTCCTTACCATACCAATGTCGACCCCGACCATGCTCAGAATTGGAGTGTCGTACTTAAGTCTATTGGTTATAAGCATCGCACAGGTTTTGTGTGGTGCAAACCGAAGCTTATTTCTGACACCCCAACTCTGAACATGGGCGAGGGCTGCATTGGTTCTTCGGGAGACTTCAGCCGCTGTGTCACCCTCGACAACCAACACTATATCGTCAGCAAAAGCTTGCGCGAAAAATCCCATATTCTCCAGGTCCTTCAGCACCGGATCCAATAGAAGGTTCCACAGAACGGGACCGCCAATTGACCCCTGGACACAGCCCTTGTTTGTCTCTCTTGTGCATTCCTCCCATACCTCACTCGAACTTGCTGTCTAGGTAGCTGTCAATGAGCCTTCTAGTGTTCACGGGGCACTTTTCCTCAGCCAGCCTGACTTTTATTGCCGGCCACTATGCGCTGTCGAAGGCGCCCTCTGTATCCAATGACACCAGGACAATTAGCTTCTTCAGCCGCAACTTGTCCTGTACGTGCTTTATTAGAGTACAGAGGGCGTCCTCAGTGCTTCTCTGTGGCATAAAGCCAAACTGGCGAGTACTAAACCGTGGCACCAGATGCCACTTGATCCTCGCCACTACCATCCTCTCCAGGACCTTCTCCAAGACCGGTAGGAGACCTATCGCTCTATAGGACTTAGGGTTCAAGTAATTTTCCTTGCCCGGTTTTCGGAGGACTACCACCGTTGCCTCTTTCCATATCTCCGGGAAGTGTGCCAGTTCTAGGCATTTATTGTACAGGGCAAGGAAAGCGTCCAGGTCCTGGAGGATCACTCTACAGCAGATGTCCGACGTAAATCCATCGGCTCCGGGAGCTTTCTTCGGGTTGAAGCGTCCCACAGCTGTCTTCAGCTCCAGCGGTGTAAAGGGTGGGTCATGATTTTCATCATGACTCCACGCATTTACCCGACTGGCCGCTTCTCTTGTGAGCCTATGTTCTGCATTGTCCTCTTCAGCTGTGTCCTTTGGATAAAACGTGTCGGCGAGTAAGGCTGCCGATTCCTTTGTTGCCGCTACAACAACAAATACTAAAAACAAAATAAAATAAATTCATATCTTTTGATATTGTATCAATTTTTGAACTCATTTTTATGTATTCTTACACCTGGAAAGCTTGTTTTAGTTATCTCTGATTGTTTGTAATATCTAAAACTTAAATTATATTCGTAATTTATAATTCTTGCACTATTTTTCTACTGTGACATTTTCAACTGACATGACTTCTCTGTCTATTTTAATGAACAGCCGCTTGGAAGCGGAATCGCGAGGAAATCATCAAAGCCTAAATTCCATAAAGGCGGACCAATAACCAACCCTGAGGACATCCCATGGTGAGAGACTTCGACATGGAATGATGACCGAGTTTGAGTTTCGCGGAACCATTTAAAAACCGGCCAAGTGCGAGTCGGACTCGCGCACGAAGGGTTCCGTACCATTATCGCAAAAAACTGCACAAAAATCACGTTTGTTGTATGGGAGCCCCCTTTAAATATTTATTTTATTCTGTTTTTAGTATTTGTTGTTATAGCGGCAACAGAAATACATCATCTGTGAAAATTTCAACTTTCTAGCTATCACGGTTCATGAGATACAGCCTGGTGACAGACAGACAGACAGACAGACAGACAGACGGACCGCGGAGTCTCAGTAATAGGGTTCCGTTTTTACCCTTTGGGTACGGAACCCTAAAAAGTAAGAGTAAACTAGATTATATATATTTCTGTAGCAGCCCCGAGTTTTCATTTTAAGTAATAGCATTGGCCACCATGCATTATTAAAAAAAGCCCCAGAAATATCTAGAAAAATCCCAATTACGTACTTATGTTCAGATGTATTAACTATTTTCCTAACAGTAAGGGCCGCGTCTACGGTAGATTTTCCAGTAGTGAAACCGAATTGATTGTTATGAAATTTTGGTCCGTCCGGTAGCAAACGTGGAACGATAAGGCGCTCTAGGAGTTTTCCCGAAGATGGAAGTAATGTTATGGGCCGGTACGACTTATGGTCGTCCGGGGGTTTGTCGCCACTTTTCGGGATAATTCGTATAAATCCGCGTCGCCTTAAACGAGGAAATACTCCCTTCGCAATACAACGGTTGTAAACGGTTAAAATCGCATCACCGGCTGTTTTACACGCTTCTATAATCATCCGATTAGATATTTTATCTTCACCTGACGATTTGTTGAGTGGTTACCTCTTGACAACGTTAATAAATTCGTCAGTGGATGGAAGGTCTGACTCTGGTGATTCAGGTGGTACAGCTGCCCACGCCCTGATCTGTTGATGGTAGTCGTTGTCACTAGCAAGTAAGTCATCTATACCAATATTATAAAGAGGAAAGATTTTTTTGTTTGTTTGTGTGTTTGTTTGTACCAAATAGGCTCCGAAACTACTTTCCGTCCGATTTTAAAAATTCTTTCACCAATAGAAAGCTACATTATTCCTGAGTGACATAGGCTATTTTTTAATCCCGAAAACGTGTCCTGTGGGTGGCCCACAGGAGCAAAGCCGCGGGGAACAGCTAGTCAGGTATAAGAGTATTCAGCAAAACTTCAGTTGTTTCCTCAATACTGGTGGTGTGTTTATTATTTACTTTAATGTTCTGAACAAACGCGAGGTCGACTGATCGAGTGGCTTTTTGAGACCACGGACCTTCTTTATCTAATTTTTCTACTATTTAACGCAATAAATTACCCTTAGATTTTTCCACCGATGCTCTGTAGCGGGACCTGGCAACTCTAAACGTATTTAACGCAATGGAAAGAGGGTCACCGGTGACCTAACGTTTTTTAAGCTTGTTAAGATATTTACGCGCTCGGCGATAACTTTTACGCTGTTCAGTTAGGTAGTCACACCACCAATCACATCTACGTATATTGGTCACAGAACTCACAGATTCACGACCAATGGCAATGTCAGCACAGTAAGTGAAGGTGTCTGACATAATTTCAGCACTTTCTTCATCTGACAGCCCATCACGAGTAAAGTCTTTGGCGTGACACGCAAGAAGCAAGCTAAAGAATTCCCAATTAGCACCTTTACATTTATACCTGAAGTTACCAATGACATGTGACGTACCCTGAGTAAAAACCGGAACAAATCCGTACACGATCAAGCGATGATCACTACAAGATGCGTCCGGTCGGACACACCACCTATCCGAGCGTACGTCTGCACTAGAAAGTGTGACGTAAATACAAGATTCGCCCATTTGGCTGCAAAATGTTGGTGGTGCGTCAGGGGTATTATGAATAGACAGATTCATTTCAGCAATGAAATCTTCAACAGCGCAGCGTCGTTCATAATCCGTAGACCGAACTTTGCCATACCATAGATTCGAAGACGCATTAACATCAGCGCCAACAATAACTTTGCAGCCCGCGAGCGACTGCAAGACATGACGGAGGTTATGTATATGAGGATCAACAGGGTCTGAATATTGAAAGTAACAGCTCACAACGTAAATTTTAAAAGAAGACGATGAGACCTCCGCAACGGCACAATGGGGTGTCATTAGGTTACGCAAAGACGTTACTGTAAAGTTAGAAGAACGCGCCACGTAAATTCCGGCTCGTGCTTTGCCATCCAACTGTACTACTTTGTGACGTAACCGCGCGTTTTGATATTGTTCTTGAACAAGCACTATATCTAAGTTATAATCGATTATTAGTTTGTCTAGTTCAGAAGTCGCCACCCTATTGTTGTGGAGATTTAATTGGCCTATGGTTAATCTATCCATTATTTTAGTAGTTGGTGTTGAGGATAAGTTTTTTGAGCCTATGTTTATAAGTAGTACACTCGGGAGAACCACAACAATGGTTATAAGGTCTCTTAGAACGTTTACACGCTACGCACGACGGTGTATAATTTAAATTGTCCTTTTGCGGGCAGTCTTTGGTTTCATGTGCCTCAGAACAATTAGCGAACTGTTGATAATGGACACAAGGAACCACGTCGACATCATCAATGAAACGGCAAGTCGCCCAATCAATAAATAATTTATCTTTAGTTGAAACCAAATGTTTCCGGACCGAGGTCTCCAGTTCAATGCCTATCCATTTCCGGCCGTAGTCTAGCAAACTTCTACGTATAATTTTGGTTGATTTAATAAAGTCGTCTTCATTTAGTGGCAACTCGTCTTTAATGTTTTGACAGAATAATGCATGCAAAAAGGCAGTGTCTTCCATTGAGGATTTTCCTACGGCCTTTTGGCTTCTCAAGCCGTAAGCCAGCGGACCTAATGGCATCGACCGATTGCAATTTTTTGATCTGGAAATCGTTAGCGACACGTAACACGACGCCAGACTTTGAAGCTTTTTTAACTCCTACAATTTGAAAGCCATCACTGGGTTTTATAGCTTTTATAAGCGCTTGTTTAGTCGCCAAAGAAGTTGCGTAATCATTTGAGCGCTCATCCGTGGGGTAAGCCACAAGACACCGAAGTTTGGCGCTAGAGTCGACCACGGGGGCAATTTTGGGCAAACGAAGTTTTAATTTATCAGCATATGTAATACTAGCTGTTACCCGCAGTTTCGCCCGCGTTAATATAGATTTTGTCAATCAATTGTGGTTGTCGACAAACAGGGTGAGAAATGTCCAATGATGCAGTTTTAGTTTTAATTAAAATCGGCCCCTTGACTGCTTTGATTGTTTTGTGCTATTCATCATAGTGATTATTTGGCCATCCACGACCACTTGGAAAACTTAGCCTTTACATGTACAGGAAGCATTAACGCAAAACCGATTAACTAAATTAATTGAAAACGTTGGTCACAGGTAAAGGTTACAAAAGGAAACAAATAAACTACAGAGTCATAGGTTCTGCTTTGCTGCGAATTGAAAATACCACTCTATCATAATTTGTATCTTCAGTAAATTGACATTCCTTAATTACGTCGTTAAGCATGGGTACAACATTTTAAAACGCTGCGTTCTAGTCCGTATTCTATGTTGATAAAAATATATAACAGACTAGCTGACCCGGCAAACTTTGTTTTGCCATAAAAAGACCAAACATTTATCTACCCTACCCTACCCTACCCTACCCTACCCTACACTATCCTACCCTACCCTACCTTACCCTAACCTACCCTACCCTACCCTACCCGACCCTACACTCTCAACCTCTTCTTTACGCACTTCTTTGTAGCTGCAGATGCCCACGCACTCGCCGCGTACAAAATGACGGGTTCAACCACTGCCGTATACATGGTGCGGATGACGTCGGGGTGGAGGCCCCAGCTGACTGAATAAGTATTATTGTGAAAGAGATGTGTAACTTAATTTTTTGGTGTACAATAAAGTATATTCTATTCTATTCTATTCTGACCTTCGCAGCCCTCGACAACTGATGGTAAAAACCAATCGCTTTTTTGCACACATTAGCAACGTGCTTGTTAAATGTAAGTTTGTTGTCGATGGTTAGCCCCAGGATTTTGATTTCCTGCGTCATGCCAATGGCTACCCCTCCCATGCCTAGCCGTGGGATGTCGTATTTCCGTTTCCTCGTTATTACCATCGCATTCGTTTTATGCGGTGCGAATTTCAACTTATTACTAACACCCCACTGATAAACATGGGCGAGGGCGTCATTCGCCTTTCGCTCAATCTCGATCGCTGAGTCGCCATCAAATACTAGCACCACGTCGTCAGCAAAAGCTTGGCAGTAGTCTCCCCGCTCCTCCAGCCCCTTTAGTAGGGGGTCCAGTAGGGTGTTCCAGAGGATCGGTCCTCCAATCGAACCCTGTACACAGCCCTTCGACGTCTCCCTCACCACCTCTTCTCCTGCGTACCTGACCCTGACCCTTCGGTTATTGAGGTAGCTGTCCATAATTCTCCTCAAATTTACCGGGCATTTTTCCTCAGCCAGTCTGCTTCTAATAGCTGGCCACCATGCGCTGTCGAAAGCTCCCCCTATGTCTAGCGACCACCATCACGATCAGCTTACGCTCTGCTAGCTTGCTGCGTATGTGCCCAACTAGATCATAGAGAGAGTCTTCCGTGCTCTTCTGGGGCATGAACCCGTACTGGCGAGTACTGAGTTTCGGTATAATGTGCCATTTCACTCTGTTTATGACCATTTTTCCAAGACTTTTCCTAGCACCGGCAACAGTCCAATTGGTCTGTAAGATTTTGGAGCTGTATAGCTCTCTTTCCCGGGTTTCCTTAGGATCACAACTGTGGCTTCCTTAAAGGTCCCGGGAAAATAGCCCAGCTCCAGGCACTTATTGGCCAATGCCAGGAAAGTTCCCGGATTATAGTCGATCGAATGCTGGCAGATATCGGCCGTGAGGCCATCCGCCCCGGGGGCCTTTTTAGGGTTGAATGTGCGCAAAGAGGAGTTGAGCTCCTCAATGGTGAACGGTGGGTCATGTTTTTCATCATGACCCATGACGTTCACTTTTTCAGCTTGTGCTCTAACGCGCTTGTGCTCCTCTCTGTCTTCTTCCCTTCTATCCCCGGGGTAGAATGTTTCTGCCAGCAATTCGGCAGAGTGGAGATTACCCAGTACCTGTCCGTTTACGATCAGGGGCAAGTCTTCGTACCGTTTTCGTATATAGTATATAGGTAGGTTAGGGTAAGGGTAGGGTAGGGTATGGTAGTGTAGGGTAGAGTATTGTAGGGTAGTGTAGGGTCGGGTAGGTTAGGGTAGTGTAGGGTAGGGTAGTGTAGGGTAGGGTAGTGTAGGGTAGTGTAGGGTAGGGTAGGGTAGGGTAGGGTAGGGTAGTGTAGGGTATGGTAGGGTAGGGTAGTGTAGGGTAGGGTATGGTAGGGTAGGGTAGGGTAGGGTAGGTTAGGGTGGGGTGCGGGTCAGGTAACCTCCACGTTGGCCTGTTTGGTTGCTGGTCTCTTTCGGATACGTCCGGGGGGAAGAGCAACCCGCTGGGCTGGTGCACCCTGGGCACCGTCAATAACTTCCCATTCGTGGGTTCTTGTTGGCGGTGGCGAATACCTGACGGGGGGGGAGGGGGGGGACTCGTCGCTCTGGGTGTTCCTCTGAATAGCAGAGGACACTCCAGACGCGGCGAAGGGGTAGGCTGGGTAGGTAGGTTGGGGTGGGTGGGGTAGGTTAGGTTTGGTAGGTAAGCGGTGGGGCTCACTTCCTTGCCTCTGGGCGGGCCACCTTCCCCTGCGGGGGGGAACGCCCGGGGCACCCCAGCTCTGCACCCTGCACTGCCCGGCTCTGCAGTGACCGGCTCTGCCCGCTCTGCACCTGGCTTTGCACTCGGTACTCGTGCGGTTTGAGTTCCCCGAGTGCACTGACCAGCTCTGCACCCTGCTTTGCCCGGCTCTGCATCCGGGCTTTGCCCGCTCTGCACCTGGCTCTGCAGCCCGGAATCTCTCCTGCGGGTGGGGGTGGCCGCGGTTCGGGGGCGGGAGGTGGGCCCAAGAGGAGGGTGTGACTTGTCGTTGCCGACCCTCTTTTGACGTGGGATGGTCGGCAGGGACAAGTCAATGGTTGGAGGAGGCGGCGGAGTGTCGTTCTCGACGCTTCGCCGCACACGCGGAGGGCGGCATCTGGCCTTCGCGGATTCTGGCCAGATGCCGCATAGGAGGGGACCGTTAGGTCCAGTGCGGTGGGGGGTACGGCGCGGCACACCGTCTAGGTGTGCCCAGCGGGGGCGTAGCTGCGCCGTGCCCTGAGGTGTTTGGCAGGTCCTCTCGCTTCCCGGTGTGGTAAATCCATGCTGGGGAGCGGGGAGGCCTGGGCGGCGGTTGCCTCCTTTTGCGAGGACGCCATGTCGCAAAAGGAGGCAGCGGTGGGGGTGGGAGAGGGCGGTTGTACGATCGCCTGCGCCCACCCCCTGGTGGTGATTAGCGGGTGGCAGGTGCGGGGGCGCCTGTCGTCTGCATTGCACAATCGCCACCCTCGTCGGGCGGGAATGGCCGATCACTCACGGTCATTCCCGGGCCCCTCCACTGAGGGAGGGGCGTG
Organism: Orthosia gothica; assembly: GCA_949775005.1. Taxonomy (NCBI): domain Eukaryota; kingdom Metazoa; phylum Arthropoda; class Insecta; order Lepidoptera; family Noctuidae; genus Orthosia; species Orthosia gothica. The sequence goes on along the minus strand of OX459038.1, from coordinate 37,034,250 downwards.
CGGGGCCCGCCATTGTGGTGGGCATTCGTCGGCGGAGGACTGGGCGTAAAGGCTGTGCCGGTTTCCCAGTCCTCCTCCATAAAGACGATGCGGGAGTGCGCTGGTTTATTTTAGTGGGTATACCGGGCTTGCTCGGGGAGTCCCACATAGCCCGTCCATTCCCCCGATGGGCGGGTATGCGTAATGCATTTTTTTCCAGCGTTATCAAAAAAAAAAAAAAAAAGGGTAGGTTAGGGTAAGGTAGGGTAGGGTAGGGTAGTGTAGGGTAGGGTAGGGTAGGGTAGATAAATGTTTGGTCTTTTTATGGCAAAACAAAGTTTGCCGGGTCAGCTAGTCTGTTATATATTTTTATCAACATAGAATACGGACTAGAACGCAGCGTTTTAAAATGTTGTATCCATGCTTAACGACGTAATTAAGGAATGTCAATTTACTGAAGATACAAATTATGATAGAGTGGTATTTTCAATTCGCAGCAAAGCAGAACCTATGACTCTGTAGTTTATTTGTTTCCTTTTGTAACCTTTACCTGTGACCAACGTTTTCAATTAATTAAGTTAATCGGTTTTGCGTTAATGCTTCCTGTACATGTAAAGGCTAAGTTATCCAAGTGGTCGTAGATGGCCAAATCATCACTATGATGAATAGCACAAAACAATCAAAGCAGTCAAGGGGCCGATTTTAATTAAAACTAAAACTGCATCATTGGACATTTCTCACCCTGTTTGTCGACAACCACAATTGATTGACAAAATCTATATTAACGCGGGCGAAACTGCGGGTAACAGCTAGTATTACATATGCTGATAAATTAAAACTTCGTTTGCCCAAAATTGCCCCCGTGGTCGACTCTAGCGCCAAACTTCCGTGTCTTGTGGCTTACCCCACGGATGAGCGATCAAATGATTACGCAACTTCTTTGGCGACTAAACAAGCGCTTATAAAAGCTATAAAACCCAGTGATGGCTTTCAAATTGTAGGAGTTAAAAAAGCTTCAAAGTCTGGCGTCGTGTTACGTGTCGCTAACGATTTCCAGATCAAAAAATTGCAATCGGTCGATGCCATTAGGTCCGCTGGCTTACGGCTTGAGAAGCCAAAAGGCCGTAGAAAAATCCTCAATGGAAGACACTGCCTTTTTGCATGCATTATTCTGTCATAACATTAAAGACGAGTTGCCACTAAATGAAGACGACTTTATTAAATCAACCAAAATTATACGTAGAAGTTTGCTAGACAACGGCCGGAAATGGATAGGCATTGAACTGGAGACCTCGGTCCGGAAACATTTGGTTTCAACTAAAGATAAATTATTTATTGATTGGGCGACTTGCCGTTTCATTGATGATGTCGACGTGGTTCGTTGTGTCCATTATCAACAGTTCGGTCATGTTAAGAAACACTTCACTATTAAATCACCTACCTGCGCTAATTGTTCTGAGGCACATGAAACCAAAGACTGCCCGCAAAAGGACAATTTAAATTATACACCGTCGTGCGTAGCGTGTTAACGTTCTAAGAGACCTTATAACCATTGTTGTGGTTCTCCCGAGTGTACTACTTATAAACATAGGCTCAAACAACTTATCCTCAACACCAACTACTAAAATAATGGATAGATTAACCATAGGCCAATTAAATCTCCACAACGATAGGGTGGCGACTTCTGAACTAGACAAACTAATAATCGATTATAACTTAGATATAGTGCTTGTTCAAGAACAATATCAAAACGCGCGGTTACGTCACAAAGTAGTACAGTTGGATGGCAAAGCACGAGCCGGAATTTACGTGGCGCGTTCTTCTAACTTTACAGTGACGTCTTTGCGTAACCTAATGACACCCCATTGTGCCGTTGCGGAGGTCTCATCGTCTTCTTTTAAAATTTACGTCGTGAGCTGTTACTTTCAATATTTAGACCTTGTTGATCCTCATATACATAACCTCCGTCATGTCTTGCAGTCGCTCGCGGGCTGCAAAGTTATTGTTGGCGCTGATGTTAATGCGTCTTCGAATCTATGGTATGGCAAAGTTCGGTCTACGGATTATGAACGCCGCTGCGCTGTTGAAGATTTCATTGCTGAAATGAATCTGTCTATTCATAATACCCCTGACGCACCACCAACATTTTGCAGCCAAATGGGCGAATCTTGTATTTACGTCACACTTTCTAGTGCAGACGTACGCTCGGATAGGTGGTGTGTCCGACCGGACGCATCTTGTAGTGATCATCGCTTGATCGTGTACGGATTTTTTCCGGTTTTTACTCAGGGTACGTCACATGTCATTGGTAACTTCAGGTATAAATGTAAAGGTGCTAATTGGGAATTCTTTAGCTTGCTTCTTGCGTGTCACGCCAAAGACTTTACTCGTGATGGGCTGTCAGATGAAGAAAGTGCTGAAATTATGTCAGACACCTTCACTTACTGTGCTGACACTGCCATTGGTCGTGAATCTGTGAGTTCTGTGACCAATATACGTAGATGTGATTTGTGGTGTGACTACCTAACTGAACAGCGTAAAAGTTATCGCCGAGCGCGTAAATATCTTAACAAGCTTAAAAAACGTTAGGTCACCGGTGACCCTCTTTCCATTGCGTTAAATACGTTTAGAGTTGCCAGGTCCCGCTACAGAGCATCGGTGGAAAAATCTAAGGGTAATTTATTGCGTTAAATAGTAGAAAAATTAGATAAAGAAGGTCCGTGGTCTCAAAAAGCCACTCGATCAGTCGACCTCGCGTTTGTTCAGAACATTAAAGTAAATAATAAACACACCACCAGTATTGAGGAAACAACTGAAGTTTTGCTGAATACTCTTATACCTGACTAGCTGTTCCCCGCGGCTTTGCTCCTGTGGGCCACCCACAGGACACGTTTTCGGGATTAAAAAATAGCCTATGTCACTCAGGAATAATGTAGCTTTCTATTGGTGAAAGAATTTTTAAAATCGGACGGAAAGTAGTTTCGGAGCCTATTTGGTACAAACAAACACACAAACAAACAAAAAAATCTTTCCTCTTTATAATATTGGTATAGATGACTTACTTGCTAGTGACAACGACTACCATCAACAGATCAGGGCGTGGGCAGCTGTACCACCTGAATCACCAGAGTCAGACCTTCCATCCACTGACGAATTTATTAACGTTGTCAAGAGGTAACCACTCAACAAATCGTCAGGTGAAGATAAAATATCTAATCGGATGATTATAGAAGCGTGTAAAACAGCCGGTGATGCGATTTTAACCGTTTACAACCGTTGTATTGCGGAGGGAGTATTTCCTCGTTTAAGGCGACGCGGATTTATACGAATTATCCCGAAAAGTGGCGACAAACCCCCGGACGACCATAAGTCGTACCGGCCCATAACATTACTTCCATCTTCGGGAAAACTCCTAGAGCGCCTTATCGTTCCACGTTTGCTACCGGACGGACCAAAATTTCATAACAATCAATTCGGTTTCACTACTGGAAAATCTACCGTAGACGCGGCCCTTACTGTTAGGAAAATAGTTAATACATCTGAACATAAGTACGTAATTGGGATTTTTCTAGATATTTCTGGGGCTTTTTTTGATAATGCATGGTGGCCAATGCTATTACTTAAAATGAAAACTCGGGGCTGCTACAGAAATATATATAATCTAGTTTACCCTTACTTTTTAAATGGTTCCGCGAAACTCAAACTCGGTCATCATTCCATGTCGAAGTCTCTCACCATGGGATGTCCTCAGGGTTGGTTATTGGTCCGCCTTTATAGAATTTAGGCTTTGATGATTTCCTCGCGATTCCGCTTCCAAGCGGCTGTTCATTAAAATAGACAGAGAAGTCATGTCAGATGAAAATGTCACAGTAGAAAAATAGTGCAAGAATTATAAATTACGAATATAATTTAAGTTTTAGATATTACAAACAATCAGAGATAACTAAAACAAGCTTTCCAGGTGTAAGAATATATAAAAATGAGTTCAAAAATTGATACAATATCAAAAGATATGAAGATGGTTTGTATAGTAGTTATAGATGTGGAATAAATACCACAACACATCACCTAATATAGTAGCGGATCCGAGTAAAAAGCTACGTTCACCCATATTTATAGTGGATAAACAGCATTTCAAATCAAATTTATGATGTTAAATAAATAATAGTTTAAAAAACCGGCCAAGTGCGAGTCGGACTCGGTGCCGTACCATTTTTGTAAAAAAGTGCAAAAAAAACACGTTTGTTGTATGGGAGCCCCCCTTAAATATTTATTTTATTTTGTTTTTAGTATTTGTTGTTGTAGCGGCAACAGATATACATCATCTGTGAAAATTTCAACTGTCTAGCTATCACGGTTCATGAGATACAGCCTGGTGACATACAGACAGACAGACAGACAGACAGACGGACCGCGGAGTCTCAGTAATAGGGTTCCGTTTTTACCCTTTGGGTACGGAACCCTAAAAAACTGGAAAACACGAAAACCAAACTAAAAAGGAAAAAATAATTATCAATAAATTTAAATTAATACTGTAATGTTAGTTAATGTAAAAGTTATAAATAAAAAAAGTTAATTAAAAAAATCAAAAACCCGACTGCTTAAAATGATAATGATGCATAAGATGGATATCCTGGCCTCTCATCATACTGACAAGGATTTTAAATTATTTTGGAAGCAAACCGAAAAAATTAATGCTAGGCTTTCCTGTGAGCGTGAATGGCATCGGTGATCACAAATTGATCGCCAATCTCTTTAAAGACCATTTTAAGATGACACCATATTGTGATTCCTCTGCGCAGGGTCTGTTCTCCACGTTCGGATGTGATGATGCTGAGACTGTTGCACAGAAGCAAGTAGTTAGATTTACTGCTAAGCAAGTGCGACAAATAATTCACAGCATGCAGCGAGGGAAGTCCCCCGGGTGCGACAGTCTCAGTATTGAACATCTAAAATATGCGGGTGTTCACCTGCCGCGCGTGCTCTCCATGTTTTGCAATCTTTGTTTATGCCATGGTTATTTGCCCGATGATCTCACTAGAACATTAGTTGTTCCGGTTGTGAAGAATAAAACTGGGGGTCTGACGAGGGTAACTATCGGCCTATTTCGCTGGCTACGGTGTTGGCTAAAGTGTTTGGCAGCGCGTGCGAGGCAGTAGCAACGGCATCTTGCAAATGATTGCGTCTCGAACGGATTGCCCAATCCAGAACAAATGGATGCGCATTGTTATGGGCGCTTACTAACATAGTTTGTAAGCAATGTACTAACACCTTTTGACGTTATTTAGACGTTATTTTAATAATTTTAATGTTTGTTTAATTGAATATAATTTAATTTAATGTTTTAATAATCTAATTTGTGATTCTATGTTTTAATTTGTGTTTTAATTATTTAATGTTTTGTTTTGTGTATGGATTTGACATCTGAAATAAAAGTATTAATAATAATAATAAATAATTAAAAAGCGAACTAAAAAGACGTAAACAAGAAAAAAAATATTCTGTGCAGTCGGTTGATACTTCTGGGTTTGGTAAGCCAGCTTGCGAATATGTATACTCCGACTGCACAGCATGATTTTTTTCTTGTTTACGTCTTTTTAGTTCGCGTTTTAAGCAGTCGGGTTTTTGATTTTTTGAATTAACTTTTTTTATTTATAACTTTTTAGTTAACATTTTGTTTCGAGTTAGTTACATTTTAATATATAAGTGTTATATATTTTTGAAATGACCTCTTAAAACCCTTTATTTTGATACCCCAAACGATGGGGTTGGAAGAAAAAAATATATTGGGATCCCACAATATGGCACCCAAAAGCCGCCATTTTTTTATTTTCCATTTTTTATGTAGCCAGTGACACTCGCAAGGTTAAAGCGAATCGATTGAAGTAAGAATTATCAAAATCGGCCAACGCGTTTGATCTCTGGAACGCCACATAAGAACAAACATACATACATACATAGACTGATAAACACATTACCCTTTTTCGGCAGTCGGGTAAAAACTCAAAAGCACGCTTTAAAAAAAACAAACTAAGAAGTAGAAAATAATTTTCAATTAATTTAAATTTAGAATAGTGCGATTATCAAAAAAAAAAAATCTTAAATATATTCATAAAATCCAAAACCGGCCTAAAAGTACTTGCTAAGTTGTGGTTTACGATTTATGACGTATTAAAAAAAAACTGCTTACTAGATATCCTTCAAACCAATTTCCGGTGGAAGTTTACATGGTAATGTACATCATAATTATATTTTTTTTAGTTTTATCATTCTCTTATTTTAGAAGTTACAGGGGGGGGACACATTTTACCGCTTTGGAAGTGTCTCTCGCGCAAACTAGTCAGTTTAGAAAAAAAAAATATGAGAAACCTCAATATCATTTTTTAAGACCTATCCACAAATACCCACACGTATGGGTCTGATGAAAAAAATATTTTTAGTTTCAGTTTCAAGTATGGGAACCCCCAAAATTTTGTGACTTTTTTCTATTATTGTGTGAAAACCTTAATGCGGTTCTCAGAATACATCTATTTACCAAGTTTCAACAGCATAGTTTTTATAGTTTCGGAAAAAAGTGGCTGTGACATACGGACCGACAGACAGACAGACAGACAGACATGACGAATCTATAAGGGTTCCGTTTTTTGCCATTTGGCTACGGAACCCTAAAAAGTGCATGTGACATACGGACGGACAGACAGACAGACATGATGAATCTATAAGGGTTCCGTTTTTGCCATTTGGCTACGGAATCCTAAAACCCGACTGCTTAAAAAGCGAACTAAAAAGACGTACATAAGATAAAAAATCATGCTGTGCATTTGGAGGATACATCTGGTTTTGGTCAGCCAGCTCGCGAATATGTATCCTCCGACTGCACAGCATGATTTTTTATTTTGTTTACGTCTTTTTAGTTCACTTTATAAGCAGTCGGGTTTTTTGATTTTATGTTTTTTTTTTTGTATTTAACATTTTTTTCGAGTTAGTTACATTATAACATATAAGTGTTATATATTTTTGAAATTGCCTCTTAAAATCCTTTATTTTGAAACCCCACACGATGAGATTGGAAGAAAAAAAATAATTTGGCCCCTACATTATGGCGCCCAAAAGCCGCCATTTTTCTATTTTTCAATTTTAATGTAGCCAGTGACACTCGTAGGATTAAGACGAATTGATTGACAAACGAATCATCAAAATCAGTTAGAGCCTTTGGTCTCTGGAACACCATATAGGAACAAACATACATACATAGACTGATAAACACATTACCCTCCTTTGGCAGTCGGGTAAAAAGCACCCCATGCGCTTGATGTCAATTGTAATAGTTTGAAAATATCTTCAAAAGCACCCCACGCTTTTTTACAATATCTTTTTTTGTTGCATTGTCATCGATCCTTGATAAGTAAGCAAAGTTCTAAATTAAGCCGAAGTTTTGAAGGGGCTTAAATGACGTTCAAAGATTCATAGATACCAAGCTAATAAAACCGTGTTAGTAAATACAAGTTTTGTTTTCTATTTTGTAAATAAAAATATTAAACTGTCAAATCCTACTTTAGAGCCACATTTTGACAGGATTTCAGGTTAAAATAATGTTTAAAATATTCATTAATTTTATTTTTAAAAACAACATCAGATCGATGCAGTTAGGTGTAGCCGCCAGTCCGCCAGCTACACGCTACAGCATGGCTGGGCCGCACGCGGCAAGCTCTATCTACACATCTGTGTTGCGCAGGAGCAGCAGGGAGGCGCGCCGCAGCAAACCGCACGGGTCGGCCGCTACAGCACGGCGCGGCGGGGACACGCGCGGCGGACTCCGCAGTGTGCGGCGCGCTCAGCACGTCTGTGTCACACAGGTTCGGCAAGGTGGCGCGCCGCAGCAAGCCGCACGGTTCACCGCTACAGCACGGCGCGGCTACGCGCGGCGGACTGCGCGGCGCGTGGCACGCTCACCACGTCTTTATCGCGCAGGATCGGCAAGGAGACGCGCCGCAGCAAGCCGCAAGGGTCGCCGCACGAGTCCTCGGATTTGGCGCCGCAGGCGATGTTGTGTTTTGACATGCGCATGCGCACGTAGCCTTTCTCGCCCCACGTAGTAGCACCCCAAGAGTTCTTGATGATGAAGGCCGTCTCTCCGTCCTCCTCCATCCAGCCCACCGCCAGCATGGCATGATTGCCGCTGCTCCGCGAGCTGTAACACATAGCAATCTGTGAAGTTTATACTTTATAACCGAATTTCCAAAAAACTTTTTAACAAAAAATCAAACCGACTTCCAGAACAAAAAACTACAAAGCAAAATATTAATTTCTTTTTCGAAGTAGGTGTCTTTGGTACCCATTGTTTTCCGTTTTTCGACACCGACTTCGTAAAAGAAATTATTTTTTTGCTTTGTAGTTTTTTGTTCTGGAAGTCGGTTTGATTTTTTGTTAAAAAGTTTTTTATTTTTCTCTTTTTAGTTTTGGAAGGTACCTCCAATTGTCATGATTATCATATATAGCCGAAGTACATCTCATGGCGATTCCAATAAGCCCAAACACGACTATGGTTCATTGTTTTATTTTAGAGTTCCAGTGCCTACCATCCGGCTTTATCATCAGATCAGTTCGATGGTGCCAGTTTCATCAGTACCATTTATTTATATGTGTTTGCTTCATTATAGTCGATGGTTAACTATTCGAGATATCTATTGCCGTAACATACTTAGCATTTAGGAGTTCCAGTGGCCATCTGTGATCTTCTTCATCAGTTCCACTTCACCAAATGATACTTTCTGAGTGCAAATGATTGCATTGTTGATGAAAATACCAAAATCGCTATACGTTTGCATATAATATTTGAGGAGTTCCCTCAATTTCCCTAGGATCCCATCATCAGATCCTGACTTGATTACTATGGGACCAACTAAGAAGTATACCCTTTCAAACAAAAAAAAAACTAAATCTACCATTTTAGAATCAATATTATGTAGAAATTTAATGTATTTTTATTTATTGATATTTCTTTTTAAATAACGAGTAGATAGCTCCTAAAAACAGCACAAAAACGGCTTGCGCGGCGTTTTGCTCGGGGTACCGCCTTAAATCGTTGCAACAACAAATTTTAAAACAAAATATATAATTATTGTTTAAAATACACATACATAAATATTTTATATGATACATATCTAAATAAATATGTCGGGTTTAGTCAATAGTACGGACTGTTCGGGTTATTCACCGAACAATAATAAACATGTCAGCATAATTGCGACATCGCGCGCTATGCCCTGAATATTTTATGTATTACCTAAGTAAAATAGTCAGTACGCTTTCGGATAGCATATCGGGCGCGACTCAACCTCATCTCATTCACCTCATTAGTTTTAATAGTTATCCCAGTTAAGTTACTGAAATATACCTATCTTTATAATCTTTAATCCTAGTTTATATTTATCTCACCCCAACCCCGAACATTGGTCCTTCGAGCCATCGGAGCGGGATCATTACGCGCGCATCTACTAACTGTGCTGTGTGAGTGTCTCGCTTGGAATTTGTTACCAGACCCTGGTAAACAGAACTGATCGGATTTACTTTCCGAAAAGTTCATCATCCTGCTGATCCTGATTGAACCTGGTTTATACGAAAGCATCGCGTCATCTCATTGCGCTGCTACTCCAGGTTTGTTCTTGCAGCCATCGCAAGGACATTTGATCTCCAAAGAAGCCTTCAGCACAAGTAAGGTCTCTTTTATATCTTAAAAATGTCGGAAATGGATGACATTTTAGCAACCCAACAGCAACTAATCGAAGCCGTAGATAAGCTCTTCACCAACTTCAAGAAGGATGGTGCAGAGCGCAAGACCGCAGAATACTTACGTCGTCGATTAGCTGTATTGGAACAATACTTTACAGAGTTCCATAATAATCACATGACTTTGATATCTTTTGGTGATCAATCTCATACATATTTCAGTACTGACCAATACGATCAAATGAAGGAGAAATATAACAACATTAAGACTATTATACAAAGCTATAACCCTCTCGCAAACAGACCGCAAACCCCGGAATTGAAACCTCCTTCGTTCCAACCTACTGCGGAATCTCAAACCTCGAACCTCGCATCCCACGCTGCTTCTAAAACCCCTGCTCTTGAAGAGAGTAAAGCTGAAACTCTCTTCAAAAAGCAAGCTACCAATTTTAAGGCTTTCTTGAGAACTTCTTCCAATATCAACCTTGATCTCGTCACGGAAAAATGGGAATTTGAAGATATCCTGAAGACTATACAATCCCGTTGGGCGGCTATTGACTCGCTTCATTGGGAGCTGGACAACGAGTATGGCGGATCAAACCCCAAATACGAAGAGCAATTCACCCATTACGAGGAGTATTATAACAAAATAAAGAAAGACATCAATAAGAAAATGTGGTCCGTTGCGCATATTGAAAAATCTACTCCCAAAATGGAGATAGTCACCTTTGATGGAAACTACAATAAGTGGATTTCGTTCAAAGACCTTTTTACCGAAGCAGTGCACAACAACCCCTCTTTGTCAAATGCACAAAAGATGCAGTTTCTAAAGAGTAAGATCAAAGGTGAGCCCGAAAAATTGATCCAACATCTCCAAATAAGCTCCAACAATTATCCCGTATGCTGGAATATCCTCAATCATCGTTATAATAATAAACGACTGATCTTTACATCTTATCTTAACAATCTCATGAATATCCCCGCAAACCAGCATCAATCATCAAATCATATAAAACGCATTCACGACACTACATACGAGAGCGTGAATGCTATCAGGAATCTGGGAGTCGATGTGTCTTCCTGGGACCCATTCCTGGTATGTTTATTGTCTCAAAAATTGGATGCAGATACATACGAGGATTACCTACAAGCCTTAAAAGCCCCGCGAGAGTTGCCCGTCTTGGAAGATTTCCTTAATTTTTTGGAAACTAAATTTATGATGCTGGAAACTTCACGTAAGAAGATTGAGAATTCCACGCAGAAAACACCCCCATCGCAATCCAACAATAATAATAAACCATCATTTTCAAAGGGTTCCAATTACAAACGACATTATAATAATCCTATAAAGAATTACTCAACAAACCAAGTTTCGCAATCGTCAAAGTCCAAACGCAAAATTAACTATCGCAAGCAATGCCCTATTTGCGACTCCAATGATCATCGAATTCATGCATGTCTAAAGTTATTGGAATTGCAACCTAATGAACGAAAAAATGCTATTGATAACTTGAAACTTTGCATCAATTGTTTACATTATCACGAAGGCAAAAAATGCCTTTCCGAAATAAGGTGCAAAGAATGCAATAAGGAACACAATACCATTTTGCATGAATCTTTTACGTCACATCGATCAGGGTCAAATGCAGCCACGATTACGAAATCGCCTTCTCAGCAGCAAGAAACTAACACAGTTGCATCGCTTCGTAGAGAACCCTCAGAAATATTGCTTGCCACAGCAATAATTAACGTACAAGCAGTGGACGGATCTTACCATAAAATGAGAGTTCTTTTAGATCAAGGGTCACAGACATCCATTATTAGGGAAAGCGCAGCTCAGTTGTTAAGACTACCGCGACGGAAATGTAACGGCTATATCTCTGGAATAGGCAATAAGGAAAACAACTGCAAGGGCATGATTACCATCAAATGTTCGTCGCTGGTTAGCGATTTCACCTTTGAAACGGACGTTTATATAATGAATAGACTCATAAATAACTTACCCAGCTGTACCTTGCCTAAGCCAGACTGGCCTACTCTGAACCAAATAACTCTTGCAGATCCCGAATTTTACAAAAGTAGGCCTATTGATATCTTATTTGGGGCAGATATCTATTCCACTATCCTTATGGACGGTATCTGTCGATCAGAAGGTGTGTTGCCCATTGCCCAACAAACCCAGTTGGGATGGATCTTAAGCGGCAACTACAAAACGTACCATTGCAATGTGACCCTAAATAATATCGAAGATATGCAGCAATTTTGGGAAGTGGAGGACATACATGAACCTCTAGCAATATCAGAAGAAGATCAAAATTGCATCGAATTTTACCAAACTTCGACCTCCAGACGGGCAGATGGAAGCTACGTCGTTAAAATACCCTTCAAAGAAGATTTTGAGAACAATTTAGGCGAGTCGAAAACAAAATCGATTGCTCAATTTTTCCAAATAGAGCGGAAATTAAGTAAGCAACCAGCTCTGGCATGTGACTATAAAATGTTTATTTCTGAATACTTAGAGCTCGGACATATGACACCCGTTGCGCCACACGTACAGCCGGACTGCTACTTGTCGCACCATTGCGTCCAACGATCTGAGTCATCAACTACCAAATTGCGTGTCGTCTTTAATGCCTCGGCAAAAACCTCGAGCGGATACAGCCTCAATGATCTCATGTGCCGAGGACCCAATTTACAACAAGACCTTCAGAGCCTTATCTTAAAATGGAGACAATTTAGATACGCTTTTACAGCAGATATAGAAAAAATGTTTCGCAAAATCTGGCTACATCCCGATGACCAGAAATATCAGAAAATTATCTGGCGAAACCATCAATCTCAACCTTTAAAAGAATACCAGTTAGCGACAGTTACCTATGGCACTAAAGCCGCACCATTTTTGGCCATGATGACACTGAAGCAACTGGCCATCGATGAAACGCCAAACTATCCACAAAGTTGCGCTCCTGACATCTTAGAACACTCGTTTTACATGGATGATCTCATGCATGGTGAACACTCAGCGACAGCAGCTAAACAGCTCAAAGCAGAGATGATCAGCCTCCTCAAATCAGGCGGATTTAATCTCAGAAAATGGCGATCAAACTTGCCGGAATTAATAGATAGTTCAGATGCACTTCAAAAGGAAGACTTTGACTTTAAGCAACCGGAATCAACCAAAACATTAGGTCTTCGGTGGGAACCCAAAAATGATCAATTCATTTTTCATCCTATAGAATTTATCTCCAGAAACATCCTTACAAAAAGACAATTCCTATCTCAAATATCTAAAATTTTTGACCCCTTGGGCTGGTTAGCACCAGTCACAATAAAACTTAAGATCTTGTTCCAAGAATTATGGAAATCTGACCTGGGTTGGGACAACCCTGTCCCTCAAGAAATCGCGTCAGAGTGGAATACTATTAAAGCCGATCTATCTCATATATCTCGATTTAAAATACCACGTTGGATTCAAACCCAGGCAAAGGATATCATCGAACTCCATGGCTTTTGCGACGCTAGCACAAAAGCATACGCATGCGTCGTGTATTGCAAAATACAGAGAGAAAATGAAACTCATGTGACCCTTATTGCAGGGAAATCAAAAGTAATACCGCTGAAAAAACCACAATCGATACCGCGTCTGGAACTCAGCGGCGCTCTCTTGTTGTTAAAACTTATGAGAAAAATCATCTCATCCCTATCGAGCTACAAGGTGCATGTTTATGGTTGGATTGATTCAACGGCTGTTCTAGGTTGGTTAAGTGGTGAACCGGAGAAATGGAAACCCTTTGTTGCGAATCGAGTGAGGCTAATTACTGAAATAATCCCTAAAGATAACTGGAGTTACGTAAAATCCAAAGAAAACCCCGCAGATTGCGCAAGCCGCGGTTTACCTGCTGCTCAATTAGCCTATTATTCACTGTGGTGGCAAGGGCCCGACTGGTTACCACAATATAAGCCTACAGAATCTCATAATATGCCGATTTATACGAGCATTACAAACGCAGAACTCAGAAAGAAAGAGGCAGTAAATACGGTCATTTTTAACCCCGAAAATTCAATAATCAATCAACTATTACCAAAATATAGCACTTTAAGGAAAGTTACCCGAGTATTAGCTTACATCAACAAGTTCATCGACATTGTTGCTTACAAGAAAAAACGCACAAGTTTTCTTACTCTGCAAAATATAAAGACAGCAAGAGAAATGGTAATTAAGCACGTCCAAAACGAATATTTCTACGAAGAAATATCACGGCTGAAAAGGAATGAACCACTAAATAAGAAAAGCCAGATTCTTAATCTCAATCCCATACTAGACAATAATCAAATGCTCCGTGTCGGTGGCAGACTTAAACATTCGAATCTTGATCCAGAAATGAAGCATCCTATCATAATCCCGAATCAATCGAAACTGGCAGATCTAATCATAGATGAATCCCACGAACTTGTATTTCATGGTGGAGTAAAAATGACTACTGGATTTATAAGACACAAATACTGGATTCTTGGTGGAAATAGAGCCACAAAGAAACGAATAAGAATGTGTGTCAAATGTAAAAGAAACAATCCAATACTACAACATCAAATCATGGGTGACCTACCTCCAGCACGATTGATTCCTAACAGACCTTTTTACCACACAGGAATAGATTACACCGGACACATCCTTATTAAGGCCAACAAAGGCCGTGGCATTAAAACCAGTAAAGGATATGTCGCAGTTTTTGTTTGTATGGTGACCAAAGCCATACATTTAGAAATTGTCTCAGATCTCACAGCGTCAGCATTTATTGCCGCGCTTCGTCGAATGTCGGCTAGAAGGGGAGTTCCAGGGCACATCTATAGTGATCAAGGAACCAACTTCATAGGAGCCAACAAAATTTTAAAACAAGAGCTTGCCGAAATCTCCTATATCTTGTCGGACCAAGAAGTAACCTCGACAATCGCTGAAATGAATATTGAGTGGCACTTTAACGCTCCATCATGGCCATCTGCTGGCGGACTCTGGGAAGCTGCAGTGAAGAGCCTAAAACATCATCTCAAGCGGGTCGTGGGTGAGCAAAAATTAACCTACGAGGAATATATTACCCTACTAACCCAACTCGAGGCTTGTTTGAACTCCAGACCACTGTGCCCTCTGACAGAAGACCCTGAGGATTTGGATTTTTTGACCCCGGCTCACTTCTTAGCAAGTGGCCCCAGCTTAACGATTTTCGAAACAGAGCATGACCTCAGAACACGGTGGCACTTGACGCAAAAAATCTATCAAGATATATGGGATAAGTGGAAGACTGACTACCTCTCGCAGCTTTCTACGAGAGTCAAATGGCGACAGCAACAAAGGAATCTCAATCTTAATGACATCGTTATTATAAAGGACGACAACCTTCCACCAGGAAAATGGAGTCTAGGTCGCGTAATAGCGCTGCATCCTGGAAGTGACGGACACATAAGGGTCGTCACACTTAAAACCAAAAATGGGGTCTTAAAACGCCCAGTTGTAAAACTGTCCTTACTGCCAACAAATAAAAATGATCAAGATCCAAATGGCCCAAAGGTTGATAATAAACTGCCAGCGGCGAAGAAAAGACGTCCTATCTCATTTTCAGCAATGGTTTTATCTTTGACATTATTTATGCTGACACTAATAAACACCACTCAAGCATCCTATAACTTCACCCCGCTGACAAACAATAGTGTATACTTTGACAAAGTATCTAATATGCACTTAATTAGAGATGATTGGCATTTAATAGTCTATTATGACACAAACCCATATCAAGAAGGAATGGCGGCACTAACAAAGTATATCAAGTACCTTGAAACCTTATGCTCAACGATTAGAACACAAACACCTTGCGACGGCGTCATGTTACAACTCGAGCACGAGTTCGAAGAAATCAAACATTACGATAATATTGTCATGATAAATGACTCGTTTATGACTAATAAGAAACGCCGGCGACGCGGCTTGCTAGACGGGGTAGGCTACGTTGCAAATAGTTTATTCGGAGTATTGGACCAACGATTTGCAGAAAAATATGAGAAGGATATTGACCTTTTAAAGCATAATGAAAACCACTTATACAACCTCTGGAAAAACCAAACGTCGGTCGTAGAAGCTGAATTTAATTTAATGAAAAGGATTGAGAATACTATAAACAAACATCACAAAATAATAAATCAAAGGCTTAATTCTCTCCAAGATTCTTATAAAAATCTCGCTCAGCAAGTGCAAAACATAACCATCGTCACTGACTTCATAACCTCGACTTTCACTGCCAACAACTTGTTGTATACCCTTCGACGAATCCAGGACTCAATTTTAGATACAGTAACTGATATTTATAGTGGAAAATTAGATTTTCACTTGATATCGCCGAAACAACTCAGATCTGAGCTAAACATAATATCAGCACAAATATCTGGAGACTTGGTAGTTCCTGTCGACAACTTTAATCTTAAAGATCTGTACAGCTTGCTCAAAGTAAGAGCCAAATACTCTGGCAAATACCTAATAATAGAAATAAAAATACCCCTGATTGAAAGAGATATTTACGAGGTATTTAATCTTATCCCGGTTCCACGCATTGTGAAAGATAACAGGATGATGAAGGTCGAAACTATCTCTGAATTAGCAGCCATCAACATGAGAAAGGATTCTTATTTAACTATCACAGACACGGATCTGCAGTCATGCGTATTACAAAACCCTGTGACTATTCTGTGTCATATCAGAAAGCCTATTCACCACATGAAAGATGATCATAGTCTATGCGAGACGATCCCAGGCACAAGAACTTGTAAAACTAAAACTACCCCGTGCAAGGATGACTGGAGAGAGTTAACATCAGAAAACAAGTATTATTATTTATGCTGCAATGAATGTAACGTCAAACTTCTATGTGAAAATCAAGTTGAGGCAGTTAGGTTATCAGATGCTGGTCTGTTGCGTGTTGGGGAAGGCTGTCTAGCAAAAACAGAAAATTTTATGGTGTACTCAAACAAAAGATTGTCTAGTAAAATTAGTACGACGAGAAATATTATCTCACCTGAAATATCACCAATTAATCACATAATAAATATCACTATGCCAGAAATCTCATATGAGCATAATCCCAATAACTCAGATGACCTCAGGCAATTTGAAGCCATTAAGAGAAGTCTTGAGATCATGAAGCAGAGTGAACCTTTGAGCACTAATATCTCCTACCACGACGTCCACCAGTATACCGCTATATATCTCATCATATTGGGCATCTTGTTATTGGTGGCAGCTTACTGTTTTAAACGTTGGCGTCAAAGGCAACGTAAAGGAAATCGCTCCACTTCTGCAGCAGAGCGGTCTACAGCCCCTGCGGCAACTGCGGTGCCATCTCCACACACCGTTGCTGATAGTGTTGTGATTGAGTGTAGTGAAATTAGGGAAAATGGGCAATCTAGTAGTAAACCAGTGAAAAGTGATCCTAAGCGACTAGCGCTATCTAGTGAGTGCTTACAAAAAAAGGAAGATAGAGGTTCTTCACCGATCTTTCGCGTGTTCTCTCTTCCTGATTTACACTGTAGCGACTCTGTTTAATTTGTAAGGTTACCTTAATCTCACCTACTAACATAACTCACCCTACATAACTATTTTAGTATTAGTTGAACATTGTTTTCACCTTGTTAGTATTAATTTCATTACCCATGTAACTATACCTACCTACTAACCTCATCCTTTTCTCCCTCGGGAGCATGTTCGGGTTATTCACCGAACAATAATAAACATGTCAGCATAATTGCGACATCGCGCGCTATGCCCTGAATATTTTATGTATTACCTAAGTAAAATAGTCAGTACGCTTTCGGATAGCATATCGGGCGCGACTCAACCTCATCTCATTCACCTCATTAGTTTTAATAGTTATCCCAGTTAAGTTACTGAAATATACCTATCTTTATAATCTTTAATCCTAGTTTATATTTATCTCACCCCAACCCCGAACACGGACGTTAAAACAAATCGCAAGCGCGCCATCTGGCGGCAAAGCAAGAACAACTACGCATTGGCGCGCTTTCTCTAACCACTTGCGTGGTCCCCACCACGTAGTAGAATATGGCAGTTGAGTACTGACAGCCTTGGAGCTAACACGTCGTAGAATCAGTGTCGATCCGTAATATTAGTAAGCAAGATTGTAACTGTGAATATTTGAATAAACCCAGTGTATCGAATAATTTATGTGATTTCATTTGCACGATTGTACCCACCGATGCCCACACACGATGTCTTAACCTAAGAATACATCCTGACTTCTCGATGGTTTACATCTATCGGCCAGCCTTGATGCGACATCGGAATTGGGATTCAGTCGTGCTTATGAGATCACACGTAAAAACAATGCTAGTTAAAATTGTGGTTACATTCTTGCAAAAAAAAAATCGCGGTGTCAGTTGAGACTACCCTCAGTCTTGAATAATAATAAACCAGTCTGGAGCGAAGCAGCAAGGAGGCTAGTAGCAACCAAGGAGCTGGACAGGACAAGGAGGAGCGTGTGGACGTGTGGAACGACCCATACACACGGATCTTTATGCCAATCTGGTGAGTCGTTTTCAATTTGTTATGACTATGGAAAAGTGTTCATTATTCAAAATTCTGGTTTTGTGTAGGATATGGTGGTCAGTGGTTCGTCAGGGTAGCCCATGTTAGGTTATAATTTCATGTTAGTTTTCGATGGTCAAGTTTTGGTGTTGTTGAAGAGTTATTATTCTACTGGCAATAACCTTTGACTAGCCCTGGCTGACTATTATTGTGAAGGTAGAACGATATAGTGACATTTACGACCCTACCTTACACTTCAGTCTGGAAATTATGATAAATCCAAAAAAGTATTTTGATCAGCTTTGTAGTGTGATAATTTTATGTAGTGAGAGTTGACTAAGTTTGAGAAGAAGCGTAGTATTCTTCTTTTGTGGTCGGAGGGCCAAACTATCTAAAAGGTGGTAACCCCTACCAGGCCTGGCCAGGTCGTTAATTGCAACTTAAAATGCAATGGCATTTATTTGATTCTCTAAAGCTCAAATACCTACCTAGGCACTTGGGACACTGTAATGTGTGGTTCATGTTTTGGACAGGGACTCTGCACTACCATTCGGTGTCCATAATAACACATTTTGCAGTTTTAGGTTACTACTACTACTAGAAATTCGTGGCTAAATAATAACAGCCGCACTGGTCGATCATCAAGTTTAAGCAACGCTTGACGAGGTCGGTCCGTGGATGGGTGACCATTTTAACATACTGAGTTTTCTCTGTGCCTCTGAAAGCTCACTAAGCCGTTGGTCCCGGCTATCATTTGAAGATCTTTGACAGTCGTTACGGGTGGTCAGAAGCCTGAGATCTGACACCAGTTTTACCAAGGGGTACCGTGTTACCCATTTACTGGGTTATGGAGGTCAGATAGGCAGTCGCTTCATGTAAAGCACTGGTACTCAGCTGAATCCGTTAGGATTGGAAGTCGACCCAAATGTAGTTGGGAAAAGGCTAGGCAGATTGATTGGTTTAGGTTACTACACCAGTGCACCGGTTAATTTCCATCAAAGCTGTGTATGGTTAAGATAACCGTGTGAACATATACTCTCGTAATATTTTTCATGTTTCAGATACCATATTGTGTCGCAGCCTGAAGCCTCTGCTAGAGGCTAGCGATTCAGATGCTGAGCGCGAAGGTTGACATGTCAACATCTGAGAGGTTAAGAGGAACGCCAGGCTAGCAGTTCGCAGGTCGTAGCCGAACGTGACAAGCGCGCGCAAGTTTGGAATGGAATACTCGGTGAGTCGCTTCCATTTTATTTCGATAGTGAAGTCGAATGTTCTCTAGTGATGAGATGCTATTTCGAGTTTTAAGAGTGTTCATGTTGGAACACTGAATTGGTTGGTAGTGGTTATACCTAGCACCATCACTAGGTAATTAAGAAACACCTAGTAAAAAGCAAGTAGCTAATAAGTTACCTATTGGCTTGTTAGTACTTTCCTAGTTTCAATATTTGGTTCAGTACGAACTTTAGGATCAGATAGCCCATATGAAGGAGATGAGTTATCCAAAATGACTGAATAACTAGTCGTTTTCAGTGGCAAAGCGAGTTAGTGATGTCGTTGGGCTATCGTAATTGTATCGAGTTAGTAACGGTACTGGTCATTTGCGTGTATTCAGGACGGATCTTGTTGCGTAACGATGTACAACCACCGTCTTCAGATCTGAATTCGCTTGCTTACTTTCAAAGTAATATTATGATAGCAGTAGATCTCGCGATCGTTTTGCGTACATAAAAACTGAGTTTGTGAGCGAAAGTGAAGGGTTACTGTTGATAATCTGGTTTAAACGATATTGATCCGAGTTATTCGTGAGAGTCCTTCACGCGAGCTATTAAGAAGCAAATATGATCAGGCCTAATTGTTCCCCTCATATTAACAGTCGGTATGTTACAAGATCTTAAGAGTGAAAGGCGCGAATCTTGTGAGAAGGATACCCGATCACCAAGTTCCTTGAGAGTTAGACGTCATAGTTGATGACAGTGGTAATGAAACCAAATCTGATTAAGAATGGCTTGTACACTCATACTCGAAACTTTAGACCGCACCTCATGCGTAACATGTGGCGATGGGTCTAGAAGGAATCTTTGGTGCGATTTCTGTCTGTGTTGGTGCACAGAGCATTTCATGTGTTGTAGCACATATTGCGCAAGATTTTTGAGAATCGTTGGTGCGATTCTTGTCTGTGTTGGTGCACAGAGCCCCTCATGATGTGGTGTAGCATATGTGGCGGCAGATATGTAAATAATCGTTGGTAGATACGATTCTGGCTTGTTGGTGCACAAGGGCCCCTCATGATGTGGTGTAGCATATGTGGCGGCAGATATGTAGAGAATCGTTGGTAGATACGATTCTGGCTTGTGTTGGTGCACAAGTCACAATGAAGGTTTCATGAGTTGAGTATGCATTGCCTATGAATCATAACAAACCGTAACAGAATTGTAACAATTACTTTGTTTAGTCGTTGAACTTGTTGGTCGGCGGACCTTTTTCTAATGAAGTGTTGTTTGGGAAACTTTGGTCCGAAAACTAAATAGGCCCTTTATTAAGTCTGCGATAGGTGATTATGACAGGACAGTGATCGTTATACACTGAAAGCTTTAGATAGGTACGCTCAGAACCTACAAGTTTGCACACGGTAGGTTAAGAAAGATGCCAGCGGGTCATGTACCAGTCGATGTTGATGTCAAAGGGATATTGATGATAATGAGCAAGCCTAAGATGTCGAGTAATTGAGTCTATCAGCCGTATTATGTTTGACCGTACCAGTGGATTCTGGCGAAGGTCGGGGTCTAGAGGACCGTTGAATGAGAGCAATACAATTGCTGGTCGGCTATAGAGCCGTGGCGTTAGAGGTTTTACTCGAGGATTTCTATAAGCTTGGCAGTTTTTGCTGCAGCAGTTTTAAAGTTTGTCTGGAATGACTGTGGTACATGGCCCAGGGCAATGATTTAGTTAAAGAGTAGTTCAAAAAATTCTCTATTTTCACGAACCCAATAATCTAGTTTGGTCAGGACTAGCCGAGCGTTGTGTGTTGGCCTGTGTGGCAACTGTTGGCCTTTATGGCAACTGTAGGCCAGTGTGGCAACTGGCGGTCTTTGTAGCAACTATGGGCCTGTGGGGCACTTGTAAGTTGGTGTAAAAAAACATGTTTGTGTAAGGAACCTTACAGAAAGTTCCTATTGCGTTAAGAGGTTAAAAGAAAGTAAACTCGCGTAGTCAAGCGAGAGGTGAGGTCACCATGTTATCGTTGATGACGTTCGAATCGTCAAGCCCTCATTACGAAAATTGAAATAATTTTGGTTTTCTAATTTTGATTACTATGCGTAGATTGTGTTAGTTAAGATACACAAAGCTCAAGTACCAATTGAGGTTGTAGATGAAGTAGACAAAGTAACAAATGTGATTGCTAAGAGAGCTATGAGATAGCTAAGAGAGCTGTGAGATAGCTAGCAGAGCTATGTGATGGCTGAAGATCGTAAATAAGATACCTGGTGTCTTGTTTCTTTTGTTTCATTTAATGTGACATTAATTACTATCAGTGGTACTTGGGACTTTGTAATCTCGAAGATCGAATCGATGATTAAGTTGCTATTTTCATTAAATTGAAAATAGAATTACTCGTTCCTTGCAATAGTGAACAGAGAGATTTAAATGATCATGTTTGATTGTTTCAAAATGTTTCCTCACTCTAGAGTGTGAGTCAGGATTGGACGAGCGCATACTGTTTGGAAATTTTGTGTTTCAGAAAAACATCCCTTGTATGATGGGAGACTCAGGGGTCGGAGTAGACTAAGGCGGAGTAGAATAAGTGTGGCGCAACACGACATGAGATGGCAGTGAGCAAGGACAAGAAGATGATGCCTGCGGGTGATAGATTTGGGGATCTGTCACCTGAGAGAGGCCCGAGAAGGCGACGTGTTGTTTTCCACGCTCGCCTCTCAAGATATATTACGGCCTTAAGAACACCATGTGGTTTTAGTCATTAGGAGTCTGACAGACCCCTCAGCATTCCCCAAGAGCTGAGGACATCCATGAGGATTTCCACATGATTCGATACACTGTTAACCCTGAAAATTAGGAACAGACGAGGACGCCTGTCTTGCAGGATGGCCGTGTCGGGTTTAGTCAATAGTAGGGACGTTAAAACAAATCGCAAGCGCGACATCTGGCGGCAAAGCAAGAACAACTACGCATTGGTGCGCTTTCTCTTACCACTTGCGTGGTGGGGATAGTAGAATATGGCAGTTGAGTACTGACAGCCTTGGAGCTAACACGTCGTAGAATCAGTGTCGATCCGTAATATTAGTAAGCAAGATTGTAACTGTGAATATTTGAATAAACCCAGTGTATCGAATAATTTATGTGATTTCATTTGCACGATTGTACCCACCGATGCCCACACACGATGTCTTAACCTAAGAATACATCCTGACTTCTCGATGGTTTACATCTATCGGCCAGCCTTGATGCGACAAATATATATATTTAATAAAGTAATGAAGATTAGTTAACGAGATGACCCTACCCCCCGCTGATAATAATACTGCAATTTTCGCTTGAAAGCATACCGACTGGTGGCGGCCCTGATTTCGAGAGGAAGCGCGTTCCAAAGAAGAATATACTGAATATGAAAGGAAGAATGAACAAAATCAGTAGTATGAGAAGGACAGAGTAAGAGCAGATTGTTGGAAGAACGCAGGTTCCTAGCGTGAGAAAAACTTAAATATTGAAAGTGAGTCATAAGGTAAGAAGGTGGAGTGGGAGAGTTGAGTAGGGAGAAAATTGTAGTTAGAGCGCGAAATCACCTTTTCTGGCGAATGGGCATCCATTTGAGCTCAGACCTGTAGCTCGACACATGGTCATATTTCCTCAAATTGAATATGAACCGAATGCAGTTATTGAGGAGCCTATCAAGCTTATCCAGCAGAACCGCACTCAAGTCGAAGTAGCACACGTCACCATAATCGATTATGGGAAAAAATTAAAGTCTGCACAAGCATAGTCTTCGTCTTTGCGGGCAAAAAGTTCCTCAGACGATACAGGTATCGCAAAATGCCGTTGACTCTTTGACTGACACTAGTAACCTGACTATGCCAGCCAAGCGTCGAATCAAGATGCAAACCGAGATCTTTTACGCTAGGGCTAATGGGAATAACGGTACCATCGAAAATAAGAGAAGGAAAAGAGCTAACCGCCACTCTACCCACCATGCGCGAGCTTCCTATTACAATGGCCTGACACTTCGAGGGGTTTACAGCCACCCCAAATCTATCAGACCAGATTTTAATGGCATGCAAGTCTCGGTTTATATCTTCTATAGCGTCTGATAAACTTTCCACCCGCGCAGCTGCATACAGTTGGAGATCATCGGCATAAAGATGATACGAACACCGAAGACAGAAGGTAATAAAATTAACGAAGATAGAGAATAATAATGGAGAAAGAATACCGCCTTGTGGAACACCAGCACCTAGATCACGCCAACTCGACGAATTCTCGTTGACGTGGACCGACTGCTGACGTCCCCGAAGATAAGAAGAGAACCATTCCAGCGCCTCGGAAGAAACCATTAGATGAGAAAGAATAGATAGAAGAATATCGTGACTGACGGCGTTAAAGGCATTGGAGAAATCAATTAGTACCAAAACGGTAACCTTGGTATCCTCCATTGCCTCTCTGATGTCACCTGTCACTTTGAGGAGAGCGGTTGCAGTACTGTGCCCAGGCCTGAACCCAGACTGGAATGAGCTGACAAGGTTGTTACGGTGAATGAACCCCGAAAACTGCTTGTGGACACAGGCCTCAAGCACTTTTGACAGGAAAGGGAGTATGGACATAGGTCGGAAATGATTAAGTAGGGAGGGATTTGAAATTTTAGGAAGTGGACGGACGTAGGCCTTCCGCCACAAGGATGGGAACTGACCGGAAACTAAGGAAAAGTATTATATGGGTAATCGGAGGAAGAAGAAATTCAAGGATCAAGGTGACCATTTGACGATTAATATCATCATGGCCCACAGCCTTGGATTTTATAGAAAGGATCATCTTTTTAATTTTATCCTCGGTAGCTTCAGAAAATCGGAATGGTTCTGTGATAGGACCGGGTAGGCTAGCAATGGAATCGACCGTCTGAGAAATCATTTGGGAATCCAAATAGCATGTGGTTGTAAAGTGACGGTTGATTTCATCCAGGCCAATCGTCTTGGGGAAATTCACATGACGAGGCCTACCGATACCGAGAGTTCCCAGGAATTTCCAAATATCAGCAGGAGAAGAAGAAGAAATGTTTTCTAGAATATGGCGGCGTTTGGCGTTCCGTAACACCTGATTACATCGATTCTAGCAGCTTTGAAAATGTTCCTATTTTCCTCACTGCGATCTTTTTTAAATTTCCGAAAGGTTCGGTCCCTGCGTCTCATCGCCATACGAACCCCTGCCGTCATCCAAGGAGCAGGTGGACGCCTGAGTTTAACCCTCTTGACCGGAGCGTGTTTGTGGTAGAGAGCAAGGACCGTCCGATTAAAGATACGCAATTTTTCGTCTTTAGCTGTTGCCGCAGCAAGATGACTCCAATCGAGTTCCGCCGTATCCTGACGGAGCTGCTCGACATCCAGACGCGCAAAACAACGAATGTGCAGAATTTTAGGAAGACGTTTAGGTGGATTTAGGACATATGAGAGGAAAATGAGGTCATGGTGGGAAAAGCCAGGTGCTGGACACTGTCCATGACAGGAAACAAGGGAGGGAGTGGAAGTTAGGATTAGGTCAAGCCACGTGTCATCCCCTGTGATATTGAAATGTGTGGGTTGCAAAGGAAGAACGTGGAGACTAACGGACTCAATGATGCGGAGAAGTTTACGGGAACGAGAAGTTGGATGGGAAAGGTCTGTATTGAAATCGCCCATGATGACGCAATGTGCGTACTCTGATCCTACAGACTCTAGCGCCAATTCTAGGTTGAGGAAATAGTCAACGGCGGGTGGACAGTACACAACACCAAGCAGGGTACGTATAACGAGGTACTCAACAGAAGTACTGTAAAATGAAGGAGATGATGCAACAATTTTGTAGGGAAAATCGCTACGAAGATAAATAGCAACACCTCCTCCTCCCTTACCAATCCTATCATTACGGATAAGAATGAAACCGGGAAGAGGATAGGTCGTATAAATCAGAACGGCGTGGACATTGGCGTCAGAAAAGGTGTCGAAGAGATCGGTATAATGACTTGCCACACTCTGAGCATTTATGTGACATACGTTAAATGATAAATGATTTTATTTCTGTAAGTTGGTTTGTACAAACACTTTTACATGTCGATCATATTTTTTAAAACTAGATGAGGTCGGCGTTTCCTATCTGACTACTCTGAGAAGAAAGGCCGAAACAAACTCAGATATAAATGAGTTACGTTTTCGTCGGTTATCGGTTGCTTAAAGCTCTGACGCACAAAGTCACCAAGGGTATCGGTCAATGAGTCAAAACTTGCAGTAGCGTCAGAGTTAAGATATCCAACGGCAGAGTAAAAAAAAGTCATCAGCAGGCAACATAAAATACGATTAAAAATAATATAAAATAAATAACTACGTATAAAATTAAACTATGGCAAAAAAATTGCCTTACTGTGCAACACCACTATCTTTGCACCATCCACCAGCAGAACCAGTACAAAATGATTTAAGTAACAAAATAAAAATTAATACAAACACGATAACAATAAAAGCAAGGTAAGAATGCATGTAAACAATACAACAACAAAGCACATGAGCAAAAACCGAACGCAATTCACTACACAAAACAAAAACGTGGAACAGAGTGATATTGGACGTCAATTTAACACTAACATTTACAAATTGTAGGGTTCATATAACAATAAGTAATTAAATGCAGGGTATACGGATAAACTAATTTGGCATAATGAAAGACACCACATAGACATTACATTACTGACAGGTAACAGTTAGTATTATTTACAAAGAAAGGTTACGAAACACAACAATTAAATTACAAGCACAAACAATGAACATAAACGAACAAAATGTAGTATTTATCTTATACGAGTATGTGTCCACAAAGCAAACAGGCTGACGTATTGATACGGCAAAATTTGCGAAAATAACAGTGAGAACTATGACGCTCAAGCACATAACAACACAAGACACTTAGTTTTTACGCACTCCACCATTACTTCCTATTGCTTCAGACGATTCCACAGCCTTCTTAGGGTACTTTGCCAACAGTGGATTAAGTTCATCCAAAGATGTAACTTTTTGCCGTGTACCGTTCGGGGTTCTGATGACTATAACCCCGTCCTGATTCCAGCAAGCCGACATCCCGAAGTGTACACGCGCTTTGACAAATACAGCCTGCCTAGCCCTGGTTAGGAACTCTTTGATCGTAACCGAGGAACCCTTCAAACCTGACTTTGCCTTCCAGACAGCAGTTTTATGGTCTGTGGTCGAGAATCTTACCAGTATTGGCCGGCTGCGTGTAGGTCCCTTGCCTGCTGCCCCCAATCTATGGCAAACCTTGAAGGAAGATGCAGTGACGTTGGGCAGGGCCAGCTTGTTGTTTATTGTGTCCAACACAAGAGCCCTGCAATCCTCGTTGTCCGCCTCAGCACACCCCGTAAAGATGAGAGCCTTCCGACGTGAGCGTGTCTCCAGTCCGTCGACCACTCTGGAGCACTCGGAGATCTGCTTCCGGAGAAGACCCAGCATGCCGTACACAAGCTCCCGGAACGTTCGGAACTCCTCTCTGACCTTAGCAACGGTGTCTTTGGCGGGTCCTGCACACTGTATTTGTGCCTCCAGCTCACCCATCTTCCTATGGAAGCACTCCTCCAAGCTTCTCTGGGCCGATTGGATATCATCCAGTTGAGACATTTCTTGAGTAGGTATTTGTGTTGGTCAAGAGATTTATGCAGTACCGGTGATAGCTGGCAGGTGGTACAATTTTGAGTACTTAGTTACATGTACTGGTTTACTAACATAAGTACCGCTTCTTAACTAGACCCTTTCCTTATTTTTGAGGGCAAAATTATAAAAAAAATACTACTATATTATTAATTGAATTATAAAAAAAGCTGTTAAAAAATTCACGTCTTATCTTTTTTTACACCTACCGCCGAAAAGTATATAGTATATAGAATATTTTTGTAAAAAAAAAAAATTCGAGCAAGTGTAAATCTAGTCCAATGTAATGTAAGGGTTACTCAAAAAAGTGTTTTGCTAAATTGAACTTATAGTCCAGCTTTTTTTATGTTGGTTAGCTCTTGACTCTAGTCTAGGTCACATATGACAGATACAGAGTCGAAGATAGAGTGAGTTTACCAGAAGAAGCCTGTTCACTCTAACTTTAAAGAGATTGGGGTTGAATGCGTTCGGAAACACAGATGCAAGTAGTGAGTTCCCCTCATTCGCTGTGCGCATTATGAAGGATGATGGGAAGCGCTTGGTGCGAATTGTTGGAATGGCAACCAGGTAAGGATGGTAACTTGCAGTACGTCTAGTTGTCCGATGGTAGAAGTGGGCCGGTGGGATGAGTTCGTGGAGTTCTTGAAAACACTCACCGAAGTACAGTCTGTAGAAAACCGACAAGCAGGCAACCTTACAGCGATGAGGCAAGCTGTTAAGCTTGGCATGCACTAGTTAAAAACTGCAATGAGCCTCTTAGCCCTGCGTTCCATCGAGTCAAGTGCAGCAAGTTGATATTTAGCTGAGCCATCCGAAAGGTGGCTGCAATACTCCATGCAGGATCGTCCTTACGCTTTGTATATATTAAAAAGCTGTCCAGGCGTGTAAAGTATCGCTTCACTATATTTACTATGCCCAGTTTTTTCAAAAAGCCTTCGAGATATCAAGCGATACAGAAAGTGTTTCGCCGTGTTTCTCGATGGAGTCACCCCAGCAGTGCATGACATATACAAGGAGATCGCCAGTTGACCGTCTCCGGCGAAATCCATATTGACGGTCACTGAGGAGATCATAGTCGTCAAGGTAGGTCAGCAACTTACTGTTCAGTACCCCTTCCATAACTTTGCACAGAATGCAGGTAATAGTGAGCGGATGGTAATGGGCAGGGTCGGCACGGTTGCCTTTTTTGTGCACTGGTTGTACATTTGCAAGCCTCCAGGATTTTGTCACCGTTATTTTTACAAGAGAGAGGCAAATAAGCGTGTCAACTCAGGAGACAGTACTGGCGCACACTGCCTTAAGACTCTTGCTGGAATGCCGTCAGGTCCGCTGGCCTTGTTCACGTCCAAATTGCACAAGAAATAGCCGTGGCTTGGCCTCGGCAATGAGGGAACCCACCGAGGGAGAAGCTAAACAGCTCTGGCGACACGATAAAAAAATCGCCTAATAATAAAATCGTATACTGACCAATTTTCGTCGTAGTAACGGCCCGATTTGTATTGCTTGAAAGAAAAAAGCGAGCTGTCAACGATCACCACGGTAGGCCCGTACCTCCTAATCGCCACCTGTCACAAACACACTGGAGTTAGACCTGCGAAACACGTCACATGTCAGGCCGCAGAGCTGGCCCGAGCACGGGGGTACCTTGAGCGCCAGGATGTTGTTTTGGGTGACGTTGTAGTATCCGCTGATGCGCGTCACATTCGTGACGCTCCCAGCGCGACACTGCTGCTCCTGCACAGAAAACACAGATATGAGTAGAATATTATACAGGGTCATCATCATTTGTCTAGCCTAAACTATACATCAATATTACCACCTGGCGAGTTGTTTGGTATGCTTTCGGAGCCTTCCTTTGCATTTTGTTGCGTATATATTTACCTCATATATATATTTTTAAACATGCCGTTTCGGTCATCTTTCGACCCTCCCCCCCCTTCCCCCGATGTGTGTCTAGTAACACCTCCTATTTACCATATTAGCAAATCCCCTTCAATAAAAAACCTCTACCATTCACGAGATAATAACGTCAGAAAATCTATATTGTTATCTATACATATATATATATAATGTAATAAACATAATATGTAATATACATATATATATAATACTTTGTCCTGAATGACTGACTGTCGGATCAACGCACAGCCTAAACCGCTAATTGTAGAGAACTGAAACTTGGAAGGTGTGTTCTTTGTATAAACCTTCAACTGTCCATTTCCAGACACAATGGAAATTACCATTGTTCTAATCCGATTCGGTCTGATGGAAAGATGACCGGATAACGTAGGCATCCGATAAGAATGGATTTACCGATATTCTACCACAAAGGGGATGCAAAAGGGTGGCAAAGTTTGTATGCAAAATCTGATGCTTTCGGTTAATATCCTTGAAACTTACCACAAATTGTAATCTAAGTAAATGAAAAAGATTGACATTATTAGTTTTTTGAAACTACCTCCTCTAGCCAATTTAGGGGGTTTTGAAGTTTTTATGGAAGAATCTTATTTCATGGGTTACTAAACTTGAAACATTGCACAAATACTTAATAATCTAGTATTGCCTTTCCCACGTATACCTATGGATCTTTCTATGATCAAACATAGTGTTCATTACACACAGGCCCTTCTCTATACATACTTCTAGTAAATTCCTCCCATTCTCATTCACTCTATTGTCCCCGAATGCCCCTAATACTCTTTCGAACCCATTCCTCTTCACACCAACCCAACTATTAAAGTCGCCGAGCATAACAATCTTCTCGTTACACCTACATTCATTCACTATATCTCCTAGACTTCCCCAGAATTCTTCTCTCTCAGAAAGTGAGCATTCCATATCGGGTACGCACAAAATAAAAATAGGGTGTAGGCCCACCTTAATTCTCACCCAAAGAATCCTAGGGCTCACACAAGCGTAATCTTTTACAGAGCTCATCATCCGCTCTGAGAGGATAATCACCACACCCTGACAGGCCCTCTGTGACTCATGAACACCGGACCAGATAGCGGTCAGGGACCCGTGTTTAGACATATCCACTCCCTTTCTTTTTGTCTCATTCACACATAACACATCTATCCTTTTGTCCTTCACTATTTCACATACTTCATCCATCTTATCTATCATCCCTCCCTGCACATTCAGCGTATAGCTAAGCGACACTCCGCAGCTCGCTTTTCGCCCCATGAGAACAATTGACGTGGTGTGTGGCGAGCATCACCGCCGTCTCCGAGTAAATTATTATTTAGCCTCATTTTGTTCCCACGAATAGTAAGGGAAACTATGTCCACGCTTTACAGAGCCCCGCTTGTAGAGGTAAGGCTGGATAGTGTCTGGGGGCGCCCGGTCCCAGACAGCAGGCACGCTTGCGACTTAGACTCTCCCCTAGCCATGCAGCTCTCGGCACGGTGACCTTAGCTTGGGGGTGAGATGTTCGCACCGCACAGAAGGAAACAGAAGTGTCCTCTGGCATTTATTCCCTTAGTCGCCTTTTACGACACCCACGGGATGAGATGGGGTGGTGTAATTCTACGGCCCAAACACCACACGGGGCAAGTGGGCACCGCACGAGGCAAGTAAAGAATCATATTTTTAAGGTTAATAAACTTGAAACTTGACATAAATTTATAACCTCAGTAAACAAGAAAGGTTGATAATTAGATTATTAGTTTTTTTTTTTTTTTATAACCTATATGCTCGCGCTTGACCACAATCTCACCTGATGGTAAGCGATTGTTACGCGCAGCTGCATAAGAGGAATCGCCAACTCAGCACTCAACACTTTAATATAGAATCATGCGCTGCAAATTTAACGAACGACGGAAACGATGAGCTGAGACAGCACTTTGTGACGCACGGACCTAGTTTAGCCAAATAATGTAGCTCTGTAAAATTCCATTCCATATTCTTACTTCGAATAGGCACTTAGGCTAATTTTAGCGATAATTAATGTAATTCTTTTATTTTAAAATAAATTAAGTTAATTCATTTTTGTTTTTTTTAAATCCTCCGATTGCAGCTAACGTAATTGGCGCAGTCGGTAGGATATTCGCGGGCCAGTTCGCAAGCTTAGGGATCTCTAATATCGAAATCCACGTACGCGAATCGCCTGGGTGGCTAACGAGCCCCGTTGCCGAATATCCGAATCTACGGTCCAGCTGCAGTTCCGGAAGGAGAATCCAGACTTCGATTCACGAGAGAACCAGAGATGAAAAATTTGTGAGTACACTTGAATTGTTCCTGTGTTGCTTCCTTCTTAGTCCTAGTACCACCCAACTTCCAAAATTTTTCACCCTAGAAGTTCCAATCCCCAGGAGCCCGCATCTCGTACGGCTCGCTGGAGTTCTATAGATAACAGTAGAGAATTAAATAGTGATAGTGCAATTAGTAGTATAAATGTGGCCCATGACCCGGATACAATTTTCAAGACTCTTCGTATGGTCCCAGAGTTCGATGGGAACCCAAATGTTTTGACTAGGTTTGTCAGAATATGCGATCAAATAGTAGCTAAGTATGTTAGCAATACCCCAGGTAGCGAGTTAAACAACTTATGCCTATTAAATGGCATCTTAAATAAAATAACAGGCTCTGCCGCTTGCACCATCAATTCCAACGGCATACCTGATAGTTGGCTAGGAATTAGAACAGCCTTAGTCAATAACTTTTCAGATCAACGAGATGAAACAGCTTTGTATAGAGACCTTTCTTTAGCTACGCAGGGAAATAAGACACCTCAGGAATTCTACGAGGAATGCCAAACTTTGTTCAGTACAATGATGACGTATGTAACATTACACGAGTCAATTACTACCACAGTGGAAGCGAAACGTACACTGTATAAAAGAGTTACTATGCAGTCTTTTGTAAAAGGTTTAAAGGAACCATTAGGATCACGCATAAGATGCATGCGTCCCGATACCATCGAAAAGGCCCTTGAATATGTACAGGAAGAACTTAACGTTATGTATTTACAGGAACGTAGTGAATTTTCAAAACCCACTACACAAAAGAATTCAAACCCTGTAGCACCCCACGCAAATACTAACCCAGTTCCTCTACGTAATAATAATTTCGCAGTACCAATTCCCAACTGGCCCAATCCCATAGGAATTAGACCCAACCAACTACCACCACCACAACCATTTAGGTTCAACCCCAATTTTATTAATCAGCAGTCCCAACATCGCATGCCTAATCGAACACAGCAAATATTCCGTGCGCTACCTCAAACATATAACGCTCAAAGTAACATGTTCCGTTTGCCACCAAGAAACATCCGGCCCAAAATCAAAATCAAGGTCCTAAACCTATGAGTGGTGTTCAGCATTTCACACCTAGACCCTTTGTATCTGGCCATAATTGGCAGAATTCAGGTAATCCGCCACCAACTAATCATTTTAAAAATCGTGAAATGAACATGAATGAGTGCACGTCATACGACGACTCATATTACCCGACGGAGCTCTATTACGAGCCGGACTGTTTTAATTACGATGACACTTATTATGATTATAACCCGTTCCCTACATTAGAGTGTAACCATGAGCCCACTTTGAACGATGTAAATGTTCAAGGAAATGTTACAGGTTCTACTGAACCTCAGGCAGGTCCATGTCAGATAAGTCAGGATTTTCAGGAGGAACAGAAATCAAAAAAGCTAAAATAGAATTAAATCTCCAAACTCAACGTCAGTTGCCGTACATACTAATATCAGAACCACCTTTAAAATTACTAATTGACACCGGTGCGAACCAGTCCTTTAAAAGTCCAGAAGCTGTAGAAAAATATTTCCCAAATTTTCCCTTAAATTACGACCCGTTCGAAGTTACTAATGTACATGCGGTTAGTAGAAATAATTATTCTATAAGTTTACCTTGCTTCGCGGAATTTAACGATCCAGAGTTTATCAAGTTATTTGTATATCGTTTCCATGAATACTTTGACGGTTTAATTGGTTTAGATTTGCTAACTAAATGGGAGTCCAAGATAGATTTAAAAGATCAGAGGTTAATAACGCGCACGTCATCAAATCCTATCCGTATGTATAATTCCTGCAATGTTAACTTGTATGAAGATATAATACCTGCTCAATCTTCAAAATTAGTGAGAATACCGATCGACACTCCAAACGGTGCAGCATTAGTTAGTGAACAGACTATATGCAACTGT
This sequence comes from Orthosia gothica, assembly GCA_949775005.1. Taxonomy (NCBI): domain Eukaryota; kingdom Metazoa; phylum Arthropoda; class Insecta; order Lepidoptera; family Noctuidae; genus Orthosia; species Orthosia gothica. The sequence goes on along the minus strand of OX459038.1, from coordinate 37,000,881 downwards.
ATAGTACGCGAGTGCCTTACTATTGTCGACAATAATTGCGGCTACTTAGAGATTGAAAATACGAGTCCGAATGATATTATAATATCACTTGACCGACCAGTGCACGCAAGTTTATTCAATATCGAGTGCACGCGCACCAAATATTGCACCACGCGAGTTCAAGAAGTGACATCGCGATTACGAACAGATCATTTAAACGAGGAAGAGAAAATCAACCTTATAACTCTTTGCTCAAAATATGCTGACGTGTTTTACATAGAAGGCGAAGCGTTAACATTTACCAACCGAATAAAACATCGTATTAAGACTATATATATATATATACAGACGAGGTCCCGGTTTACACAAAAAGTTATAGATACCCATTCATTCATCGTCAGGAGGTTAGGGAACAGATTTCGAAAATGTTAGATCAGGGAATAATAAAGCCTTCAGATTCAGCATGGAGTTCGCCCATTTGGGTGGTCCCCAAGAAAATGGACGCCTCGGGAAAGCAAAAATGGCGTTTAGTAGTTGACTTTAGGAAGCTCAATGAAAAAACTATTAACGACAAATACCCTATCCCGAACATTAGCGATGTTCTTGACAAACTAGGTAGGTGTCAATACTTCACCACTCTAGATCTGGCTAGTGGCTTCTACCAAGTCGAGATGGACCCTCAGGATGTTCAGAAAACAGCTTTTAATGTCGAACATGGACATTTCGAGTTTCTTCGAATGCCCATGGGACTTAAAAATTCACCGTCCACATTTCAAAGGGTTATGGACAATGTCCTCAGAGGTCTCCAGAATGACATATGCCTGGTGTACCTTGATGACATCATCGTTTTTTCCACATCACTACAAGAGCATATGACCAATCTCGAAAAAGTTTTCAATAGACTCCGAGAATCGAACTTTAAGATCCAAATGGATAAATCCAAATTCTTAAAGCATGAAACTGGTTATCTCTGACACATAATAAGTAGCGAAGGAATAAAACCTAATCCGGATAAAATTCATGCAATAGAAAAATACCCCATTCCAAAGACCCCAAAAGAAATTAAACAATTTTTAGGCCTTGTCGGTTATTATCGTAAATTTATCCCAGACTTTGCAAAAATTACGAAACCTCTTACAGCGTGTTTAAAAAAGGGTAGAAAAGTTGTATTAAACTCCGAGTACATAGGCAGCTTTGAAAAGTGCAAGACTCTCTTAACAAATGATCCTATACTACAGTATCCCGATTTCGATAAGGAATTTATACTGACTACAGATGCTTCAAACGTTGCTATTGGTGCCATTCTATCTCAAGGACCCGTAGGTTCCGACAAACCCGTGTGTTTTGCATCCCGAACCCTGAATGAAAGTGAGCTTAACTACAGCACCATAGAAAAAGAACTCCTTGCTATAGTTTGGGCCACCAAGTATTTCAGACCGTACTTGTTTGGTCGTAAATTTAAATTACTGACAGACCATAAACCTCTACAGTGGATGATGAACCTTAAAGAACCTAATTCGCGATTGACTAGGTGGAGGCTGAAGCTTAGTGAATATGATTTCACCGTTATCTATAAGAAAGGAAAATCTAATACGAATGCCGATGCCTTATCTCGGGTGGAGATTCACAACGAAGATACTAACACTTTAATAGATGAATTATGTTCTTTGATTCCTAACCCATCAGAAAACCTGCCCGCGAACTCATCCACTGCCACCGTGCACACCAGTCACGAAAACCCCATACTAGAAGTCCCAATCACAGACGAACCCCTTAACAGATTTCATAGACAATTATGCTTTACGATAGTAGAAGATGTCAAACGCAAACCAGTAGTTACTAAGCCATTCGAAACTCACACGCGCATAGCAGTCCAGATATCATCATCTAAGTTAGAACAAGATGTAGTCAATGCCATCAAAGAGTATGTAAACCCGAAAGTAAAAACCGGTATCCTAATAAATCCGACTCTTGCCATGTATTCCATCATACCAGCCATACAAGACAAATTTAAGAGTTCGTCTATGAACTTAGTACTAGCTAAGATAGAATTAGAAAACGTTAAAGATTATCTACGTCAGCAAGAGATAATTCAACACTACCATGACGGCAAAACTAATCACCGAGGAATTACCGAATGTTATTTAGCCCTCTCAAAAAAATATTACTGGCCCAAAATGAAAGACCAAATAACCAAATTCATCAACGAATGCATTATTTGCGGGCAAGCTAAATATGACCGGAGACCTATTAGACCCCAGTTTAATATTGTTCCTCCGGCAACAAAACCATTCGAAATAGTCCATATGGATTTATTCACGGTTCACAATGAAAAGTATGTTACATTTATAGATGTTTTTACCAAATATGGACAAGCATACCATCTCCGAGATGGCACGGGCATTAGCGTACTTTAATCATTATTACAGTATTGTACCCACCATGGGGTTCCTTTAACGTTAGTGACTGACAACGGAACGGAATTCACTAATCAACTGTTCCTAGAATTCACACGCCTTCATAAGATAAACCACCATAGACACCGTAGATACCGCATTCGCCTAACGATAACGGTAACATTGAACGCTTCCATTCAACCCTCCTTGAACACATAAGAATATTAAAGTTAAAACACAAAGATGAGCCTATCGTAAATCTTATGTCTTATGCTATAATTGGTTATAATTCTTCAATACATAGCTTCACTAGATGCAGACCTTTCGATTTATTAACTGGACACTTTGACCCACGCGATATTCTGGACATAGATTTTACCCAACAATCATTACAACAGTACGTTCATAATCATAGGGCGCAAATGAAGGAAGTCTATAACATTATTAACGAAACTTCCTTATCAAATCGTACCGCTTTGATAGAAAATAGAAACAAAAACCGCGAATCCGAAATAGAATACGTCCCTCAACAACAGGTATTCATTAAGAACCCTTCTGCAAGCCGTCAGAAAACTGCACCGCGAGACACTCAAGATATCATTCTGGCCGATTTACCCATACACGTTTATACGTCCAAGAAACGTGGGCCCGTAGCTAAAAACAGATTAAAAAGAGGCCCTAAGGTACCTAACTTGTTGCAGGATTCTACTATTGCTGGTACTTCGCGAGACCCAGTCATCGGAACTAAAACTTGAAAGCTTGGCCAACGGACCCGGCTTACTACCGTATAAACTTGGATCAACGAGAATGACCACTCATCACCATGCATTCCTTCAGTACGTGAATCTAAGGAACATTGAAAATCAAATTACAACACTACAATACCAGATATCAGAATACAAAAGTCGGCTTAGTAATGACACTTATATGTTATTTGAATTCCAAATTAGTTAACTTACTAACAAAGTTGGCAAAGTATCTAATCAGCTAAAATCCTTAGAGCCCGGTCGTGTAAAGAGAGGTCTAGTAGACAATCTTGGTTCGGTAATTAAGAGCATAACCGGAAATCTAGATTACACAGATGCCTTAAAATACGAAAATGCTATCAAAATTCTACAGATCAATAACAATAAGTTAGTTAGTGAATTTAACAATCACATCAGTCTCAGCAAAGAATGGATGTCTAAGCATAATAGCGTTCTAACACAATTAGTCGAAAATCAAAGTAAAGTCAATAGCACCCTAGAGTTACTGTTAAATAACACTCATACAACAGGTAACTTAATAGCCTATGCAAAGTTTGGTCAGCTCATATCTATTATAAGTGAAAATGTAGAAGACTTAAGATTAGAATTAGTTAGAATAGAAAATATGTTAGCGTTTATACACGCATCAAGTACTGTACATTCTATGATAGATGTAGATACACTTAGATCTATGGTAAATAGGTTAGAAAAAATATACAGTAAGGACGAGATATTAAGTCTGGAGCTCAGAGATTATTACGACATTATCCAGCCCGGATCATATTTCAATGAAAACCAGATAGTTATAATTTTCAGATTTCCTATAATTTCCAAAATCGTTTATGATTTATATAAGTTATCTATAGTACCCAACAAAAACCGCCAAGCCCTTATCCCTACCTATCCCTTTATAGCAACTAATGGGAATTCCTTCGTGTACATAGAAGCAGAATGCTCGAAGTTTAGTAACTGGTATCTCTGTGAAAAGGAAATAACCCATCAAATACGAACAAAAACTGACTGTATACAAGAACTTATCACGAATCAAGCCCTCAAAAGCTCCTGTCAGTTCAGCACAGTATTTCCGGAAAAAGAAGCGATGGAAAAACTAGATGACCAGCATTACGTCCTATCGTTCCCAAATCCAACGAAAGTGCAATCAGTCTGCGGGAGAGAAGACTTCAATTTGCTACAGGGAAGCTACCTCGCTACCATACCTATCAACTGTTATCTCCGCACAAAGGAATTAACTATAATCAACGACAACGACGTCATACAGGGGCAACCTTTGAAATTAATGAACATTCCCTACGACAAGGAGGCACCGGATGCTGCATTAATCCAAGTTCATCTTAGTTCAATCGACTTAGGAGGACTACACAGCATACAGAACCAAGTCATGACGAGCCAGCCCATACAACCCAACCAGCTGCAATCAGATATAATATATCATACGACCATACCCTTCTACATCGCATTATTAGGAGCAGGTGCACTTATCACAGCCATACTGGGTTATCGCAACAAATGGTTTTGCAAACGCTCCGAAACGCCGGACAGCAAGGGACATACTTACGAGGAACCTGACAAAAAAGAAGAGGATCGCGCGCCCAGAAGACAAGTTCCAGCAACATTTTCTCTCGAAGTTCTCAAATAGTTGCTGATCTGCGGGTGGAGATGTTACGCGCAGCTGCATAAGAGGAATCGCCAACTCAACTCAATACTCAACACTTTAATATAGAACCATGCGCTGCAAATTTAACGAACGACGGAAACGATGAGCTGAGACAGCACTTTGTGACGCACGGACCTAGTTTAGCCAAATAATGTAGCTCTGTAAAATTCCATTCCATATTCTTACTTCGAATAGGCACTTAGGCTAATTTTAGCGATAATTAATGTAATTCTTTTATTTTAAAATAAATTAAGTTAATTCATTTTTGGTTTTTTTAAATCCTCCGATTGCAGCTAACGTAATTCGATGATGTGGTCGACGGTGAAACACGCTTGCCTAGAAATAACCTATTCACTCTTGACTTAACGACCCCTAGATTATAGCTATCGGGAAACACAAACTCCAGCAGGGAATTCCATTCCTTAGCTGTACGCATAATAAAAGTGTTCCCAAAACGTTTTGTGCGTATGGGTGGGATGTCTACCATGTATCGATGGCGCATCGCCGTACGTCTGGTAGTCCGATGATGGAACGGGCTAGGTGGAATTATATCGTGCAATTCCAGATTTTGAGATTTTTAAGATTTTCGAAACTTCCTCCAAAATACGATTTAACAGGTGATAAAGTTTTGTTGAAGAATGATAAACTTTTAATGTTTATGTCTTGGGTTTATAAACTCGAAAGTTGACATAAATACCAACTGTACGAGCATCGCCACTCATGATATAACTTGTTTTCTTCACCACTGATTCTAGCGCCGTGAACTTCCCTTCGATGAACTGGATGAATTCTTTGAAATTGGGAAGCCCTCTTGGACTTTTCCTCGCCTCCATGTAGTCAGAGTAGGTCTGAGTGTCCAGTTTTCCGGCCAGAATGTGCACCAAAATCGGGTCCCATGATGTCGTGTCGATGCCCAAGTTACGCAACGCGTGCACGGTTTCAAGACTGGTGTCGTGTAGGCGCTTCAAGTCGTATGTTGACTCATCAAAACTTGCATTTGTTTGGTGAAGAGAAGCTATAAGTTATTGTACCCATGGTGGAGGATTTCCCAGCAGGAGTCGTAGTTGCTTTCGGAAACATTCAAATGTTGCACAAGGCGTTCAGCCTCCCTTTTCAGCATCCCTTTTAGGTGCTGCATCTTCTGCCCCTTCGAGAGGGACGGGTTGTTGTGAATGGCCGCAACATATGGATCGAAGAATGTCGGACATTGTGTGTAATTACCAGAGAATGTTGGTATTTCGATCCTCGGTGCATTGTCCCGTTGTTGGACAGCGAGGTTGAGCTTGCGGTTAAGATCTCGCTTTGTGCACTCGTACGTTTCTTCATACTTCGAAAACTCAAGCTCGTAGTTAACGTCGCTACCGACGAGAATGTTGTCAAGCTGCCAGTGTACTTCGTCAATCACCCTCCATCGAGATTCGAGGGTCCGGAGCTTGTCTTCTATATCCCATTTCTCAATAATGTCAGCAGTGCACAAGTTGCTGGTGAACCGGGAGAAGGCTCTGAAGTTAGTTGCTTGCTGAGTTTTGAGCTCGTCTGATTTTGAAAGGACTCCAGTGTTTTTGCTCTCTTCACCTTGGTAGCACGCGGGTTCCGCAGTGCTGGTAGACCATGCTTGCAGCTTATGTTGTATACTTGAGTATTCCGCCTGGACTCTGTCGTACACCTTTGTACTGTAGTATACATCGGTCCGGTCCGTGGCGCCCTGTAACACGCCATGGTTCATCTCGAACTCGTTCCAGTGCGCCTGGAGAGTATCCAGTCTACCCCGGATGTATGTTGTGGTTTTGCGGTCAGGGCCATCTTTTCCGAAGTTGACACCAATTTTCCGAATGCCCTCTGCGATGATACCCTGCCGCTTGAGAAGTTCTTGTTGTCTAGCGTCCATAATTGTTATACGGGTATGTATGCGTATTTTTGACGAACGTTAGACCTGTTGACTTCACTGTTGAATTTGTTGTGTATTGTTGTTCCCGAACCACCAAATGTTGATGTTTCCTGTGGCAATCGCCGTCCGAAGGAATCTCTGTACGATATTGTGCGCCTTCTCAATCTGACTGGGGCGATCCGCTTGTGGAAGACCAGTCAAACCGATTCGATATCGTCAGTAGAAACACTTCGTACCTGTGCGACTTGCAGGACTGTTTGCTCCAGTAGTGGCGATCCGGCTCGAAGGACCAAAAATGTACGGGCAATAGCTCCGCACACTGAGATGTAGAATGTAGATGGACGAATCACACGGGATGTGTACAGGAAATAAAATTACTGCTATGTGTCCGTTCGCCGAATAAAATAGTCCTCAAAACTGATCTGGAACATCAGTTGTACACCCGGTACAAAGAGGAATCTAAAGAGCGCCAAGAACTGCAGCAACTAGTACAAGTGCTCAGTAGCCAGGTAGAAGCCTTGCAACACCAGCTGAAACTTATCCAGGAACAAAATAATGTTACTTCAGAGAAGGAACATTCGACAAATGATAAGCCCCAGTCAACAGTCGAATATAAGACTGATGAAGAGGACCTTGCCAGAGAAACTGAGTGGGTACGACAAAAAAGTAGAAAGAAGAGAAAGCTGAATGCTTCACTGTCTCCAGTATCGCAAGGAGCAAGCTCCATGGAACCTCAGGCTGGTACAAAGTCCGAGCAACCAAAAATAAAAAAACTACCACCACCTCCCCCAGTCATAGTAGAAAATATCAGAAACTACCAGAAGTTTTATGATCTTCTCTTGACTTGTTCAAATAAAGAGTCCTTTGTGGTCAAAATGATGAACGGGGATTCTGTCAAAGTAAACGCCAGGAACGAAGACTCTTACAGAGCGATTACTAAATTATTATTAGGAAATAATTGTCTCTGGCACTCCTATGAGAACAAACAAGACAGACCAATTAGGGTCATAGCAAAAAATCTACACTCATCATGTATGCCAAATAGAATAGCTGAAGAATTAAATGCTAATTGGCTTTAAAATCCAAGAAGTGGTAAACAAATTAAGTTGGAGGACTAAGGAACCTCTAAATATGTTTATGCTTTCCTTTCAAAAAGACGATGATATAAATAAAATTTATAGTATTAAGACCATATTAGGTTGTAAAGTAGAAGTGCAGCCTTTAAAAACTTCCAAGCTAATACCACAGTGTAAGAGATGTCAAGCATATGGCCATACACAGAAATATTGCTCCAAGGAACCTAGATGTGTGAAGTGCACAGGTAAACACTTTACTAAAGACTGCACAAAACCTATAGCAGATAAACCCAAATGCGTTCACTGTGGTGAGCCACACCCAGCCAACTACAGAGGGTGTATGGTAGCCAAAGAATTGCAACAACTGAAAAATAAAGCCATGAAAAAAAAAGTTACTACCCCTGTCACTCAGGCTCCTAGTGCTAAGAAAAATGTCAAAGAGTATCAAAGGGTATCAAAGAATGTGTCTTATGCGCAAGCTACGAAATCTCTTGAACCACAACCACCAGTGCACGGTTCACAACCCTCCACGTCAATAGACGCCGACACAAATGAAAATATAAATAAAATTTTGAATATTTTAACCTCATTTGAACAAAGGTTAAAAAACCTAGAAAGTAGTGCTACGCAGCTACCTCGTATGACTCAAAAATGAAGAACACTCTAAAAATTATGGCGTGGAATGCAAACGGACTCCTAAAGCATCAAAACGAGCTACAGGCGGTCCTTGCAACAGAAAAAATTGATGTGTGCCTCATATCGGAGTCACACTTCACAAGAGAATCGTATATACACCTTAACGGATATAAAATATATCATGCACTGCACCCTGTCAATACTGCGAGAGGGGGAAGCACCCTTATAATAAGAGAGAACATCTACCATTACCTAGAACTTAAATATGAAGAAGAGTTCATACAAACTGTAGCCGTTAGGGTCAAAACTAAATATCATCACATTACCGTAGCAGCTATATACTGTCCACCAAAGCATGCTCTGAAAATAGAGCAGTACAGAAACCTGTTGAAACTTCTTGGCAACACTTTTATATTGGGAGGTGACCTTAACGCAAAACACATACGTTGGGGATCTAGACTAACCAACACTAAAGGAAGGGAATTGCTTAGTGCTATGCGAGAAATCAATTGCAATGCAATATCAACAGGAAAGCCTACTTACTGGCCTACTGATACCCAAAGAATTCCAGATCTGATCGACTTTTTCATATTTAAGAATCTGTCGGCTACATATCTTCACAAACAGGAGGGATTTGATATGAACTCTGATCACTCGCCCATTATCTTAACTTTAAGTGAAACCATAATTCAGAAAGAAAGCAATCCAACTTTAGTGAATAAAAACACGGATTGGGATAGCTTCAAATTCGATTTAGACAATATGATTGACCTCAAAGTACCACTCAAAAATAATCAACAATTGTATAAAGAAGTGTCAAAATTTGTGACAGACATTCAAAACTGCGCTTGGGGAAATACACCTCTCTTGAAAAGAAAAGTTGCAAGTCATAGTTATCTGTTAGAAATAAGAAACCTCATAGCCATAAAGAGGGCTCAGAGGCAAAAATGGCAACAATCAAGATATCCACCTGACAAAACAATGCTAAATAGACTTACAAAAAGATTAAGTAAAGCAATACACGAATATCATGATGATGCTACACATAATTACTTAAGCCAATTAACAAGTAGTGGAAAAACAGAACACTCACTGTGGAAAGCCACTAAACGTCTGAATAAGCCTATTGTTCATGCATCACCTATTAAACAAATAGATGGCAAATGGGCCATAAGCAACGAACAGAAAGCAAATATATTTGCAGAGCATTTACAACAAACTTTTCAAACAAGTGCTGAGGAAAGCTCTGAAAAAATAACACTAGATGTCACTCACCATGACGAGTTGAATATACGATTAGCTACGCCGAAAGAAGTGCAAAATATGATCAAAAACTTAGCCAAAAAGAAATCGCCTGGATACGACCTTATCACTGGAGAACTGCTTCAAAATCTGCCACGAAAAGCCATAGTAAAACTTACAACCCTTATAAATGCAACATTCCGATTGAAACACGTGCCTGATATCTGGAAAGTTGCTGAAGTAATAATGATCCCCAAACTCGGAAAATCGCCTCAGGAAGTAACATCATGCAGACCTATTTATAAGTTAAGGAAAATGCTTCCTAATCAATTTGCAGACATTTTAGAATCTTACCTAACAGAGAGGACGTTTAGAGTCCGACATGAAGATGCTTAGTCAGATCTCAAGCAAATAAAAGCTGGTGTACCACAAGGAAGTGTTCTTGGACCTATCTTGTACCTATTGTACACCTGTGATATCCCAGAAATGAAAAACAACTTTATTGCAACCTTCGCAGATGACACAGCCATCATGGCTATAGGTGTCACTCACAAAGAAGCCGTAGATAAAGTACAAATTGCTGTGAACTCCATCACCAACTGGACAAAAAAATGGCGAATTAAGTTAAATGAGTCCAAATCGACCCATATAGACTTCACAAACCGAAGCCCTAATTATACACCGGTTTATATCAACGGTTGCATAATACCTGGGTATGACGCTTGACGCCAAGCTTCGCTGGAAGGCTCATGTCAAAAAGAAACGCCTGGAGTTAGATATCCGCTACAGGAATATGTACTGGCTACTTGGCAGACATTCATCATTGTCAGTGTACAACAAAGTACTTCTGTACAAACAAGTACTTATGCCTGTATGGGCATACGGTATACAGCTTTGGGGCTGTACAAAACGTACCAATGTTGAAATTATACAAAGATTTCAAAACAAGGTACTGCGGAGCATAGTAAACGCTCCCTGGTATATTAGAAACGAGGACATCCACCGGGACTTAGGAGTGGACCTCGTCGCCAAAGTCATAAAAAAATACGCCGAAGCTCATGAAGAGAGACTTCATAAACATGTGAATGTCAAGGCTATCCAACTCCTTGACACCACGGACATAATAAGGAGACTGAAAAGGACTAAGCCTTTTGAGTTAGTTTAGAGTGAAATTAGTGTTACGGAGTGCATTGAGTGCTACCTTTTAAGAACACATGAACTAAGTGTCTTCCCATCATAATAGAGACAATAAGAAAAGTGCCAATGGACACATTCTTTACCGTATAAATTATTAGCAAATTAGGTTAAATTTAAGTTACTTATTAGCCTCAAGGCTAGATTGTGACTGTTATGAAGTAACTATTCAGTTACATCGTAATAAAAAATAAATAAAATAAAAATGTGTCCGTTAATGATTGACAGTTTATTAGGCAAAACAATAAATTATATAATACCTAAATTAGGTGAGTTGTTGCGGGCGTAATAGCCTAGTCAGCGAATGTACATAAATAATCGGTGAATTAGCGACTGCTTGTTCAGGTAAAAACTAAAACAAGTTATATCATGTGGCGATGCTCGTACATCCTGCCAACTATAAAAGTACAAAATATAACAAGTAAAATAGAGTATCAAAAGTAAGTAAAGTATGTAAAGAAAGTTATTAGACGGTTCTGCGTTCGCCGCTAACTGATATTGGCGACGTTTCGCGATCCACCGTGTTGCTGATAGAACGATGCCCGATGACCTCTTCTAGTGTCTGCGGATCTGCCTTTGTTTGTCTTTCCCTAGGGATATGACTTGGTACCATCTCAATCTCTTCCTTGTGCGCCTGCGTTACTCTTAAGCTTCCTTGAGGTAAACGGACGCAGCGTGCTTTTATTTGAAAGTATACCCATACGCTGAATATTGTTGCACAGGTTATCATAAAACCATACAGGACGTCGTGATGCTGCTCCGCCTCCACGGAATTGACTATTTGGATATCCTGTTGTTTTTTAACCAGCTCAATTTTTCTCTTAAGATCCTTTAGTTGTTCTTCATGTGTTTCCATTTCCATGTTAGTTATGTTTGTAATTTGACTATTGCTTGTTAATAGTTCGTTAAGGTTTAACCTAAGGTCATGGTGAATGCCCATGTAACACCCACTCCTATCAAGATCAAGAACTCTACACTCGAAGTTGTTATGTCTACCTGGAATAAGCGATCCAGTTGGGTAGGTGTGGCTTCGAGAAAGAGGTCAACTGCCGAATCCAATTTAGCTGAGCGGTGTTCACAGAGATAAAGGGGACGAGTGTGTATTGCCAGTGATAACCTATGGGACCGAGACGTGGTCGCCACAAAGTCACCCAGTGGGCAATGGAGAGGTCAACGCTCGGAGTTTTCTTGCTTGATCGCATCAGAAATAAGAATATCCGCAGGAGTACCAAAGTTCTTACTCATTTCAAAGCACTACGTAACCACTGCAATCGTCTGTGTCGGGATGCTAAGAGACGCTATTTCCATGAATCTCTAGTCAATCGCAAGTCCTCTGACGTTTGGCGATTTCTAAAGTCAGTCGGTATCGGCAAATCCCCAACGAATACCTGTACAGATGTCGACTTGTCGGCTCTTAATAGGCACTTTTCTCTTCCACCTGTATCTCTCGACCCTATTGTCAAAACTTCTACTTTGACTGAACTTTCCGAATTGCCGTTACCGAATTGCCCACCATTTAATTTAAATGCAGTCTCTGATGACGATGTTAAAAAATCTCTTCTTGCTATTTCATCCTCTGCTGTTGGCCATGACAATCTGTGTTTGCGAATGATAACTCCTATTCTCCCGCAACTCCTTCCCATTCTTGCTCATATTGTTAACTACTCTTTATTTACTGGCACATTTCCTTCAGCCTGGAAACAGGCACACATTATACCACTTCTCAAAATAACCAATCCTTCTTCTTTATCTCACTTCAGACCCATCTCCATACAACCTTTCCTCTCTAAAGTTCTCGAGCACATCGTTCATAGTCAAATCGCCAGATTCCTTGCGTCTAATGCTCTTATCTGTCCTTTTCAATCTGGCTTCCGAACTGGTCACAGCACGGCAACTGCACTTCTGAAGGTCACTGATGACATCCGCTGGGCTAAGAGAATAAATCTCTTACCGTGTTAGTCCTCCTTGACTTCAGTTGTGCATTTAACTCGGTGGATTTTAACATTCTGCTCGGGGTCCTTCAGTCTATTAACTTTTCTTCCTCTGCATTAGCTTGGTTTGACTCTTATCTTTGGGGTCACTCACAGTGTGTTCGTCTTGAAGAGATGTTCTCTGATTAGTGTGATCTCACTGCTGGTGTTCCTCAGAGTGGCGTTCTCTCTCCTCTTCTTTTCTCTATCTTCATAAACACTGTTACCAAGTTAATCAGCTCCAACTTCCATCTTTACGCAGACGATTTGCAGCTTTATCGACACTTTTTGCTTGCGGATGTGGACTTGGCAATTGACGCCATGAATCGTGACCTGGAGAGTGTTAGTGAATGGGCTAAGTCCTATGGATTACAGATCTACCCATCCAAGTCCCAGACTATGATCATAGGCAGTCGATACTATCGTACTACGCTTGACGTATCCACTTTGCCACCTTTGTCCCTTAACGGCTCAACCATCGCTTACACTGATACTGCTAAGAACCTTGGTGTCTTAATAGACAGTAATCTCTCTTGGCGAGCTCAAGTTAATGAGATAAGTCGCAAGGTGCACTTTTCATTTCACTCATTGAAATCCCTTCAAAACCTATTGCCCTTTAAAACCAAAATCTATCTAGCTCAAACTCTTATTCAGCCGATCATCGATTACGCTGATGCCTGCTATCTGGATGCCACGGATTAGCTCTTAAATAAGCTTGAGCGCTTGCAAAATCTGTGCATCCGTTTTGTTTTTGTTCTGAGGAAATACGATCATGTTTCTCAGTTCCGCAAGGATCTCAAGTGGCTCCCTATCCGTCTTCGCAGGAACACTCGAGTATTATGTCTACTCTTCAACATCCTTTTTAACCCTACGTACCCTGAATATCTGCGCGATCGGTTTTCCTTTACTCGTGCTGCCGATGTCCAGTGTAGATCCCACCTAAGGCATCATCTAAATTTCCCCTCCCACAATACTAATTTCTATTCCCACTCCTTCTCTGTTCATGCGGTATGACTGTGGAACTCACTTCCACCTAAAATCCGTGACTCTAAAAATGTATCTTTATTCAAGAAACATGTCAAAGAACATTACCTTTCCACCATCTTGTAATTTTATATATTATGTGTTGTATGTATTTTTTTATTTTATATATGTAGTTAAGGTATATGTGTAATTTATATATAATAAGTTAAGTTATAATAGTCTATTTTAAGTTTCTTTGTTTCTTTCTACATACGGTGTCTTCGTCTATCATACAACTTTCCTGTCGCAGGTCTGCTGGAAGAAATTTCTATTGAAATACGCAGTACCTTTGTGCTCTTCTATCTGTATTCCTTCTTTTCTCTGTTAAGTGTTTTGTGTGTACATAAATAAATAAATAAATAAAGTTACCGACATAGCCTGAAGAATTGCAAAACTTAAGTTCCAGTGGGCAGGGCACATTGCTCGCAGAACGGATGGTCGATGGGGTCGAAAAGATACGTTGTTATGCCTCACACTAGATGGACCGATGACCTGGTTAAGGTTGCGGGTATCCACTGGATGCGAGATGCATGGGATCGGTAAATGTGGCGACGTCTGGGGTAGGCCTATGTCCAGCGGTGGACGTCTATTGGCTGAAATGATGCTGATAACATGGGAAAAAGTAATGGTCATGATATACATGATGAAGAAACCTTAGTTTTTGATAACGGTTTCGTTAATAAAAGAAGTGAGATCTAAGTGTGTACCAAGTTCTCTCAAAGTTTCCTGTCACGCACAACGTTCTTCAATTACTTTTAAAGAATATTTGTTACTAGCTTTTGCGCGCGGCTTTGCTCGCGTGGAATTTGGTCTTCAACATAAAGTTTCGTGACAAACCATTTTTTTTAAGCTATATGTTCTACTCGTATCCGAAATTTCAGACGTCTTGTAACGCTTTTAAAAATTAATACATCTTTAAGCGACCTCTTGTGCCAAACATGAGAACCAGCTTGGCTTGGGTGTGTCACCAGTTGATCGAGTCGTGACACTGGATGGCGTTGCTATCTGGAGATACTAATTAATGATAAAATTCACTTTTACTTCAGTCAACTTCATGCGAAACCATACCCTATCTAGTCTCATGCTGATCACCTACTCTTGAGTTAGCTGGTGAGTAAGGCACAAAAGATACCTTACAGTCTTAACTTCAAAACTGATTGATTCCTAAAACTACAATCCTATAATTAAACAAAGAAAACAATTCTAATACGACTAAAATTAAAATAGAAAGTAATGAATGTTACTACTAAAGGAACACGAATTAAAATAAATATTTATGCCTATTGTATGAATTAATAAATCGCTTAGACAATCGAATTTGGTGTAGAGGAAATACGCATATATGAACACAACCGTCAACGACGTCTGCCCTCACGCGTCTGCCCGTGTTACTACTAAAAATACATTAATTAAAATATATAGATATATACTAAAATAATATAATAATTAATTAATTAATAATATATTTATAATAGGCATCAACGTCAATGGTGAGTACATCACTCATCTTCGGTTTGCCGACGATATTGTGGTCATGGCTGAGACCATGGAGGACCTCAGTATAATGCTCGATGACCTCAGTAGAGCTTCCGAAAGAGTGGGTCTTAAAATGAACATGGACAAAACCAAGGTAATGTTGAATGCCCATGTAACACCCACTCCTATCAAGGTTGGAGACTCTACACTCGAAGTTGTGGAAGATTATGTCTACCTGGTACAAACAATCCAGTTGGACCAACTTCGAGAAAGAGGTTAACCGTCGAATCCGACTCGGCTGGGCAGCGTTTGGGAAATTGCGCGGTGTCTTCTCGTCCAACTTACCACAGTGTCTCAAGACGAAGGTCTATGACCAGTGTGTATTGCCAGTGATGACCTATGGCTCTGAAACGTGGTCGCTCACAATGGGCCTCATCAGAAAGCTTACAGTCACGCAAAGGGCAATGGAGAGGGCTATGCTCGGAGTATCCTTGCGTGATCGAATCAGAAATGTAGAGATCCGCAAGAGAACCAGGGTTACCGACATAGCCCGAAGAATTGCCAAACTTAAGTGGCAGTGGGCTGGGCACATTGCTCGCAGAACGGATGGCCGATGGGGCAGAATAGCTCTAGAGTGGCGACCGCGAACCGGAAGACGATGCGTTGGAAGGCCTCCCACCAGGTGGACCGATGACCTGGTGAAGGTTGCGGGGATTCGCTGGATGCGGGACGCACGGGACCGGTCAATGTGGCGACACTTGGGGGAGGCCTATGTCCAGCAGACGACTCAACTGAAAGACGTCCATCTTTCAGTTGATATGATGATGATGATAGATATATAGATATCTATATATTAAAATATATAGATATATAATATATAGATATAGATAGGCTGTCTGTGTCGTATGGGCTAGACTGTGGAGTTAGACAAGGAGGGATAACATCACCAAAGTTATTTAACCTCTATATATGCTGCCAGCCTTCTGGGCACTTTTCCTGTTGACAGCGATGTGGACGAATTTTTTGACGCCCCGTAAATGTACATATATTTATTCTTATTTTATTTCTAATATTAGTTTATAAATAATACTGTACTTATGTATATAATATTTATGAATAAAATATGTGAACCTCTATATAAACGATCTAATTCGAATGTTGAGCTCAGCAGCAAGAAAATCGGATGTCGCATTGATGACGTAAGTGTCAATAACATCAGTTACGCTGAAGGTATGTTGCTGCTGAGCCCAACGGTTAGGGCGCTTAGAGAACTTCTGACATGTTGTGAGGGTTATGCTCAGAAGCATGGCCTTATCTACAATGTCAGTAAGAGCGAGTACTTGGTCTTTAAGGCTGTCGGTGGTAAATGTCCGGAATACGTGCCCCCGATTAAACTTAATGGGAATGTCGGGGGCACTATGTCACCGACAGCCTTGATGACCGGGTAGATATCGAGAGGGAACGTAGGGCGCTGGCAGTCCGTTGTAACATGTTGGCTCGCAGGTTTGCGCGGTGTAGCAAGGCAGTAAAAATAACACTTTTTAAAGCTTATTGCCAAATATTTTACACGTGCAGCCTGTGGACCAACTACACTCAGCGGGCTATCAGCGCCTTACGGGTCCAATATAATAACGGGTTTAGGATGTTGATGGGGCTGCCCCGTTTCTGCAGTGCATCAGGTATGAATCACGCGTCGATGATTTCCATGCCATCGTTAGGCAGAGATCTGCCTCTATGCTCTGCAGAGTGCGGGCTAGCTCCAACTCCATCCTAAAAACCATAGCCGGGAGGTACGATACTCCGTTATTAGGGGATGTTGTTCTGAAATGCATTCGGAACAACAACCTCGTTACGAAATTTTTTTTTTTTTTTTTTGAAATTAAGAGTACTTACATAGGTATAAGTTTTCTTGTTTACTAACCCATATGGATGTTACTTGTCCGAAATAAAGATTATTTTATTTTATTTATTTTATTTAAAAGAAATAATTATGCACACATAACATCAGCCTTTTTAATGTGCCCGCTGCTGGGACATAGGCCTCCTCTCATAAAGGGGTTGGGCTATAATCCATCCAATGCGGATTGGTAGATGTCACATGTCTTCAAATTTTTGGTTCTAGGTCATGCCGGTTTTCTCACGATGATTTCCTACTACTACAATGGGTTAAAATAGCAGTTCTAATACATGTCTGTTTTTATGGTTCCGTACCCATAGGGTAAAAACGGGACCCTATTACTAAGACTCCGCTGTCCGTCTGTCTGTCCGTCTGTCTGTCTGTCCGTCCGTCACCAGGTTGTATCTCATGAACCGTGATAGCAAGACAAATGATATTTTCACAGATGATGTATTTCTGTTGCCGCTGTAACAACAAATACTAAAAACTTAATAAAATATATATTTAAGTGCTGCGTGCCCGTGCAACTAACGAGTTTTTTTGCCATTTTTTGCGATAACGGTAAGAAGCCCTTCGTGCGCACTTGGCCGGTTTTTTATCACTTTAATGTGTAATCTTACTTTGGCAATGAAGGGACACTCGTCGTACGCAGGCAGTCCATTATCCATTATGTAGTTATAGGCATATCTCTGCTTCGAAGGGGTGCATCCCTTCGCCCCGTACCTGGAAAAGAACTGACTTTAGTGAAGAAGTAACTTTAGTGTTATTCGTGCTACGTCTGCACGTGAATTACATCGCGCTACTCTATGAAGGTTGCTGATGTTGCTATTTACATCGTGCTACTCTATGAAGGTTGCTGATGTTGCTATTTACATCGTGCTAGTCTATGAAGGTTGCTGATGTTGCTATTTACATCGTGCTACTCTATGAAGGTTGCTGATGTTGCTATTTACATCGTGCTAGTCTATGAAGGTTGCTGATGTTGCTATTTACATCGTGCTACTCTATGAAGGTTGCTGATGTTGCTATTTACATCGTGCTACTCTATGAAGGTTGCTGATGTTGCTATTTACATCGTGCTACTCTATGAAGGTTGCTGATGGTTGCTATTTACATCGTGCTACTCTATGAAGGTTGCTGATGTTGCTATTTACATCGTGCTACTCTATGAAGGTTGCAGATATTGCTACTAACCGAAAAAAATACTACCGGCTTCCAAATAAAAAACTACAAAGTGAAAAATAGCTTTAGTTTTTTTTTATTATTCCCTTTTTTTTTGTTTAGTAAGGTACCTATAACGCCAAAAAAGATTACCCGAATAACAAAAAAAAAAAATTAGATATCTGCGTACCCCTTTAGAACGTACTGGCGAGATGTTATGTTATGAAAGGGTATTAAACAATAAACAGACATGCGATTGCAGAAATCCCGGGAGATTTGCCGTTATGAGGAGGTTTTATGTTGGATTATGTTTTTTTTGTTGTGTATGTTCACCGATTTCTCCTTGATTATACCGTTTCATAATATAACACCATGCCAGTGTGCTCTGAAGGAGTATGCAGATGTGTACAGTTCACCTTGGCACACTCTCATTTTACCGGTTATGTTCAAGACTGATGGTATTCGGGTAATCTATTCTGGCATTATAGGTACCTTACTAAAGGCAAGTTGCCGACTGCACAGCATGATTTTCTTCTTGTTAACTTCTTTTTAGTTCGCTTTTTAAGCGGTCGGGTTTTTCGTTTTTTTTTTAATTAACCTTTTTTTCACTTTTTAGTGAATTTTTTTTAGAATTAGGTAGTTAAATTTAAACTTTTAACAGTTCTACATTTTTGAAATCGCCTCTTAAAACCCTTTATTTTGATACCCCACACGATGGGTTTGGAAGTAAAAAAAAAAATTGGTTCCCCACCATATGGCGTCTCAATCGTCAATTTTAATGTATCCAGTGACACAGGCAGCGTTGAGACAAATCGATTGAAATAAGAATCATCAAAATCGGCCAACGCGTTAGGTCTCTAGAATGCCACATAGGAACAAACATACATACATACATAGATTGATAAACACATTATTCTCCTTCGGCAGACGGGTAAAACCTTTTTTTACGAAAAAAATACTACCTAAATCCAAATAAAAGCACTACAAAGGGAAAAATTACTTTCTTTTTGGATGTCGGTGTCCATAACAAAAAAAAATGTACCTAGCTACGACATCGACTTCCAAAATTAAAGTTATTTTTCCCTTTGTAGTCATCATCATCTTCCTGCCCTTATCCCATGTTACTTGGGGTCGGCGCAACACGTTTTCTTCTTCCATACCATCCTGTCCCCCGTCACTCCATCACTGACGCCCTTCTCTTTCATATCACTCCTCACACAGTCCATCCATCTTTTCTTTGGCCGTCCCCTCCTTCTCCATCCATTCACATCTATATTCATAACTCTTTTAGTAACATGTGTTTCATCCTTCCTCATCACATGACCATACCAGGACAAACGGTTTCCTTTTAACTTTTCTGTTACTGGCGCCACTTTCAAACTACCTCTAATATACTCATTTCTCACTTTATCCATTCTCGTCACTCCGCACATCCATCTCAACATTCTCATTTCTGCTACATGCAATCTCTTTTCATCCATCTTTTTCACAGCCCAACATTCTGATCCATACAGTACGACAGGTCTAATCACGGACTTGTAAATTTTCCCCTTTAACTTGAGGGGCATCCGTGGGTCACAAGTTGTTCCAATGACCTGTCGCCATTTCATCCATCCCGAGTTGATCCTGTGCGTTACGTCTCGGTCTACCTCGCCATCCCCTTGGACAAGCGACCCTACCGGAAGTCGGAGCATATCGGTATGGGTGTTCGAGCAAGAGCTATAGGCACGGAACTGGAGAGACCGCCAAAATCGCAGAAAAGGTACTCAGTTTTAGTTCTGCTCAATTTCAAGCCAACACTCTCCAGTCTGTGCCACCACACCTCCAATCTGCTCTGAACCTCTAGGCCACTCTCGGCGACCAGCACAATGTCATCGGCAAACAGCATACACCAGGGTGCCTCTTCCTGTATGTCTGACGTCAGTGCGTCCATTATCATCAAGAAGAGGTAAGGACTGAGAGCCGACCCTTGGTGCAAGCCGACTGCCACACTGAAGCTGCCAGTAGTGCCCACTGTAGATCGGACTTGGATACTGCATCGACTGTACATCGCTTGGATCAACTGTACATACTTCCCAGGTACACCTTTCTCCTTACGGGCCCTTATTTTTCCCTTTGTAGTGCATTTGTTATTTTTCACTTTTTTGTTGTACCTAATAACCATGAAGTGTCATGAACTAAAAGAGGATCGGAATGAACGACATGCGATATCAGGTCATCGACACACAAAAAAAGATAAAAACGTTCCGTTTTTAACCACCGCCGGAAAAAGAGCACTCGTTCCACTAGAATCCCCTATTTCAATCCCCGAGGGCATTGTACAGCACTCAAAGTTCCACTACGATCCCCTATGCCGGGGATTCTATAAGTACTAATAAGTTCTTTTCCTTTAAAGTCTCTTGAGGGGTGTTATAAGTTTCACGTGTGTTGCTGTGTATCTGTGCATCTGTGTGTCTGTGTATCTGTGTATCTGTGTGTCTGTCTGTGGCATCATAGCGCCTAAACGGATGAACCGATTTAGATTTAGTTTTTTTTGTTTAAAAGGTAATTTTGTCAAGAGTGTTCTTAGCTATGTTTCAATAAAATCTGTTCAGTCGTTCAAAAGTTATGGGCGTGTTACTGTTTGAATTGGGGTGTTTTCGCAAGATAATGTCCGTCTGTCTTTTTAAATTTTGTTTTTTTTTTAGATGTTTTATAAGAATACATTAAATCTATAATCAGAAATACTACGTTTTACTGTTTGAATCGGGGTGTTTTTGCAAGATATCGTGTCATAATTACGTGTTCAATAGATTGCCGATCGAAGCGTATCTACTATGTACTAGATAAATTATGTTGCACGAAAAGAAAAAGGTGTCGCGGGTTTTTTAAATTTTGGAATTTTACTTGTTGAGAGCTTCCGTTGCGTGCGCTGCATAAACGGTTTAAGTTACGCAACAATCATGCATGTAGTATGGTAGATGGGTAGATAGGTAGCCAGGTGACGGGAGCAGAGCCGTATGGGATAGCTAGTGCAGGTATAAATTTAATCTAAATTACGTTCCCGATCCACGAGTGGAATTGTGAGTCGCCGTATTTTAGTCGGGAACGTGTTTAGGTGTCTGCCGGGAATTTTGATGCAAACCACGTCGGTTATCCCTTATATTATATATATTTACCCCCTATAACCCTCGATCGGACATGGGATTGAACGAGACCAGGAGACCACCACGGGGAAAATGTGAGTTGTATATCTCCGTCAATGGCGGATCGATTTTGAAAATTCAAGCACTACAACACAACACACACACAACAAAATAAAAACACTACAAAGGGAAAAATAACTTCCATTTTGGCAGTCGGTGTCTTTGGTAGGTACATTTTTTTTGTTATGGACACTGACTTCCATAAAGAAGTTATTTTTCCCTATGTATGTATGTAAGGTCAAATATATTTATTCAATAGCCAATATGTATATTTGTTCCTATGTGGCGTTCTAGAGACCAAACGCGTTGGCTAATTCTGATGATTCTTACTTCAATCGATTCGTCTTAACGCTGCAAGTGTCACTGGATACCTTCTGGATACATTAATAAATGGTATCAAGAGGCGACTTCTGAATCTAATGTAATAAAATGTATAACACTTATATGTTTAAATTTAACTACCTAATTCTAAAAAAAAAAAGCGAAAAAGAAAGTTAATTAAAAAAACAAAAACCCGAATGCTTAAAAAGCGAGATAAAAAGACGTAAACAAGAAGAAAAACATGCTGTGCAGTCGACAACTTGCCTTTCGTAAGGTACCTACAATGCCAGAATAGATAACCCGCATACCATGATTCTTGAACATAACCGGTAAAATGACAGTGTACCAAGGTGAATTGCGTACCCCTTCAGAGTACACTGGCATGGTGTTATGTTATAAAACGGTATAATCAATAAACAAAGTCAAAGTCAAATATATTTATTCAACTAGGCCAATAAACGGCACTTTTGAACGTCACATAAATTAAAATTAAAATTTACAAGTAATAAAAAAATATTCTACCGTGCATTCAGAAAGTAGATTGTTATGGAGAATAACGCACAAGAAACTCCATATTTACACTTAAAAAAAAAATATAGTGTTTTACAATGTTTACATAAGTACGTACATTCATATTTGTGAGAACGATGCACCCAGAATAGTACTAATAGTAGTAGTAGTAATAGTACTACGTACAAGTATAAAGTATTAAAAAGCATTTACAGGAAAATTAATTAATTTGATAAGTAGGAACATGGTTCTCACATACTTACAAATATAACATACATAGGTAAAATACCTAATACAACAACAACGGTGTGTGAGTCAATTTCTAAAAAATAATAATACAATGAATACAATAACTATGCATAGGAATATAAATTAACAAATTTGATTTTGTCTACACCACAGATTGCAGGACCAGCATGTTTCCAAGCATTTTTATCTTGAATATAATCATCTAATTTGTAATATGCTTGTTTAAAAAGAGTGCTTTTAACTAAAGTTTTAAATTTACTTTCATTTAATTTTAATATATCATATTAAATTTAACACAGTACCCCATGAAAGATGATTGTTGAAACAGACAAGCGATTGCAGCAATCCCGAGAGATTTGCCGTCATTTATTAAAGACTCCTATTGTATTCTAGCTGTTGCCCGCGACTTCGTCTGCGAATCATTAGTAATTCGAATAGCTTTTTTTTATATCACGGCATAATATTGTAGGTTTTCCATACAAACTTCTACCCCTCTTTCCACGCCCTTAAGTATGATTGCCGGGATAGAAACTATCCTGTGTCCTGCTCAGGGTCTCAAAATATCTCCAAACCAAATTGCATCTAAATCGGTTCAGCGGTATAATCGTGAAAAGGTAGACAGAGAGACAGACAGAGTTACTTTCACATTTATAATATTAACTCCGCCCGCGACTTCGTTCGCGTGATGGCAACCAAAAATAAGCTGTTATTAAACCAGATAAAAATGTGGTTTCGTAGAGTTCTACGGTTTGGGATGATTCGTTATTTGACTTAAAGAATAATACTTGTTTACTTAGGTTGGTATTTATGTCAACTTTCAAGTTTATTAACCCAAGACAAAAAATTCTTCAAAAACACTTTAATACCCACTAAATCGTCTTTTGGAGTAGTTGCAAAAAACTAATAATGACAACCTTTATTGTTTATTGAGGTTGGTGTTAATGCCAAGTTTCAAGATTATTAACCCAAGTAATAAATAAAAATAAAAAGCCTTTTATTTCGTGCATTACATTTACAGCTTTAAATCCTTCAACTAAAAAGTTAATAAAAATTTTAAAAAATTAGATATTATTCAGGTCGTATAGATTGGTCTTGGAACAATATAAAAAATTAAAATAAATGAGAGTTAAAAGTTTACAACATACATACATACATACATAAACTCACGCCCTTCTCCCATGGGGGTAGGCAGAAACTACAGAACGCCACCTGCTACGATCCTTACATACTTCTTTTGCTTCACACACATTCATACATCTAGTCATACACACACGCCGGTTATGGGTACTGCGCACTTGGCCTTTCTGAAGAACATCACCTATAAGGTCTATGTATGTCTTTCTAGGGCGTCCCCTCCCGGCGTTTCCATTCACGTCTGCCTTGTAAATACCTTTCGTAAGTCGAGTATATTATTTAATTGAATTATTAAAGTAACATTGATAGATAAATTAAAGAATAAACAAAATTGATTAATTGCATGATATAAAAAAGTAAAATAACAAACGATTGCATAATTAATAAAAAAAAACCGTCTAAGTGCGAGTCGGACTCGCGCACGAAGGGTTCCGTACTTGGTAAATTGCGGTTTACGATTTATGACGTATATTAAAAAACTACTAACTAGATCTCGTTCAAACCAATTTTCGTTGGAAGTTTACATGGTAATGTACATAATATGTTTTTTTAGGATTATCATTCTCTTATTTTATAGGTTACACGGGGGGAGGGACATTTTACCACTTTGGAAGTGTCTCTCGTGCAAACTATTCAGTTTAGAAAAAAAAAATATTAGAAACCTCAATATCATTTTTGAAGACCTATTCATAGATACCCCACTTGTATGGGTTTGATGAAAAAAAAAATTTTAGTTTCAGTTTCAAGTATGGGAACCCCCAAAATTAATTGTTTTTTTTTCTATTTTTGTGTGAAAATCTTAATGCGGTTCACAGAATACATTTACTTACCAAGTTTCAACAGAATAGTTCTTATAGTTTCGGAAAAAAAGTGGCTGTGACATACGGACAGACAGACAGACAGACTGACAGACAGACAGACATGACGAATCCATAAGGGTTCTGTATTTTGCCATTTGGCTACGGAACCCTAAAAAAAACCTATCATGATTAGCATGCATGAACCTCTCACATGGTGAGAGTGAAGGCCTCCTCCAGGGGTGACCCGCGGTCGCGGTCTGAGGCTTGTGACATCCAGTTTTTCCCTGCGACTCGTGTGATGTCGCCCATCTAGTTATCGGTCTACCTCGTTTTCTATTGCCTGTAGGGCCAGGCCATGACGTCATGCGAATCATCCATCAGTCGTCACTCATTCTTGCTACGTGTCCTGCCCATCTCCATTTAAGTTTAAGAGCGTAGGTGAGAGCACCTGTGACTTGGATATTTAGCCTTATAACCGAGTGCCGAATTCTTTCATCATCATCTGCCTAGCCTTTTCCCAATTGTTGTTGGGGACGGCTTCCAGTTTACTGGATTCAGCTAAGTACCAGTGTTTTACATGGAGCGACTGCCTATCTGACCTCCACAATCCAATAAATGGGTAACACCATACCCCTTGGCAAGACTGGTGTCAGATCTCAAGCTTCTGACTACCCGTAACGACTTTCAAAGATCTTCAAATGACAGCTGGGACCAACGGCTTAACGTGCTTTCCGAGGCACGGAGGAAACTCGGTATGTTGAAATGGTCACCCATCCACGGACCGACCTCGTCAAGCGTTGCTTAACCTTGAAGATCGACCCGTGCGGCTGTTATTATTTAGCCACGAGTAACTGCGAGTGCTAAATTCTTTGTATTTTTTTAATTTTTGCCATACTTCTCTCCATACTTCGCTGGCAGGAAGTGATTTTATTCTTTACTCGATGAGTGAACTTCCACGTGTCAAACGTGGACAAAGAATAAAATACGTAGGTTAGAGATGGCAGTAGACAAGAGTTCATGATTTTCTCCTGAATTTCATAGGCATTTGGCTTTTAAGAACTTCCTTTGCACCCCAAAACTTTTTCCACGTCTTTGTAATTCTTCGATCTACTTCTGCCTCGTTGTTGATTTTATTAAAAGAAATTTTGTTTTCCTAAGTAGATATAACTATCAACGTACTCTACAGGTGTGTTGTTGAGAAAAACTGAGTTTTGAGTGGTATTTGTCATCAGTTTTTAACCGACTTACCAAAAAGGAGGAGGTTCTATGTTCGACTTCTTGTATGTTTTTTTTTTTTTTTTTTTTTATGTATGTTCACCGATATCTCCGTCAATTGTGGACCGATTTTGAAAATTCTTTTTTTGTTTGAAAGAGTATGTTTCGAAATTGGTCCCATTTTAATTTGGTAAAGGTCTGATGAAGAACTTCGGAGATACACAACAGAACTCTTCAATAAATAACGGCAAAACTCTCGGGATTGCTGCAATCGCATGTCTGTTTGTTGTTTATACCATTTCATAACATAACATCACGCCAGTACGCTCTAAAGGGGTACGCAGATCTCTCATTAACCGACTTACCAAAAAGGAGGAGGTTCGTTGTTCGACTTCTTGTATGTTTTTTCACCGGTTATGTTCAAGTTTCATGTTATTCGGTTAATCTATTCTGGAGTTATAGGGACCTTAATAAACAACTTGCTATTAGGTAGGTAAAACTAAAAAGGGAAAAATAAACTCTTTTTTGCAAAAAAATACTACCGACTTTGAAGTGAAAAATAACTTAACTTTTGTAAGTCGGTCTCCATATCGCAAAAAAATGGTTCCTACGAAAGACACCGACTTCCAAAAGTTAAGTTATTTTTCACTTTGTAGTTTTTCATTTGGAAGTCGGTAGTATTTTTTTGCAAAAAAGAGTTTATGTTTTGCTCAAATTTATTTCTAATCCTGCCTCTCTACTTGCTTGTTGTAAGGTGTTTAACGTCATCTTTAGCTCCGAGCACTTTTCTGATAGCAGGATAATGTCGTCGGCGAACCTCAGGTGACTTATGTACTTCCCTTTGACGCATATGCCCACTGTTTTCCAATTTAATTTGCCAATGATTGATTCCAGAACCGCTATAAAGATTCACCCGAGGACAGTGTAGCTTCCCAACGGTGAAACAATTTATTAAATCGGTCTAGTAGTTTTTAAATTTATTTGTTACATACAAAAATACAATTCTTTCCTCGTTATAATATTAGTATAGACGATACCGTTATGACTGGTTTAGATAATGCATTAGAAAATGATTTTAGTATAATCCGGTCACGATGGGCTTAGTGTGGAGCCCTTGCGGCATGCGAAGGTTCGCCTACCGAGGGCCTTGGCCATGTTTTTCATGATGTGTATGAGTCACTCATACTTACCACATGCCTTAATAAAACTTTTCAACAAAAAAATAAAACCGACTTTTAAAGCAAAAACACTACAAAGCGAAAAATAACTTTTTATTCGGAGTCGGTGTCTTTGGTAGGTACCCACTGTATTTCGTTTTTAGACACCGACTTCGAAAATAAAGTTATTTTTCGCTTTGTAGTGTTTTTGCTAAAAAACATACTAAGAAGATGTAAATAAAAAAACTCAAAAACCCGACTGCTTAAAAAGCGAACTAAAAAGACGTAAACAAGAAGAAAATCATGCTGTGCAGTCGGTGTTCGCTTTTAGAATTAGGTACATTTAAACATATAAGTGTTTTATATTTTTGAAATCACTTCTTGAAACTCTTTATTTTGATACCCCCACGATACAAAAAAAAATTTTTCGCCCACAAAATGGCGCCTAAAATCCGCTATTTTTCTTTTCCAAATTTTAATGTAGCCAGTGACACTTGCAGGGTTAAGACGAATCGATTGACATAAAAATCATCAAAATCGGCCAATGCGTTTGGTCTTTAGAACGCCACATAGGAACAAACATACATACAAACATTCATACATACATACATATATTCATACATACATAGACTGATAAACACATTAACCTCCTTCGGCAGCCGGGTAAAAAGCGTCTATTCTACTATATGTGTGTGTACTAACGGTTTCGCACAGTCCACGAGCGCCTGCTCGCTGAGCGGCACGAGGCGCTTGATCTGCCTGAATAGTTGGGCCTCCACGGCGCCCACCGTCGAGATCGCCCAGCATGCTGCGCACTGTGCCATCTGATCTGTGGAAAACAACACGCATCGTTACTGTGTGTCACAATGGTTAACAGCTGGTGCGGGCACACGGGCGCACGGACGGACACTTACTGCGCACTTCGGAGACGGCACCGTACTTGCGCCAGTCGAATTTGCGCGGTAGGCGGCCGCGCAGAGCCTCCAGCTCGGTGTCAGAGATAGGCAAGGGCTTAGCATGGTCTTTCATCAGGTCGATGGGCGGCAGCGTGCCCAGCAGGAAGTTCTGCTCCACCAGCAGGCGGTCCGATATGAAGTTGGTGCCGAGCTGCATGGTCGCACCCTGCCGGTTGCCCGACTCCGTAAACCGCGTCATCTGCATGAGCATGTTCTTGCGGACCGCCTCCTCCCGGTCATCAGCGTATATGCGGCCGAATGTTTGTTTGTACCTACAAGAAAATTTATTTTATTTTTAAATACGAAATAGATGATCAGTTCTCGTTCGCGCTCGTCCGTAGCATGCAGACGTGGTCGTTAGCTGAAGTTAAACGTTAGTTGAAGTAAAACAATAATTATAGTGACCGTCTTGGACCGTCGTGAATCAGTTGGCAACACTGTCCGAGTGACATGTCAAATTTGTGTTCCGTATTTTAAAATTATATTTAATTAGTATTTAAGTGCAATTAATGTTTAAATTATAAGTATAAACACAACAAAACGCTATAAATACTCAGGATTATTGTTTTACTGGCAAAATATCGAGTTATACAAAAGTTTGTGACACTTATCCGGTAACCTATCGAACAGCTGACAACTGAGGTCTAAAGTGCGGAACTACGGATATTCTTAGGGCAGTATTGTTTTATTTATAGCACACAAAGTGTACATTTAACCCTGTAATACATTCTCGTTTAGTTTTAACGTATAAATTCAGTTGATTTAGTACTGTGCAGTGAATCTAAATCGTTTTGTTGACTTCTTAGAAAACGAAACAAATCCAAGATCCCAATGCCCATAATTCTTCTAATATATTCAGATAATTTAATAATAAACATTAACATAACGCTATGATCGTTATTTTGCATAATTAAACTAGAAAACTATAATGAAACATTCATTTAGATTCTGGGCACTGTACCCACATAAAAATAAAATCAAAAGCAACTAAATGCAGTAATAAATAGCTTTTTAATCCAAATTCAGCCTACCTCATTTCTCTACTTAACTACACTAAATATTCCCTCTATCTCCAGCTTTACTTTATTTTGTTTTTCCTCTATTCCTTTGCTTCTCACCGTTACTTTATTTCTATTTCCAGTAACCTATCCTGAAACCATGCCTGTGATGACCCGTAAGGCTACTGCTCAGGACTTAGAAATTAAATTGAGAACAGCACTCCAGGAACTGAAAGACTCACAAAGCCAATGTCGTGAGATGTTGCAAGAAAGAGAGGATTGTGAAGTAGAAGTTGAGAATATTGTATATAAAAACACAATCCTTTAACGGGAGCTAGTTGAACTAAGTCAGCAATACCAGAATGTTGTGGATGAACGCGACCAACTGAGGGTAGTCACGGATGGTTTCAATAACTGCAGTTATCTATATGAGGAGGCTTTAAATAAAGTTAGGGATCTTGAACAAGAACTGATTCATGCAAATACTCATATTTTGAAATTACAAAAAGAACAGGAGTCAACCCAGGTTGATGAAACTTGCCATTTGTATGATGAACTTATTAATTCTAATTGTAAGCCTGTTTCAATACCTACTATGGACTTAACTGAAGATTCTTTTTTAAATCAGATTTTTTTTAACAAAGTTAGTCATAAGAAACTTAAGAAATATGCAAAACTCAATAGAATAATAACAAGAAATTTTTTCAGAAAGAATTAGAAAAATAACAAGAAACAAAGAAATTGTAACAAGTTTAGGAAACAACACAAGTTCTTCATTAAAAATATTCCACTCAGGAAAGAACGTGTTGACCTACTTAATAAATTAAATAATTATGAAATTAAATTAGAAGACAGCAAAAATATCTATGAGATTGACACACACCGCTTACAGACACAAATCCAGGTACTTGAGAACAGACTTAGTTCTCTTTACAATAAATATGTAAATTCAAAATTACAAATAAAAGAACACATTTTGGCCGCAAATGAGTTAGTGTTGTGTCAGTGTAACTGCCAGACAGTCTCAAACCTAGTTGCAGTCCAGCCTGATGCTACGGAGGACTCAGTCCAAGCTGAGAGGGTGCCTCAAGATAGTGTCTTCGTACAAGACATATCTAATATAGTACAGGCTTTGCCTCAAGTAGACCGGCCTGAGAGTGCTGGCTTGTTATTTAGTCATAGTTACGAAGGTTTTCATTCGGTTATGTTTTCGGATGGTGTAGGAAGAGGTTTAGGTAAATTAATAAATGGCAGTCAGCATCATTCCACTTTTAATTATTGCATGCCCGGGTCATCTTACAAGAAAATAATGGAATCTGTGACAAAGAATTTATATAAACCAGATACCAATATAACTGTATTTGTAGGTAATAGTAAAAATGTAAAAAAAGATGACATCACTGAGTATGTAAAAGAGATGTTAAAGTTAAATTGCAATAAAATTATTTTGTGTGCCTTCCCTTACTTAGATAAATTGTCAAATAGACAAAATAATCACATTCACATGCTTAATAAGCATCTGCACTTTCTTGTGAGTCACTATAGTGACAAACTAGTTTTTTTTGACATCAACATTTTTGTTGATAAATTAAAGTCGACAGGCAATACTTTGTATCTGCCTCTTAGGGTAAGACATCAAATAGCTCGGCTATTATCTTATACGTGGGACACTCAGAAAGTTTTGCGAAACTAAAAAAAATTGTTCTATACGTACATATATTTTTATTAAATCTTTTCAAAGTACTTTCCACCAGCCTCTATACAAAGATTCATGCGCCTAAACCAGTTTTCAAAACACTTTTTCCAGTCCGCCGCAGACACCTCGTTTACAGCCTGCTCGAACGCAGCCAGCGCATCTTCCGGCGACGAAAATTGTATCCCTTTGAGCTGATTTTTTATTTTTGGGAATAAAAAGAAGTCACACGGTGCTAGATCAGGGCTGTAAGGAGGGTGACCCAGGAGTTTGACTGGCGTGCTGTCCAGGAAGTCCCTCGTTTTGAGTGCGGTGTGCGCAGGTGCATTGTCGTGGTGGAGCAGTAGCCCGCGGAGCCCTGTGTTTGGTCGCTTGTTGCTTATAACAGAGAAAACTTCTGGCAAACATTTGGTAGTATACCATTCGGCATTAATGCTTCTTTGATCCCGTAAGGGAATTGATACCAAGTGGCCAGTCAAATTAAAAAAGCTAGCGATCAAAATCTTACCCCCGCTTCTAGATCGCTTCACTTTGGTAGGCGTTGGCTCATTTTGAAACACCCAAACAGTCGACTGGCGCTTGGTTTCTGGGTCGTATTGATAAATCCAGGACTCATCACCTGTAACGATGTCGTAAACACGCCGAGACGAGCCTGCTTCAAATTTGTTAAGCATATCACGGCACCATTCCACCCGGGCCTGCTTCTGAGCATCGGTGAGGTTGTGCGGCACCCAGCGTGATACTATCCTCCTCACGCGAAGATGGCTGTGTAGAATCTCGTTAACGCTTCCCGATCCAATCTTCAATATGTGTTGAATCTCCTGATATGTAAATCGCCTACTGTCTTGGATTAAATTTTTCACTGCTAGCACGTTTTCTTCGGTAACAGCCGTCAAAGGGCGACCGCTTCTTTCGTCATCCCCCAAAGTTGGTCGACCGCGCTTGAATTCGTTATACCAACGATACACGGTTGCCTTGGAAGGGCCTTCATCCATGAATGCCATTTGAAGTCTATCGTACGATTCATCCGGTTTCAGGCGACACTTGAAATCGTATAAAATCATAGCTCTAAAATGTTCCCGGCGCAGATCCATATTTCAGTGAGACACAATACTTTGAATTAACTCGCAAAAAATGTGGAGGGAAATTTTGAAATTGGAACTTACTTATTTTTACTTATAAATAATCATATTTTCGAAAAACATTATAACTGGCCAGTCTCCCATATATAAAAACTTTTTTTCGCAATACTTTCTGAGGGGCCTGGTACAATAAACTCAGACATAATTAGATAGTATGTCGAAGTATCCAATAATTATTGATATTAGTAAAAGTACTAATTTAAAGGTGGTTAATACCTTGAATAACGTTAGCAAAGATGCTATTAATATTTATTCTTTAACCTAGTTGATAGGACAAGGGAGGGTACCAATAACAGAATAAATAAGAGTATATCCACCATCAAAAAGGTACCTTCTTGCTCGCAAAAATTTAATTTCAAGAAAAGGTCTGAGCAGAATTCTCTGAAATTATTCCATCAAAATATTCAGGGCTTTTCTTCGAAGCAATTAGAAATCGAACTGTTTTTGGAAAAAACAAGGTTCGAAATTGTTTGTTTTACTGAGCATTGGCTGAAAGATTATGCAATGCTAATCAATTATGAAAATTATACTGTGGGCAGCTGTTTAAACAGAAATATTATGTTGCATGGGGGTTCACTTATATTAATTAAAAATGGTATTAAATCAAAACCCCGTAAAGATATAGTAGACCTATCAGTTGAACATAGTGTTGAACTGTCCTGTGTTGAGTTGGATAAGCATGTCATAGTGTGCGTTTACAGACCCCCTGATTATAAAAACTACTCTATATTCGAGTCAGTAATGGAAGATGTTTTGGCTAAACTTGCAATTGGTAATAAACAAGTAATTGTCTGTGGTGACTTTAATATTAATATTCTAGAAGAAAATTCAGATAGCAGTAGGTTATTAAATCTCTTTAAATCATTTAATTTGTCACATGTATTTATGGAACCAACACGAACTACATTGACTTCTGCTACATGTATTGTTAATGTTTTTTGTTGCTGCAACTACTTTGACAAGGCCATTATTAATTATTTGCCTTCGGATCATAGTGGGCTACTTGTGGCCTTTGAGTCCATTATGCTAAAACAACAAGTGCAGATTCAATCCAGACCAATAACATCCGGTAAATTAAATAAATTTAACAGCACTTTAATCAATAAGTTAAGAGATCAGGACCTCACAGTGAATGATGGTAATATTTTGTATGATGAAGTTTTTTCAGTGGTTCAAAAAGATTTCAATTCAATTTTTAACTATATGCGCTAAGTTTTTATTTAGTGACTGGGCGACTACAGGACTTAGAAAAAGTAGGGAAAGACTTTACGAACTTTACGGCCTTAAGCCTTTTATTAATACTGAAACGTTTAATAAGTATGTTGCTACTTACTCAAGAATTTTTTTAAATACATGTAAGGCAGCTAAGGCCTTGTACATTAGCAATAAGGTTAAATTAGCAGAAAATAAAATCAAAACGGTTTGGCAAATTATAAACAATGAAACGAACAGGAATAAAAGAAATAATAATGATTACACACTTGAGACCACACACGGACTTATTAGAGATAACAAAACAGTTGCTCAAGAGTTTGTAAATTTCTTTACCCACAACCCAATTAACACTACTGACACCTTAAATTCTTCGCCCTCGCTTGCTTTTGGATTATTAAACGCGAACGTTTCAGCCTGCCCCAATGAATTTAACTTTTCACATATAAACCCCTTAACAGTAATAAAAGCTTTTAAGCAAATCAAGATAAAACCGACCGAAGATCTATGGGGAATGTCCATCAAAGCTTGTACCTCCATTATTCAGACTATAGCGCCGTACTTAGCTTTGATTTTCAATTTCATTTCTTTGATCATATCTTATGGGAGTGTATTCTTTGGCAGAATGAACGTAATATTATGTTGAATAATGTACAGGCTGCATCAGGAGTTGTTTACTATACGGACCTTGTGGAAACTAGAACAAATTTCCGTGCGTTCAAGCGTTTTTGCCATACCTATTATTGGAACCAAATATAACAGCTCACAATGTTAGGACCCATTAATATGTATTAATGCTATTTTTTTTTTTTATCCGTGGTGCTAGGCAACTGGGCTTATCCCAGTTGTATATGACCCTTTGTGCCTATTGGCCTTGTTTGTTCTGTCTCCTGCTTGATATGGAGGGAAGTGGAAATTTACATTTTTCCTACTTCTCCGTTATTCTTTTCTGATTAATTTCGTTGCGGGATCCAAGACAGGTAAATTCATTCTCCGGGACATCGTCGAGCTTCATTGCCTCGGCGCTTTTCTGGTGGTCGCCACTGTTGATTCTGGCTTTCAGGAGTTGCAGTGGTTTGGGAATAGTGCGGTGGGATTGTCCCAAAAAAAAAAAAAAAAAAAAAGTCTTCCGGATCTAATGAAATATAGTAAGGTTATACCACTTTTAAAATCCGGGGACAGTAAAGACACAAATAATTATAGACCAGTATCCGTGTTGCCGGTTTTCAGCAAGGTATTTGAGAAGATAATTCTAAATCAAATGCTCATTCATTTTAATACGAATAACATCTTACATGATAAACAGTATGGTTTCACCAAAGGACGTTGTACAACTGACGCTGGTGTCACCCTATTAAAACACATATTTAATGCGTGGGAAGAGTCGCAGGATGCCATAGGTATCTTCTGCGATCTGTCGAAGGCGTTTGATTGCGTTAATCATGAAACATTACTTCTGAAACTTGAGCATTACGGGCTAGGTCAATCACCGTTAAGTTTGATTAAATCTTATTTGAGTGATAGACAACAATTAGTTCAAATAAACGGTGTGAATTCGTCGGGGTTAAATGTGAAAATGGGGGTACCCCAGGGCTCAATTTTAGGTCCTTTCTTATTTTTAATATACATAAACGATTTACCCCATTTATTCGAGGGAAAACTAAATATGGTGTTATTTGCTGATGACACATCTTTAGTTTTTAAAGTAAATAGACGTACTTGTCAGGTTGACGACGAAAAATAACGAGCTACGGCAGGTTCAGGATTGGTTCACTGCCAATAATTTAGTATTAAATGGTAAAAAAACCAAATGCGTAAAATTTTCGTTGCCAAATGTCAAAAGTACTGATTGTGACATTATATCAAACAAGGAGAAGCTCGAATTCGTCGATAAAACGGTTTTCCTGGGGATCACGCTAGACTCAAGGTTACAATGGGGTCCTCATTTAGTATCACTTGCGGGGCGGCTGAGTTCGGCAGCTTATGCTGTCAGAAAGATTCGTCAATTTACTGATGTGGATACCGCTAGGCTAGTCTATTTTAGTTACTTTCATAGTATAATGTCTTACGGTATCTTACTATGGGGAAGGGCTGCAGACATTGAGTCTATTTTTATTCTGCAAAAACGAGCCATCAGAGCGATTTACAATCTTCGCCGCCGTGATTCTCTAAGGGAACTGTTTAAGGACATTAACATCATGACGGTTCCTTGTCAATATATTTATGAAAACATCATGTACGTGAGAAAGAAATTACATCTATTTAGTAAAAACGGAGACAGACATAATTACGTTACTAGAAATAGGGGCCAATTAGTTCAACCAGGTTTCAGACTGGCAAAAGTGGCCTCATCTTTCATGGGGTACTGTACAAAATGTTACAATAAAATTCCTCCCCATATTCTAGAACTGAATGAGACGAAATTTAAAAATTGTATAAAACGCACACTATGCAGGCAGGCATATTATAAGTTGGGGGATTATATCACTGATAAAAATGCTTGGCTCAATGCTAGTCCTGCTCCACAACCACTAGGGCGCAAAAACAAATGAAATGTTTATGTTTGTGTTGTATAGACTCGATTTCTTTTAGTATTGTATAGCTGCACAGCACGTGTGTGGGTACTATGTACCCAACTGTAAATCTACCATTTGCTATACCTATGTGTCGTTCGTTGACTTGTGTGTGCCCTGGCAGTTGAGTGTGTCATGCTCTCTCAAATGTCTCTCTGATGGTGGCGCGTGTGTTGAATCATTCGGTTCCCTTCATGATGGTTGAGCTGGGTGGTGCCGATTCATGTGTCATGTTCGTGAACGGGCGCCGTCAGTTGGGATTGGTCATAACTCAACTGCTTCGGATGTTGATGTTTTTCTAGTACCTATTGTATAACTGCACAGTACATGTGTGAGTACTTTTAATACTTTATACCTTTACATAGTATAGTGTGTAGTGCTATTCTGGGTGCATTGTCCTCACATATGTGGATTTATTAATGTATGTACTCATGTACCTAAATATTGTAAAAATCTTTAAAAGAGTTAATTTTTTAAAAGAGGAAGTATGGAGTTTCTTGTGCATTCTTCTCCATAACAAGCTACTTTCCGAATGCACGGTAGAATCAACTTTTATTCCATGTAAATTTAAAAAGTATGGAGTTTCTTGTGCATTCTTCTCCATAACTAGCTACTTTCCGAATGCACGGTAGAATCAACTTGTATTCCATTTAAATTTAAATTGTGACATTCAAAAGTGCCGCTTGGTGGCCCAGTTGAAATAAATATCTTTTGTCTTTTTTGGCTTTTGTCTTTTGTCTTGTAATATTAATTTCAATTTGTTGAAGGTCTGATGAAAAACTTCGACGATATACAACAGAACTCTCCAATAAATAACAGCAAATCTCTCGGGATTTCTGCAATCGCATTTCTGTTTATTGTTAACTAGCTTTTGCCCGCGGCTTCGCACGCGTAGACTACATGCTTCTCCTTACCATATTTTAACAGTATGTAGAGAAAAAGTAAAAAATAATTATGATAAAAATAATGTAATATGAAAGTTTTTCTTAGGACAGACTTATACTTACCTGCTTTAAATCAATACACTCTATCCTTGTCCTGTCCCTATTTCACGCCCTCAGGGGTGGAATTTCCAAAAATCCTTTATTAGTGCTCACCTACACTACCAAAGGAACCTACATGCCAAGTTTCATGATTGAAGCATCAGCCGTTTGGGCTGTGCGTTGATGGTCAGTGAGTGAGTCAGTCAGTCAGTCACTTTCTTCTTTTATATGTTTAGAAGATAGATAGATGGATAGATAATAGATGAAGAAGATATTAATATGTTTAGATGTTTTTATAACATTTTAATCTTCAGCCGAAACCCAAAATTCGAAGATCCGAACTTTAATCCTGACCGACTTTCATACAAACTTTCAGCCCCTTAGAGGTGGAATTCAAAGAAATCCTTTCTTAGTGGTTGCCTGCACAGTGTAAAGTATCCATGTGCAAAATTTCAAGTCTCTAGACGATTTCATTATTCCCATGACTTCATCCCCCTTTTCACCCTCATGGGGGTGGAATTTTCAAAATCCCTGAGAAACATGAAAATTATTTTTTAATCTTCAGCCTAAACCCAAAATATGAAGATCCTGACTTTAAAACTGACGGATTTTCATACAAACTTTCATCCCCTATTTCACTCCCTTAGGGGTGGCATTTCCAAAAATCCTTTCTTATTGCTCACCTACACTACCAAAGAAACCTACGTGCCAAGTTTCATGATTGAAGCTTCAGCCGTTTGGGCTGTGCGTTGATGGTCAGTGAGGGAGTCAGTCAGTCAGTCACTTTCTTCTTTTATATGTTTAGAAGATGGATAGATAATAGATGAAGAAGATATTAATATTTTTAGATGTTTATATAAGATTTAAATATTCAGCCCAAACCCAAAATTCGAAGAT
The DNA here is from genome assembly GCA_949775005.1 of Orthosia gothica. NCBI lineage: Eukaryota > Metazoa > Arthropoda > Insecta > Lepidoptera > Noctuidae > Orthosia > Orthosia gothica. The sequence goes on along the minus strand of OX459038.1, from coordinate 36,963,497 downwards.
CCGAACTTCAATCCTGAACGACTTTCATACAAATTTTCATCCCCTATATCAGCCCCTTTAGGGTGGAATTCACAATGGATGCCTGCACAGTATAAAGTATCCATTTGCAAAATTTCAAGTCTCTAGACGATTTCGTTGTTCCCATGACTTCATCCCCCTTTTCACCCTCATGGGTGTGGTATTTTCAAAATCCCTGAGAAACGTGAAAATTATTTTTAAATCTTCAGCCTAAACCCAAAATATGAAGATCCTGACATTAAAACTGACGGATTTTCATGCAAACTTTCATCCCCTATTTCATGTTTCAAGTTTCATGATTGAAGCTTCAGCCGTTTGGGCTGAGCGTTGATGGTCAGTGAGTGAGTCAGTCAGTCAGTCACTTTCTTCTTTTATATGTTTATATTATATAAGATACCATTTCATAACATAACACCACGCCAGTAAACTCTGAACGCAGATCTCTCATTCCACCGGTTATGTTCAAGTTTCATGATATTCAGGTAATCTCTTCTGGCGTTATAGGGCGTTATAGGTACAACTAGAAAATCTTTTTACAAAAAAATACTACCGACTTCCAAATAAAAAACTACAAAGTAAAAATAACTTTATTTTGGAAGTCGGTGTCCATAACTAAAATAAGTAAAATTTAAAAATTTTAAAAAACCCCGTCACATTTATCCCGATTCAAACAGTAAAACGCTCATAACTTTTGCACGGCTAAACCGATTCAATTCAAACATAGCTAAGAACACTCTCGACAAAAGCACTTTTCAAACAAAAAAAACTAAATCAAAATCGGTTCATCCGTTTAGGCGCTATGATGCCACAGACAGACACACAGATACACAGCAACACACGTAAAACTTAAAACACCCCTCTTTTTCCGGCGGGGGTTAAAAATGGTATTTAAGAAAGACAGGACAAAACATACGAACAGAGCATGCTCTGTTCGTATGTTTGTCCGGCGGAATAGTTGCATTGTTACAACTTTGTAAACAATGCAACTATGGTATTAGGAACTTAGTCTGAAGATGGAGCCGGCAGATAGCCAAAACTACTCATAACCTAACAAGATAGCACCATAGTGTGAGGGCTCATTCATAATGTATCGACAAGCGATATTATTTCAACCCCGAGTTTCTCGGCTCCAAATTATAGCAGAATTATTGTGACCAATTGTCAAGCACGCGTTATTTGCTGTGATTGGCTGTTGAAAGTTCATTCAACCAATCACAGCAGATAACGCGTGCTTGAAAATTTGTCACATTAATTCTGCGATAAGTTATAGCTGAGAAACTCAGGGTAACTGGTGCCCGCAGAATAGAATAGAATAGAATATTTATTGGCTCGAAACATGGTGTTTACATAGTTGTTCGTTTCATAACATTGCATAGTGCTACATGTCTCACTGTTTAAACGGCATGCAAAATGAGATTTTTTATTTTTCATTCATTAAATTCCAATTTAATAAAATTCTTACATACATTTTCAATCGCATCACGTTAATATTAAAAATAAATATTATTTCAATCATTATCTACAAACTTCCGTTTTACCATATCATTAAATAAAATAATGTATTTAACATATTATCACTTAACTTAAATAATTACTTAAGCCTGTATTTTGATGCCAGATCAAGAGAAAAAAAATTAAAGGGGCATTTAAAAAAAAAACATAACAATACATACTGAGAACAATAAGATTGCAAAAAGAAAAACACATTTGGGTGCTGGGGTGAATGAACTCTGATTTCAATGAAATATATTTATACATTCATATTCTTTATTGTACACAAAATAAATATTTCAAATATAAAAGGAAAACCTATATACAAAGGCGAGCTTAACCCATAATTGGGTTCCCTGACAGCAAACCTCAGTGCTAAAGAGACAAATATAAAGGCGAGAGAAGAAATATATGAAAAAGAACTAAGAAAGAGAGAAGAAGAGATATATGATTAAGATCGTTGTGTAAGTACGGCGACACTCACTGTTCGATGTTCGTGTCGTGTCGCGGGTCGCGGCGCAGCATAGTGAACTCGCGGAGCGGCTCCACGTCCTCCATCCAACTCGTGATCTCAACTTGTTCACAAGCGTCAGCTACAACACAACAATAACAGTATATCAGTATAGCATTGTACCAATCTACAATAGTGCATAGTGTAGCGTGATCGCTACAAGACGCTTTGCTTTAGCCTTTTTAGGGTTCCGTAGCCGAATGGCAAAAAACGGAACCCTTATAGATTCGTCATGTCTGTCTGTCTGTCTGTCTGTCTGTCCGTCCGTATGTCACAGCCAATTTTTTTCCAGAACTATAAGAACTATGCTGTTGAAACTTGGTAAGTAGATGTATTCTGTGAACCGCATTAAGATTTTCACACAAAAATAGAAAAATTATACTTAATTTTGGGGGTTCCCATACTTTAAAAAAAAAACAAAAAAAAAAACATCAGACCCATACGTGTGGGGTATCTGTGGATAGGTCTTTAAAAATGATATTGAGGTTTCTAATATATTTTTTTTCTAAACTGAATAGTTTGCGCGAGAGACACTTCCAAAGTGGTAAAATGTGTGCACATAATTGTTTTGTTAGGAAACACCATCTAGGTGTTCTAGATAGGATGGCTGGATACCATGACTGAGAAATTATACATTATAGCAGTACATGGCCAGTCTTAATGTATTTTCACTCTAAAAAGGGAAATATACATACATTTTACTCAAGTGAGTGTTTAGAAAATTCGATACCAGCCATTTAGCGCTTTTAGGTGACCTAGAATTTGGTCTAGGCCCTATAAATAGATAGCACCTATGTAATTCTAGTACAAAGACATCACTTGCTTGAGATAATGTGTCTGTGTATGCCGGCATGGACGTTTCTATGCGTCTGCCGATGGGTCACTACGTCCAGGGACACTTGGTGCCTGGTCAGTTATAGATATGCTGTCTGAAGCATCACCATCGTGGACCCTCAGGCAGGCGCCTAGACTCAGTCATGACACATAGCTAGTATATAGGTGTATATAACGCACACAGACACATTAAAGCTGTGAGACGACGTAAGATTTCGTATTCGGCCGCTTCTCGGCACCTTAAGCTGCAGAAAGGCTGGTGGTACACCCATCAGGGTACCGCCATTAGACAGCCTAGTTTTCCAGCTACCCAACCACACTTCCGGAAGGAGCTTAGCTCTGGTGGTTGAGGAGTTAAACGACCTGACATGGTGCGAGGTTACATGGATTTGCTATGTAAACAAACTTGTAACAAAGGCTAACTAATCGGGGGTTGGACATGTAGCCACCGGACTTCCACCTTGGGATAGCCCATCACGAGCGCTACCCGGGGGTGAATATTACTTGAAAATCCACCAAGCAGTCTGAGTCGGAATCGAGTTTATGTGCCAGGATCAGGGGCATAAGCTAACTTCTCGCACCATTGCGCGGCTATACGCCTGAAGATTTTGAATACAACCGTGACACTTATGTGTGTCGACGGCCCAGTGGGAGGGCTCCAAGTCCCTCGCTGGTACCCTAGAGCTAAGATGTCTAGTTTTAGGAGAAACTCGATTGTAAAGCTTCAAACTGGCGGGAATTCCCTTTCTTTGATTTTCTCCTCACGAGAACTCCCTGATGGTAGGGGCTAGGGACCTGGATCAGGGACCGGAGAGAAGGTCTCCTCCAGACCTATCCAAAGGTACTAATTTGACCAGAATCGGTCCAGTGGAAGGGTAGTTCCTGTCAGTTTCAAGCTACGAGTCTTAGCTTATAATTTTTGGAAATAAAAGTTTTTGCGGTCGGGATGTTGTGGTCCTCGTCGCGGTCGAGTTTGCCTGTTTAATAGTGCGCAGGCCCATGAACATATCGTAGCCATTATTTCACTTAAAGTATTTCCACGCATCATTGCGCATCGAGGACCATGAAGGAACGTCGCTTCTGGCCATGAACAAATAGTTTTTTATTTAACCTGGACATCACGTTTTCACCAGAATCAGAATCAGAATGCTTTATTTGTAAACATAGGTCAAATTACAACAGAGTGCGAGATGTTACAGATAGGTAGATCCTCTATGTTTTGCACAGAGGCGTACAAATATATTTTAATACAATCGATTTCAAATTAAATTTTATATAAATGTCAAATAGATTATTGTACATGTCATATTAATGCTATTGTCAAACAAAATTCTAAATCAATCAGGGCGTACAAATATCTTTAATTAACATTGTCGAGTTTAAAATACAATCAATTTCAAATAAAATTATATATAAATGTCAAATAGATTACGTTACATGTCATATTAATGCTATTGTCAAACAAAATTCAAAATCAATCAAAGTGTACAAAAATATTTTAATTAACATTGTCGAGTTTAAGAATACAGTCAATTGCGAATAAAATTATATATAAATGTCAAATATATTACGTTACATGTCATATTAATGCTATTGTCAAACAAAATTCAAAATCGTCAAAATAGGTGAGGTGGCGCACAATTGTCTGAAGCAGTAATTATAGAATTGTCGTCCAAATATTCCTGTAGTGAGTAATAACATTTATTTATCAAAATTCTCAATAGTTCTGTTTTGAAATTGTCCCGATTTAACGTTTTTATTCTTTCAGGTAGTTTGTTGAATATTTTTGTGGCCATACAGAAAGTACTTTTATTCATTAGTGCAGTTTTCCCATAAGTCACTTCAAGTTCTGACTTATTTTTATCGCGTAATTTTCTGTAGTTACTTTTAGTAGCAATTTTGTATAATGAAATGTTAGATTTGACAAACATACTTGTTTCGTATATGTAAAGCGATGGCAAGGTAAGAATCTTTAGACGTATAAAGAAAGGCTGACAACTGTCTGTGCTTTTAAGGCCGCACATAGCTCTGACACATCTTTTTTGGGCTCTAAATACGAGTTGTCTATCTACTGAATTGCCCCAGTATATTACGCCATATCTAAGTGTTGATGCAACATAGCCGTGATAGGCTGTAAATACGGATTCTAGGCTCACTATTTTTGATAGCTTATAGAGAGCATAGGCAAATTTATTAAGTTTTTTACATATTTCGTCTGTCTGGGGTCTCCATGTCAAATTGTTGTCTATATTAATACCAAGAAATTTAGTAGCAGTAGTTGATTCTATTTTTGTCCCTAAGTAGCTAATGTCAAGGATTTTATTTGGGATCCTTTGATAAAAATGCATGATTTTAGTCTTTTCCAAGTTAATAATTAGATTATTGTTGTCAAACCATGATATAATTCTATTTAATGTCATATTTATTTCATTTTCATAATTATTGGGATCATCACACTTAATGATTACGGTGCTATCATCGGCAAACAGTACCATGGGGTGGTTTATTTGCCTCGGAAGGTCATTTATGTAGAGCAAAAAAAAGGGGGGCCCTAGCACGCTACCCTGAGGAACGCCGTATTTAATTACCTCACTTTCGGAACGATATTTTTCCTCATAACTGGTAATTGAGGATATTTGTGCGATTTCTACAAATTGCTTTCTGTCCGTTAAGTAAGATCGAATGAGATCAAGTATATTTCCCCTGATACCATATTTTTCAAGTTTATGTATCAGTATAGGATAATCCACATAATCAAAAGCCTTAGTTAGATCCATATAGATAGCGCATACAGGATTTCTCTTATCTACATTTGACAAAATGGGGAGAAGCAGGTCATGTATAGCCATGTTAATTGTCTTCTGTTTACGAAATCCCTTTTGCTCATTTACTAATATGTTTGATTTCTCAAGGTAGTTGTACAAGGACTTATAAATGACTTTCTCAAATATTTTTGAAAAGACGGGTATTAACGCGATAGGCCTATAATTTGACATAATTTGCCTATCGTTTTTTTTTGTGCAATGGTACAATTATTGACGTTTTTAATTTCTCAGGGAAGATTCCGCTGGAAATACTCATATTAATTATGTGACTGAGATGTGGAGCTATGTAATGAGACACTTCTTTGATAACTTTAGTGCATACTCCGTCATAACCAACACTATTTGTATTTCGAAGTGAGTTAATATGATTATTTATATCTTGAGGTATGGTCGGCTCCATAAATAAAGAATTTGATGTATTTGAATGTACGTTAATTTCTGGCATAGTTTTGTTTTTTGGTTTGGTAACCTGATTAATATAAAAATTGTTAAAAGCCTGAGCTATATTTAATGGGTTCGTTATTTTCTGTGTCTCTGTTTGAATTTGTGTTATTGGTTCTTTAGGGAAGTAGGTCTTAGAATTATTAATTATAGTCCATGTCGCTTTAGATTTATTTTTGGACGTCTTAATGAAGTAGTTATTTCGTGATGATTGTGTTAACGTAATAACTCTTTTAAACCTTGCAGAATATGTCTTAAAGGTTTTTTTATTCTTTGGGGTAGGATTTGTTCTATATTGCCATAGCAAGTGACGTTTCTTTTTACTGCATTTCCTTATACCGTTAGTGATCCATTTTGATTTTTTATTGATTGATTTTGTTACTATTTCGTAGGGAAAGCAAAGATCGTAAAAACATCTGAATAGGTCAAGAAAATAGTCGTAGGCCTCATTCACGTCGTCAGTTGTATAAATGTCCGAAAAAGTGAGATTTTTAATGCAATTTCTAAACTTCACTAAATTATCTTGACAGTAATTCCGCCTCTTTAGTTTCCAACGCTTTAAGACACATGTCTTCTTAACAGGACATTTCAAAAGTTGTGCGGTATGATCTGACAGACCCAATTCTATAATTTCTCCTTTACAACCTTTTACATTATGCGCTATATTGTCCAAGCAGGTCGCACTGCTTAGCCTAGTGGGTTGAGAAAACTGTAATTTTAAATTATAATTTAGCAGTGTATATTCGAAGTCCAAGGTTTGTTTATTTCTTTTCAGTAAGTTGATATTAAAGTCCCCACATAAGACAATCTTTTTGTTATTCAATTTTAAACACAGCAAATGTAAAATATTATTCAAATTTTCGAAAAATTTATCCAAATTATATTGGGGCACCCTATACATACATACAATAATAATGTTGTGTGCTGTCAATTCTATCGCGCAGCATTCAATTACGTTGATTACGGAATATTTCCCTAAGTTTAACACTTTATATTGGTGACCGACCCTGGTCAAAATGCACGCGCCACCTCTTCTATTATCTCTGGAGAAACTTGTTGCTAGACTGTAGTTTGGTATATTTAAAAGACCTTCCTGTTCAGGTGTCATAAAATGTTCTGTTATGCATATAGTATCGATTCGTCTGTTGCTATTTTCTAGTTCTTCCAAATACACAGTAAGCGCATCGCTTTTATTCAGGAGCCCAGCAATATTTTGGTGAAGGATATGTATACTGTTATAAACGAAAAAAGTTGGGCTTTTCTTTGTGCTCGTCACCAATGGGAGTCGTCAAAATTTCGTCATACTCTTGTCTGTTGTTATTAATTGTCGGTCTGCTTGTCTTACAATATAAGTCTAAATCAATCTGAATGTTATTCATAATATTGTCATATATATTCTTGGTTCCGTATCTATTGATTCTACCCGTAGTGTAAGAAAACATCTTATGTGTTAGATCACGATTGCTGTCGAAGATGTATGCATACTTATGGTTTTGGTTGTCTAAGTGCAGAAGGTTGTTAAACATCTCAACTTTGAAGTTATATATAAGTGATCCCATCTTATACGTAGGGAGACAAATTACTACGTTGGTGTGTGTAACTTTTCGAAGGGACTCATTTAGTAAGCTTATTAGGTTTATGTAGTTGTTTTCATTTGTAATAATATGATTTTCTCCTATAAAGATTAGACAGTACACCTCAACATACTTGGCAGCCTTCAAGTGTCTCCAAGGTCCATAGTTACCAGATGACAACTGAACAATAGGTGCAAGGGGCGTCAACGCGTTCAAGCAGGAGCCTTACAACCTCCTGATTGCCTGTCGGTCTTGGACGATCACGTCCGTCCCGTACAGTTACTACAAAGTCGATCGAGCCGACATCGCCCGAGCATATGCGAAATTTAAATGGCAGTGGGCAGGGCACTTTGCTCGCAGATCGGGTGGCCGATGAGACCGAAAAATTCTGGAGTAGCGAACGCGAAACGGTAGACGCTGCGTTGGAAGGCATCTCTCTAGGTGAACTGATGACCTGGTTAAAGTTGCGGTCACCTGCTGTATGCGATACGTCTCGCATCCGGGATCGGCCAATGTGGCGACGCTTGGCGGAGGCATAATGTTCAGCAGTGGATGTCATGCGGCTGAAATGATGATTATTACAAAGTAGCGCAAGCTGTTGCCGTACCAATTTCGAGTTGAAAAATTGAGGAGTCGTGGAGGCGCGCCTGCACTTCGTCAAAGTAGTGCACGTAGCCATCGCAGTCAGCACCCAGCACCGAGCTGTCCACGCGCACCGAGTACCTAAAAAGAGCGAGAGCGTTAGTGTCGTGACGAACTGCACCCGTTACACACCGTCATTGCGTTGTTCAGGACAAGTACTCGGCCTTACTTACCAGTATGGCGTGGTGGTGTAGTTGTCGGCGGAGCGCTTGACCAGCAACTCGTGACGGAAGGTAAGCGCCTCCCCGCGCGCGCCACCCATCTCCCCGCTGTGGCTCGACAGCGTGTACTGCCAGCGCTCCGCCCGCTCTGTGCCACGCAGCACGTAGCCTGCACAGTCACACGAGCCGCATTAGTGCGCGTCATAGCGCGGTACTGAGCTGGTCAGTGCCTCAAGCCTCACCGGCGAAGGAGAAGGCCTGCAGGTCAGGTAGCGCCGGCAGCGCGCGCTCGGCGAGCGAAACGCGGCGTGGCGCAGTTAGCACGCAGCGGCGCACCTCCGCCTCGCCCGAGCGGTCCACGCGGATCTGCGCGCTCTGCACGCGCCCGTCGCGCTTCACCATGCGGTAGCTGGACGTGGTGCCGCCGTGGAAGTCCACGCGCGCCGCGCCGTTCGCGGCGTCCCACCTGCCACAGGCCACACGTCACATACTATTATTAATGTACGAGCACGCTCGACAATTTCATGCTGACGCCCGCGATCGCTTTTACCTACATATATTACTGTAATTAAGGTTAGTTCAATAAAGCTGCTTGGTGAATACGTTTTCTTCCACATTACACATAAGAATTGTCGGTACTCATCGCACCTCAGTTGAAGGATTCCAGATCTTTTTGGTCCTTCCACACTTTAAGTGAAGTGTGAGAGAAGGTGTCTTCAACAATAGCGAATCAGCTCGGCTAGCTTCCCACGGTGACGGGTATCACGGCTCACGCGGTACTAACAGAAACAGTGGACATACAAGTCTTCTATATACTTTTCTATCAGTGACAGCGATTACAACTGACAACTAGTTTCTTCTACACATCATTGTTGAAGCTGTACAGAAGATTTCTACAAACACCAACCAAGAATCTGCAATTCGAAACTTGCTGAGTACAAACAAAATGGCTAGTGACTCTTGAAGAAGAGTGGGATGAGCTCGACTACAACAAAAAAAGCCGGCCAAGTGCGAGTCGGACTCGCACACGAAGGGTTCCGTACCTTTATCGCAAAAAACTGCAAACAATATAACGTTTGTTGTATGGGAGCCCCACTTAAATATTTATGTTATTCTTATTTAGGGTTCCGTACCTCGAAAGGAAAAAACGGAACCCTTATAGGATTTTTTTCTATTCATATGTTGCTTTAGGCCATAGAGTTCATAAAGTTTTTCCCTGCTTTTACGAATGCCTAGAGTCGCCCAATCGCTAAATATCGCTTATGTATCCAACTCTCTTTGTTATAGGGATGGTCGGGTACTATAAGTTGGAGGTAAGGCGCAACCTCGCCCTTGTAAAATATGTTTTCATGGTTTTTCGTGGTATGCTAAATAATCCACAAATATTAGAAACGTTGGGATTGCTCGTTCCAAACAGGAGGCTACGGTTAGAACCGAGGGAGGGGCTGTTTAGAGTTCCGGCAACTCGCACTAACGTGTTAAAGTTTGCACCAGTGACTCGAGCAGTTGTGATACTGAATAGCATCTCTCTGCGTTTGGACATATTTTCTTGCTCTTTGGCGGAATTCCAGAGGATGACACTTAGTGTGTTCTCCACTGTGTAACTTCTGCCTTTACCTAGATCTGTTACTGGGACTGGCAAAATTGTATGTATGACTATGTTTGTTAGCTTGGGTCTTACCTGTAAACATAAATGTATGTGTTAATAATAAATAAATAAATAAATAAATAAAATATGAACTTGTTGTAAATACTTTTTGCTTTCAGTGGAAAAGTGTCATTGAATTGCGTGTTGAGTACTTTAAAAAACTCGGCATAGAACTCATTTGGGTCATCTATATTAATAAAGTTTTGAACACATAATTTACTAGTCAAGGTTTTATTCAATTTTTCTAAATTTTTACATGTAATTGGTCTAAATTTTATTTGCATTTTCTGCAAAGGTATGTAGGTGCTAAACGTTATTGTTTGTCCACTGTGATCAGATGTTAGTTTATTTATAATTTATTTATTTTTATTATTTATTAATCACAATTACAAAAAACCTTATCTATGAAAGTCGCAGAAGAAGCTGTCACTCTAGTTGGCTCCATAAAAACATTTGCTAGATTAAATGATTTAAAAAGACCCAACAACCTGATAGTATTAGAGTTATTTTCTAATATGTTAATGTTAAAATCGCCGCATATGACAATTGATTTACTACTAGTACAAACTTTTTTAACACATCTTCCATTATAGAGTCAAACACAGATAGATTCTGGTAACTTGGAGGTCTGTAGACACAAACTACAATATGCTTATCAAGCTCAACACAGGACAATTCAATGGTGTGTTCAACCGACAGTCTAACAATGTCTTTTCTTTCTTTAGATTTAATAGAATTTTTAATTCGTATTAATGATCCGCCATGTATCATAAATTTTCTGCTGTAATGGCTAACTACACGATAATTTTCATAATTAATGGACCTTACTTCGTGATCTTTTACCCAATGTTCTGTTAGACAACTAATATCAAATTTGTTTTTTTCTAGAAATAGTTCAATTTCTAATAATTTGGAAGAGCAACCTTGAATGTTCTGATTTAATAATTTTAAAGAGTATTGCTCTCCCCTCAGCTTAGTACCATTAAATGGATTGCCAGAAGATACCTTCATACTATTTACTAATAATAGCTGATTATTTCCCGGGTTAACTTCTATTGTCTTATGGACTTGTTTAAATTTATGTTGCTAGTTGAACTAGGCAACACAAGGTCGTCACTTAATATAAATTTTGATAGATTTGCTATCAATTCATTAATAGAATATGCTATCAACATAGCAATCTTATGTCTAACACGACTGAGTTAGTTTGTCAAACCTGCCATGATATTAGTGTTTGACAAACAACAAAAGCCGGCCATGGTGACAAATACACAAAATAATCTTTTGTCCTTATTATTTACATGGGGCTGCCAATTAGCGATCTCGCTCTATCAATCAAGCTCATTTTAAAACAATATAATTATAACGGGAAATTTAACGCGATAATTTCGATTGTTTGTTTACCTATTTCGCCCGACGTTTCGGCCGTGTTGCAACGACCGTGGTCCCGGGTAGACTACCCGGTCAGTCTACCCGGGCAATTATCGCGTTAAATTTCCCGTTATAATTATATTGTTTTCAATTATGAAACGCGAAAGTTTTAAAGTTAATAAGCTCATTTTAAGGCTAAATCTATAGATACTTTATCTAAGCCTATAGGTTTTGATTCCCACGCGAGTATCGAAAATTTGCGGCATGAACGGATGTATCTTTTGCTTGCTGGGTTTTTTGATTTTTTGATTCAACCTTTTTTATTTATAACTTTTTAGTAAATTTTTTTTCGATTATGTACATTGAAACATAATTATTTTATATTTTTGAAATCACCTTTTAAACCCTTTATTTTGATACCACACACGATGGGATTGGAAAAAAAAAATTGGCCTCCACAATATGACGTCCGAAATCCACCATTTTTGTATTGTCCTATTTTAATGTAGCCAGTGACACTCGCAGGGTTAAGAAGAATCGATTGACGTACGAATCATCAAAATCGGCCAACGCGTTTGGTCTCTGGAACGCCATATAGGAACAAACATACATACATAGACTGATAAACACATTACCCTCCTTCGGCAGTCGGGTAAAGAAATAAGGAGCGTGCGTGCGACGATCCAGGCAAGAACCATTCCATTTCCCGTGGTAGAGCCACGCGCGCTCGTATCGGCTCCTTTCGCGGTTGACGTTCTTCATATAGATTATTTATTGCAGCTTATTTACGTTTGTTGTTTGTTCCTATCATTGAATAATTTGATTTTACTTTTTGGTAGTTGAGTTGGTTGTTTGAAAATACTCATCATCAATACATATTATATAATTAATCTGTAGAAAAGTCGTTTTTGTACATCGAAAATATTTTAAAAAAAATAGCCAGGGTGTTAAAGGATAACCTGCAGAACCCATTTCCAGCATTTTTGCAATATTTGTCTGTTTGTCGGTTTTGTCTGTTTATCTGTTTTTCTGTATATTTGTGCACGAATCACGTAAAATGTACGAAACCAATGTAGATAACTTATATACATAAAATTATGCGTAACTTGAAGATTTACTTAGTTTTTGTTTTATCGCAATCGGTTCACTCTATCAAAAGTTAGATGAATTTAAAGTCTTCAAGAAGTAAAATACCACAACACACGCCATGTCTCTGAACTCTGACACACGCAATGCAGATACTCGGACAGTTGAACTCCGTATTCGATAGATGGCGTTGTGCATTTGGCGTCATTTTCTGAATGGCGGTGATAATATTCTCCGCGGCAGAATGACACTTGAAAGGCTTAAACCGATGAATCGATTTAGATGGAATTTGTTATGAAGATAGTTTGAGACTTTGGAAAGGATATAGACTACTTTTTTTTGCATAGAAAATGAAGGTGGAGAAATAGAGGGAGCGTTAATTTTGTATGTTACTCCATATCATGCATCTTCTTTCTATTATGAACCGATTTAGATGGGATTTGGTATGGAGATAGTTTGAGTCCCTAAAAAGGACATAGGCTACTTGCAAAAAAAACCGAAGGGGGGAAATGAGGGAGGGTTTTTTTGTATGTAACTTCTAATCATGCAACTTCGTCTTATTATGAACCGATTAAGATGAAATTTGTTATGGAGATAGTTTGAGACCCTGAGAAGGACATAGGCTACTTCTTTGTGCATTAAAATCGAAGGGAGGGCAATGGTAGTAGGGGTTTGTTTTGTATGAAACTTCTTATTATGGGGATTGATTTGATCCAAACTTTGCGGCAATACTTCCATAACAAATAATGAAAGTGTATTGTTTTATTATATTACCCCTAAAAGGGGGTTGGGGATGTAAAGATAAGATGTACACATTTTCTTCATGAAGCTGAATTTTGGCAGGTGGTAGTTTAAAGATTGTAAACATTTAATTCCGCCCAGCCCGTTCCATCATCGGCCAACATCCCACCCATACGCACAAAACGTTTTGGGGGCTTTTTTATTATACGTACAGCTAAGGAGTGGAATTCCCTGCTGGAGTCTGTGTTTCCCGATAGCTAAAATCTAGGGATCTTTAAGTCAAGAGTAAATGGGTTTTTTCTAGGCAAGCGTGCTTCACCGTCGACTACATCATCGCTTACCATCAGGTGAGATAGTGATCAAGCGCGATCCTATTGATAATAATAAAAGAAAATACATTAGTTAATTAGATAAGAAAGGATTTTTGTAAATTCGAATTTTAAGGGGGTTAATGGGGAAAGCTGAACTTTTAATGAAACGTTTTATTGCGGCTTCCGATTTGGTTGAAACTTTGCAGGCATGTTTGTTGATAACAAATTATTGAAATCTGCATAGTTATTTATATTATGTAATGTGATGAGGTTTTGTATAACACAGTAAGTCTCAATATATTAACAAAATATATAAAGGGAAAACCGAGTTCATACGTCGAATCCAATAGCCCCCACTGGCCTATTATTTCAATTCAAAAGACTCGTTTCCAATCAAAATTAGTTTTGCTATTACTATTAACAAACCTCAAGGGTAGCATCAGCAGGGGTGCATTCGGAAAAGCCTTGCCTTACCCATGGCCCGCTACATGTAGCTACTGATGTTCCCGGGCCTGAATGTGTATGTATCAGCACCAAATGAAAGGACATATAACATAGTATATAGCAGCGTCCTAAAATGTGGTGCCCATGATGAACGGCATAATTAAGGAATGTCAATTCACTGTAGATAAAATTTATGATAGAGTGGTATCTTAAATTCGCAGCAAAGCCTAAACCTATGATTCTGTAGCTTATTTGTTTCTTTTTGTAACTATTTAACCTATACCTGTATTTACCAACGTCTTTAACGTTCTTTGTAGTCTTAACGTTAATGCTTCCTGTACCTAAACAGGCTGAGTTTTGCGAGTGGGCGTGTATGGCCAAATCATCATCATCTATGAAGAATAGCACAAAACAAACAAAGGAGTTAACGGGCCGATTTTGATTAAAACTAAAGGTTGTCTGTAAGAGATTGCCCTATGCGATAAGACCGCCCATTGTACACCTGTTTTTGTAAATGTTTGTCTTGTATGTGTTTGTGGTGTACAATAAAGTATATAATAAATAAATAAAACTTCAACATTGGATTTTTCTCACCCTGTATGCCGACAACCAGAATTGACAAACAAAATCTTGGCGCGGGCGAAGCTGCGGGTAACAGCTAGTTGACTCAGGTTCACTAACCACTAGACTAAATCGACTTAACAATTATTGTTGCAATTAACAAGTCCATAATGGTGACAAAACAGTATTTAAACGCTTACCTATCCTAACGTTACGTGTTAAAGATCAAATTGGCATAACTGTATTCTATAATATTTGCCTATCTTATACAAGAACACTTAACTACTGGTAATTGCAGAAGGTTTAAATTCGTCTAATTTAGTTGGTTGGCTAACGGCAGGGTGGTTCAGGTAACAGCTATTACCGACTGTAAATAAACTTAATTTGAATTAGGATTTACCAAAGATTTACCAAGTTTTACTGGTAAAAGTTCAATATGATTTATGATAATCGTTTATTTCGGGCTTTTACCACACAATAGGTTTTAGGATTTATCTCAGAGACTGATAAATGTTGAGAATGTTGCAGAATGTCGGTTATACAAAATGATGAGAACAAGTACTAAAATTAATGCCAGAAATTACGATTCACATAGTAAAACTTGGTAAATCTTATATTTTACAGGTTACTTTTAGGTTTTACCGTAGTTTGTCTTTTTACAGTAACAAATACACACCACATGGAGTAGGGTTCCGTATAATCGGCGCGCGGCACTGTGAGGCGCGCACGCACGAACAACGAGCGCTCGAAGCGTGGCGGGGGGGGCGGGGCTTCGCGCAACTCTCTCTCCAACTTATCACTCTCCCTTCCTGTAGCCTGCGGCCGGCGCCGCTTGCACTTGAGGTGGCGCTGCACGGGTGCCTCTGGATACGGCTGGTCGATCCCTATCGGAGGGAGCGAGGGGTTGACCGGAATCTGAGCCCGGAACTGCTCCACCAGGAGTCGTGAGTCCTCTATAAAATAATTTGTTATTAGAGACAATCAGTAACTACAAGAGGTGAATAACTGCGGAGACACAGGAGGTGTCTATTAGGTAACTCACCGACAGGCGGGAAGTAGGACTCTTTCCCAGCGAGTTGCGCGTCCGTTGCAGAGCGTCGCGGTGAAGCGCGCGCAAGTGGCGGTGGTAGCTGCACCGGCCGGGACTTGTACTGCACATCCGAGGGCGTGGGGGGCACATGGGGCACAGATGGCGCTGGGGGCGCGGATGGCGATGGGGGTGTGGAAGGCGTCGGGGGTGCGGAAGGCGTGGTGATGGGCAGCGGCGCCGGGTTGTACGAAGGCACTGAGCTACTTTCAGGACGCTGGGTGAACGCTGGTACTTGGTTGAACTGATTCAGAAGAAATTGCTTGAATGGGTTCTGGATGTACCCAGCGTCGGCTTGCAGGGTGCTCAGCGTGCACTCTGCAACAGTGGCGGAAATTGAGATCGCTGCCGATCGTGCGTGGCACTTGGCGTGCGCATGGCGTGGCGTTTCGTCACTCACGGGCGGGTACGGTGAACGGCGCGGGCGCAGGGACTGGCACGGGCACGGGCACGACCAGCACCGACATGGATGCGCGTCCGCTGTTGTCACCTTCTGTTAAACAAAACCATTTTCTTTTATAGTACCTAGTCCTCCTTAAGATAGAATAAAAAGGAAAGTAAAAGTATGTATTAAGGTAGATTATGCGCATTGGATATCGGCTCGCTCACTTCAGCACCTGTCATCCTCTTTTGAACCTAACCTATCCGTGGCAGGGTGTGCCCTAAGTTCCCGAGCTCGCTTCGCTTGCCCTTAGACTCTTTCTTTGAAAATATAGCAAGTGTTAAATTACTTAATGACCGGCACCGCTTACATATATTATTCTGTGGTAACCAATTATATAATCCCGCTTACCAAATAATAGTTTTTTTTTGTAAAAATTACTTTCTCGCAGTTTTGTCTTGCTGACTGCATATTTAACAAAAAAAAACACATTAATGTACCATAAGTATCGAATTGCCCAACAGTTACATAGTAATTATATAATTATTTAAAGAAGTAAAATTACAATATTTAAAAAACCCCCGGCACATTTACCTTACGAAAACACCCCGATTCAAACAGTAAAACGCTCATAACTTTTGTATCGCTGAACCGATTTTATTCAAACATAGCTAAGAACACTCTCGACAAAATCACATTTCAAACAAAAAAAAACTTAATCAAAATCGGTTCATCCGTTTAGGCGCTATGATGCCATAGACCGACACACATATACACAGACACACGGCAACACACGTGAAACTTATAACACCCTTCTTTTTTTCGGGGGGGGGTTAAAAATAGCCCATATTCCTTGTAACCTATATACAATAACTTTTTTTTTTGTGTTCCGAAATCAACAAGGAACCCTTATAGTTTTACTATGTCCGTCTGTCCGTCCGCAGCTTAGCTCTTAGTATACTAGACTCTTAGTACTAAAAACATTGATGTATTAACAAGTAAATAGATCATTAATATTATTAAATGCTGCCCTCATAAGAAATTTACTTATATTGAGATTTTCTTAAGTCAGTGGGACCTACATAGTTTTTATAGCAGATGCTAATTTTAATATTCTAATCCCTCTCTTAAATATTACAAGTAAAATTTCAAAATTTCAAAAACCCCCGACACATTTATCTTGCGAAAACACCCCGATTCAAACAGTAAAACGCCCATAACTTTTGAACGGCTGAACCGATTTTATTCAAACATAGCTAAGAACACTCTCGACAAAATTACCTTTCAAAAAAAACTCGAAATCGGTTCATCCGTTTAGGCGCTATGATGCCACAGACAGACACACAGATAAACAGCAACACACGTGAAACTTATAACACCCCTCTTTTTACGACGGGGGTTAAAAAGAGGAAGATTCGTTACGCGCTAACATCGAGATCAGAAAACCTGGGCTCGGCGCACGACTACATGCACCGAAACTCACACATTAGACCAGGGTCAATAATTTTTGAAAAGAAAAAAATAATGTAGAATGAAACCCATTGGAAAAGGAAGGAAATATACCAAAAAAAAAGGCAAAATAATTTACGGGCGATCTGAGGTCGGGAAGGGGAAGGGGGTGAGTTTTAAGGGTGAAAACGGTTTATATTGATTTCCGGCAAAACTACGAGTCCTATGGAAAAAAGTTAAATATCAAAGTTGTAGATAATAAAAAGATCTACAACTTTTTTCACATAACCTCAAAATGTATGTATGTGTGTTTAGTTTTTAGGATGAGTGAATAGTTGAGTAGTTAGTTAATATAGTTATTAATGCGAATGTGAGTACCAACATAAACCCATACAGGTTTATTGGTACAAAATTAAAGTGAAATTGTATTCAAGACTGTATTAATGAATAAAAAAAATAAAAAAAAGTTAGGCAATATTTTAGATATTATGTATCTATCAATCCGAATAAAAAAAACAACAGTATTCTATAATAATTTTGGTTTATTCACTACCATAATCAAAATCTGAATCTAAGACTTCTATGTGAAAAGATTCATTAGAGTCACTGCAATCACTGTGTTGAACAATAATAATTTAACTTTATAAATGATTTTCTGTAATTCTGTCCCTTTCAGTATATTTATTTTCAATATGTCGCTACTTCGGGGAAGAAAGGGCGTAAAAGCCACTTTTGGCCAAAATGAGTTAATAATGCAACTTTGTTTAGTTTTCGACGCTCTATCGATCTGTATATTTAAAATTTCAATATTCCCAAAAAAATGGCTTTTACCCCCATGATTTTTTTCTCACCAAAACCATTTTTATTAAAAAAAATTGACGTATATGACATTATTTAATTATTTCAAATTAATAAGGGCGTATCACCATAGTATGAAAGAATATTTGGTCGTAAATACAATATTTATTACGTAATGACTTTTACGACATTTTTACTTGGCAATTTAAATATGATTTGGCTTTTACGCCCTTGCACAAAAATAAAAACTTGGAGTTACAGCATTCAAATCGTAACAATAACAATTTCTTTAGTCTAAAAATCGGAGGGATAATCATGTCATTTATCGTTGTCTCTTATGCGTACGTTAAACAGTCTTACAATGGAGTGAGATAGAAACATAATTTATTTAGCCAATAAAGCGCGCGCGCTGCCGACGACACACGCACAAACACAATCGCAACCTGCATGTACACGTCTTACCATAAGTGAAGTCCACGGTCGTGTCCAATCTTGTCAGTCTGTCAATCGCAGTTTCTTTACCGGATTGTTATTGTTTACGTTCCGTTTGAATATTAATACAGTGCGAATAAGTTACTTGTTTAATTAAAAAAATGGATAATACGAAGCCGAAAGCCTTGGATTCCTTGCTAAAAAGAAGGAATATCGTTATTGCATTATTACAAAGCCGTCGTCGTTCATCACAAAGGTAAGTTTTAAGTAATAGTACAGTACCTATCTATTATTCTTGGCTCAAACTGTTTAGACGTGCTTACCTAATGTGATGTTTCTTTAGTTAGAGATATTCGTATTTATTTTATAATAAATATTAAGAGTGCATTCGTCGTAGTAATTTCTAGGAAGATAGGTACTTACCTATTTTTTTACTACTTAAAATATTAGGTACTCACGGTGTAAAAACGGTCGGGTTTATTATGGTTGTATGTATAGTTGTATAGATGGGTGCTTACGTACCTAAGTGCTAACTAACTTTACCACAAAGGTCATGTTACGTAGGTACCTATCTAATTATTCACAATATTTTAATTCAGTTATTTTGTTTAATCATTTTCTTTATTCAAATTACATGCATTTCTATTTATTCCGTTATAAACTCCATGAAACTGATTTGTTAGACTGGCTTTTACGCCCTAATGACTAATGTCTTCTGATTTTTCGATGCCGTGCGTGACTTTTACGACCCCAATATTACAGGGAACTAAAACTACAATGGCTTTTACGCCCTAACTCTTACTAGCATTAAAAATAAAGACGACTTTTTTGTATAATTTTTGTATAAGTAATTCTATTTCATCTTATTTCCAGATCTGACTACGAGCCGAGTCAGTCGACTAGGAGTTTTGATCAAAATAGTAGTTCGGATCAAAGCAATGATATAATCGAAAACAGCGACACAGAAATGCAACCAATAAAAATATCAAAAGCAACACACAAAAAAATCATAATTAATTCAAGCAGTGATGGCGATATCAATACCTCTATGATTTCTTTACCCCGAGCACATGCTTCATTCTTTGGAGACAACGTTGGTAGCCTTATACCACCAAAAAGCCCGTTTAAAAACAATAGTAACAAAATAAATATTATTTCTATGGAAGTCTTAAAACAGGCTGATAGTTCGTCGACTGTTGTATTACCACATCCAAATATTACTGCCCTCCCTGCAGATCCAGTAATTGCTGAAAATGAAATCTCATGTGCTGTGCCGACCGTTGAGTCGTTTTCTTCAAACCTTTTGCCAGCTGACTATGCTCCAGAAACCAAAGTTACATCAGTTCCGATCGCTAATTCGTCTCTAATTGTTAATACATTGTCTACCTACGACAATAGCACGCAGCTTGAATCTTCTTCCGTATTGACTGCTGAATTACCTACTTTATATGTTAATCTCGTACCCCCAAAAGAAGATTTAGGGTATGTTAGTTTTTTTGAAGAATCTGATTTATTGGGTGAATGAACTTGAAACTTGGCATACATACCATCCTTAATAAATAATAAAGGTTGTCATTATTAGTTTTTTGCAACTACCCCCAAAAGACGATTTAGGAGGTATTACAGTGTTTTTGAAAAATGTGGTTTCTTGGGTCAAAAAACTTGCCACATACTAACCTAAATTAATAAAAAAGGTAGCTGTTATTATTTTTTGAAACTACCCCCAAAAGATGATTTAGGGTATGTTATTTTTTTTGAAGAATCTGATTTCTTGGGTGAATAAACATGAAACTTGACATAAGTACCATCCTAAATAAACGATAACGGTTGTCATTATTAGTTTTTTGCAACTGCCCCCAAAAGACGATTTAGGGGATGTAACTTTTTTTGAAGAATGTGATTTCTTGGGTGAATAAACATGAAACTTGACATAAATACCATCCTAAATAAACAATAAAGGTTTTCATTATTAGTTTTTTGCAACTACCCCCAAAAGACGATTTAGGAGGTTTTACAGATATGATATATTACAGATGAAACTTGACATAAATACTAACCTAAATGAATAATAAAGGTTGCTCTTATTATTTTTTGAAACTGTCCCCAAAAGACGACTTAGGGGATGTTAATTTTTTTGAAGAATCTGATTTCTTGGGTCAATAAACATGAAACTTGACTTAAATACCAACCTAAATAAACAATAAAGGTTTTCAATAATTAGTTTTTCGAAACTACCCTTAAAATATTCATGAATCGTGTGCATTTAACTTAACAGGTAGGTAACCTAATTCGTTATAATAAATTTTGTAATATAGAACTATGATAAATCAGATAATAATAATTATTATGCTATTATTTTGAGCTTCTATGCACCTTAATTTCAATATTCACCACATTAAATCTTACAAAATTATAATAATTGTAGGTTTACTCACGATAATTGTTATAAGTGGTGCAGTCAACGACCTTTTCACTGTATAAAGATGGTTTATACGACACGATGTATGTTAGCATTATAGATATTTGTGGATTTACGTCCTATAGTACGTATTTATAGACGGTGTAAAAGCCATTTTTATTAAAATTTTGGGTCGTAAATCCATCCTATCTTCTAAACCATAAGGTCTACTTAAAATTAAGCTTCTTGATATTAAAGAGCACTTAAATGCAAGTAAATATCACCAATTCATTCGAATTTAACTCTATTGCAAAAAAAGTTATTTTCCAAAATTTAAAAAAAAAAACGTTTTTTCGCTGCCCTGTAAAGTTGCTATTTTGGCTTTTACGCCCTTTCTTCCCCGAAGTAGCGATGTATGACATGATCATTCATTTTCTTTCACTCCTCTGCTAGCTATTTCACCCAAGTACTGGTTCTGGGTTCTTATCCTATCTTTCTGCTGTAAATAAGTTTAAAATGCACTATCTCACTAACCCCTGTCACATACTCCAGATCTTCTGTAAAAGAAAAAAAAAATTACAATGTAACTTATATTATGGTATGATAAAAAACTTTAATGCATTATTGTGAAGTTGTTTAAATTATCACAAAATTAATATGAATAATAATAGAGAAATAGTTTTTGCATCAATAGTAATTACAAAAATTCAAATTCAAATTTCATTTATTTCAATCCAATGTCAGATCATATGTGTTGTACATTTGAAATTAAGACAAAAAACTGGGCAAGTGCGAGTCGGACTCGCGCACGAAGGGTTCCGTACCATTATCGTAAAAAAACGGCGAAAAAATCACGTTTTTTGTATGGGAGCCCCACTTAAATATTTATTTTATTCTGTTTTTAGTATTTGTTGTTATAGCGGCAACAGGAATACATCATCTGTGAAAATTTCAACTGTCTAGCTATCACGGTTCATGAGATACAGCCTGGTGACAGACAGACAGACAGACAGACAGACAGACAGACAGACGGACCGCGGAGTCTCAGTAATAGGGTTCCGTTTTTACCCTTTGGGTACGGAACCCTAAAAAGAAATCACACTCAATATAATTTTCTATACAAAATAATTAATTAAATAATGTATACAAAATTAAAAATTAAATTATTTTCTTAAATTACATTTAAATTATAAAATAAAATTAAAATAATAAAATAGAAATAAAAATAATAAAATAGAAATAAAAATAATAAAATAGAAATAAAAATAGTTAATAATACGCCTGCCTCTGAGTTATTTGTTTGTTTGTCATTACATTTACCATAAAACAATGGTTAATGTACTGACAATCAAACCTGTTTGCAAATACGCTCAGGATGGTGTTGGAGGTGGTCCGGAGCCTGCGCCCCAGAGATGTAAGTATCAAATTATTAGCGTCCTACTAACTTATGAAATCTAACACCACACGAACAAACTCTTGTTTTTGATTGAATTCGGCGTGTTACGTGCCCTGCCTACACCAAATCAGCTGAATAGCGACATGATATGGAAATTACGTCAAACGGATGTTTCTACATAAAATTCCAACACGCCACCTGCTGACTCAGCGAACGGACGCCTCGTGCCGCCGAGTGGCCACCTACTTCCAAATCTGCTGACACCGCATCCACGTTTAGCATGACTTATTGTATCGTAATAAAATAGAATATGATTGGTAACGCACTTCGGTACTAGCATCGTCCGAAATTAGACTTAAATACTAGTATAAGTTAAACTGTAATTTTAATCTTAATTAAAACCTTTATAAATAATTTTGGTTTTTTTTAAGTCCTCCGGCTGCCACCTTCATAATTGGCGCAGTCGGTAGGATATTCGAGGCAGTGCGCGGCGCGGTATAGATTTCCAAAAATCGTTTATCTGCTGACTCCGATAGTCGCTGTCGGTATTTCCAAATACCTCGTCGAATATCCGAACTTAAGAAGACGCAGCTGAGGACGTATCCAGCCATCGATACACCAAGGAAAACCATGTATATGTAAGTGCTTGAAACTTTCTTTGAGTGTTGCTCCCGACTCCTTCCTTTTAACCCCTTATATAATATTAATTCAAAATTTTTCATCCAAGGGAAGCTAGGGCAAAGTCTGTCTCTTCCAGACAGATAAATAGGACTAGGGAAGTAGATTTAAATAGATTTATAGATTCAAATAGTTTAGGTTTAGATACATTATTTAGTAGTGACGAAATGGAATTGAACCCCGATACTATCTTTAAGGCCTTACGCCCAGTGCCAGAGTTTGATGGAAATCCGAATGTTCTAACACGTTTCATTAAAATTTGTGATCAACTCGTAATACAATACGTCAGAAATGACCCGAACTACGAGTTCACTAACCTATGTATAATAAACGGTATCTTAAATAAAATCACGGGATCTGCAGCTACAACCATAAATTCTAATGGTATACCTGAAAATTGGCAAGGGATCCGCGACGCTTTAATTAACAACTTTTCCGATCAAAGGGACGAGACCGCCCTTTATAATGACATGTCCTTACTAGCCCAAGGAAACAGCACTCCACAGGAATATTATGACAAATGCCAGACCCTTTTAGTACTATAATGACTTACGTCACCTTGCATGAAAATATAGCTACTACCATCGAAGCAAAACGCGACCTTTATAGGAAACTGACGTTACAATCTTATGTCAGAGGTCTTAAAGAACCTTTAGGGTCCCGTATCCGATGTATGAGACCCGAAACTATAGAAAAGGCTCTGGAATTTGTACAGCAGGAATTAAATGTCATGTACCTACAGCAACGCAACGAAAGTATTCCTGAGCGACGTAACCCGACACAGCAAGCGCATTTAACCCATAGAATGCCTCCAGCGGTCCTTATGACCACGCCCAAACCTTTTAGCTTTGTGAATGCAGGCACGAGCTGGCATAAGTCTATGCCCGCGCCGCCGCAGCAGCAGCAGCAATGGAGGCCACCCTTCCAGCATAATCAGGTACCTCATCGTGCCCCTAACATGGTTAGTCGAACCCAGCAAATGTTTCGTGCACCCCCGCCAAACTACCATCCCCAGAGTAACATATTTAGATTACCGAACGCAAACCCGTCAGCGCAATATACAGGGCCGAAACCGATGAGCGGCGTTAGTCACTTCGTACAAAAACCAATAGGGTTACCAGGAAATAATTGGCAAAGATCAGGGAACCCACCACCTAGTAATTACTTCAAGACACGAGAAATGAATTTTAACGAGATGACAGACCCTGAAAACGCTTATTATTACCCCGACTATTACTATGAACAGCCTGACTATTCCTGTTACTATGACTATCCCGACTTTTATTACTACAATCAAACCGAGCCCGATAGTATTTTGTATGTACAAGATGACACACAGCCGCAGAGTACTAACAACGCGAATTGCTTAGAAGCACCAAAGCCTACCTCTAGTGCTAATCCGGATTTTCTCAAGGAAACGGATCAAAAAGGGTTAAAATAGAGTTAAATATACAATCTAAAAGGGAGTTACGTTACATTCAGATATCGGACCCACCACTTAAGTTATTAGTAGATACCGGGGCTAACCAGTCTTTTATTAGTCCTGAGGCAGTCGAGCAATACTTTTCACACATACCTTTGAATTTTGACCCCTTTGAAGTAACAAATGCCCGTGTAACTAGTACACACAACCATTCAATTACTGTTCCGAATTTTCCTGAATTTAATAACCCTACGAATGTTAAGTTTTTCATTTATAAGTTTCATAATTATTTTGACGGACTAATAGGCCTAGATTTACTTGACGGAGCACAGATTGATCTTAAAAATAACTATTTAATTACAGATTTTACAATTATACCTATTCGGTTTTATCAATGTAAAAAGTCCAGTTATCAGGAAACCATTCCCGCGAACTCGTCAAAACTATTAAATATTCCTATCTATAGCCCAGACGGTGACGTTTCCATAGCTCAGCAAATACACAGTAATTGCATTATACATGAATGCATTACTCGCGTTACCGACTGTACGGGCATCGTTGAAATTGAAAACCCGACCGACTATGATTCACTCGTTACATTTGAACGCCCTTTACAAGCAGTGATATTTAATAATGAGTGCACTAGCACTAAACAAGATCCTAAGCGCGTTAAAGAAGTTTTATCTCGATTGCGTACAGATCATTTAAATATTGAAGAAAAAACTAACTTAGAGACTTTATGCAGTCGTTTTGCTGACGTATTCTATGTAGAGGGAGAACCTTTGACTTTTACAAATAAAATAAAGCACCATATCAGGACGACCGACGAACTTCCAGTTTATACGAAAAGTTACCGCTACCCATTTGTTCACCGACAAGAAGTTAGAGACCAAATTACTAAGATGCTGGACCAAGGTATTATACGACCTTCTGAATCAGCCTGGAGCTCGCCTATCTGGGTAGTTCCTAAGAAAGCAGATGCATCAGGCAAACAAAAGTGGCGCATAGTAGTAGACTTTCGCAAACTGAATGACAAGACTATAGACGACAAATACCCGATTCCAAACATCAACGATATACTTGACAAGCTTGGTAAATGCCAGTATTTTAGCACGTTAGACCTTGCATCAGGATTTTATCAATGCCAAATGGATCCAGACGATATTCCGAAGACAGCTTTCAATGTAGAGCATGGGCACTTCGAATTCTTGCGTATGCCCATGGGTTTGAAAAATTCCCCATCTACTTTTCAAAGAGTAATGGACAATGTGCTCAGAGGCTTACAAAATGAGATCTGTCTGGTATACCTTGATGACGTAATAATATTTAGCACATCGTTGCAAGAACACATGATTAATCTAGAGAAAGTATTTAAAAGATTGCAGGAATCTAACTTCAAAATCCAGATGGACAAATCCGAGTTTTTAAAATTAGAAACCGCGTTTTTAGGACACATAATCAGTGGCGAAGGTGTTAAACCTAATCCTGATAAAATAGCGGCTATAAAAAAATACCCATTACCTAAAACCACGAAAGAAATAAAACAGTTTCTCGGATTATTGGGTTATTACAGGAAATTTATCCCGGACTTTGCCCACGTCACTAAGCCTATGACTAAATGCCTTAAAAAGACTAATAAAATAACTTTCGACTCTGAATACATTAACTGTTTTAACAAATGTAAGAGCTTACTGACAAACGACCCCATCTTACAGTACCCCGACTTCACTAGGGAGTTTATATTAACAACAGACGCTTCAAACATAGCTATAGGCGCAGTACTCTCGCAAGGTACCATCGGGTCAGATAAACCCATCTGTTACGCCTCAAGAACTTTGAACGATAGTGAAACCAATTATAGTACTATCGAGAAGGAGCTTTTAGCTATAGTATGGGCTACAAAGTACTTCAGGCCTTATTTATTTGGTCGTAAATTTAAAATACTCACCGACCACAAGCCACTACAATGGATAATGAACCTTAAGGAGCCCAACTCAAGACTGACTAGGTGGAGACTTAAATTAAGTGAGTACGATTACACTATAGTCTACAAAAAGGGAAAGTATAACACTAACGCAGACGCATTATCCCGAGTAGAAATTAATAACGAGGAGACAGAGTCAATGTTAGCCAACCCTTCAGAGCGACCACCTTCTCGAACAGGTTCCACCACAGCCACTGCACATACCAGCTCTGAAAACCCTATTCTAGAAGTACCAATCACTGACGAACCTTTGAACAAATTTCACCGACAATTATACATTACCATAGTAGGTGACATTAAACGACGTACAACCGCTACTAAACCTTTTGACACGCACACCCGGACATTTATTCAGGTTTCAGAATCGAACTTAGAACAAGACGTAGTAAATGCTATAAAAGAATACGTCAACCCTAAAGTTAAAACCGCTATAAAAATTACTCCACCCTTAGGGATGTATTCAATTATACCCATAATCCAGAATAGTTTTAAAAGCTCAGCAATTAATTTAGTATTAGCCAAAACCGAACTAGAAGACGTTAAAGAGTACCTAAGACAGCAAGAAATCATAAAACACTATCATGAAGGGAAAACTAATCATAGAGGAATAAATGAGTGTCATCTCGCCCTATCCCGAAAATATTATTGGCCTAAAATGAGGGAAGAAATAGCTAAATACATTAATGAGTGTACCATCTGCGGACAAACGAAATATGACAGGAACCCGATTAGACCTCAATTTAATGTAGTACCCCCAGCAACTAAACCCTTCGAATTAATACACATGGATCTATTCACAGCTCAAAACGAAAAGTACTTGACAGTGGTAGATGTTTTCTCAAAATATGGACAAGCGTACCATTTGAGAGATGGTACAGCAATTAGCATACTTCAAGCAGTTTTAAGTTATTGTACACATCATGGGTTACCGTTAACAATAGTGACCGATAACGGCACAGAATTCACGAACCAACTATTTTCCGAATTTACAAGATTACATAAAATCAACCACCATAGAACATTAGCACACTCTCCTAACGATAACGGAATCATTGAACGATTTCACTCTACGTTACTAGAACACCTACGTATTTTACGATTACGTCAAAAGGACGAACCCGTAATCAACCTCATGCCTTATGCCTTATTAGCCTATAATAGTTCAGTTCACAGCTTCACCAAGTGTAGGCCACATGACATAGTTAGAGGACACTTTGACCCAAGAGACCCCCTTGACATTAACATGACTGAACACCTAATGCAACAATATATTTTGACACACCGAGACCAGATGAAAACTGTATACGACCTTATCAATGACTTTACTCTTGCTGACCGTACAAACATCATACGAAATAGGAATAAGGACAGAGAGCCCGAAATAGAATACCAACCGGAACAACAAATATTTATTTCTAACCCAGCAGCCAACCGACAAAAATTAGCACCACGCTACACACATGACACTGTTCTAGCTGACCTTCCGATTCATATATACACCTCCAAAAAGAAAGGTCCCGTAGCTAAGTCTCGACTCAAACGTATCCCTAATAAATCAAAATTGTTACAGGATACTGCTGGCAATGTTAGCCCAACAAATAACGGCGCTCGAGATAACACTTGAAAGCTTGGACAATGGACCCGGACTTTTACCTTTTAACCTTGGACAAACAAGGCTCATTACACATTACCACACCTTCCTACAATACATAGACTTAACTGACATTGAACACAGACTTGATTCTGTAATGTCTCAACTCGACTATTTCCAGACTAAACTAGACAACCAATCCTTCCTCTTGTATGAACTTCAAATCAACCATTTAACTAATAAGTTAACTGAAACCAGTTCACAGTTAAAAACACTAGAACCCGGTCGTAGTAAAAGAGGTCTTGTAGACGGACTAGGGTCCGTTATAAAAAGCATTACCGGAAACCTAGATCATACGGATGCCCAAAAATATAATAATGCAATCAATCTTTTAGAAAGTAACAACGATAAAATAGTATCAGAATTCAATGAGCATGTCAGTCTTAACAAAGTTTGGATCACCCGATACAGCGACATACTCTCAAAAATTGTTAGCAATCAAGAGAGGCTGAATAGTACCTTAGGATTAATCTTAGACGAGAAAACTAGTGCGAAAAATGACCTTATAAGATTCGCAAAGTTTGCCCAGTTGCTGACTATAATTAGCGACAATACGGAAGATTTATTTTTAGAAATAACTAGGATAGAAGATACCTTAGCTTTTATACGTGCATCGAGCACCCATCATAGTATGTTAAGCATAGATACTTTAAGTAACATGATTAAGCGATTAATATCTATTTACGGCCAGGATCAATTAATAGATGCAGATCTAAGAGAGTATTATACTGTTATAAAACCCGGGTATTACTACACTAATAAAAAAATTGTTATTATATTTAAAGTTCCAATAACCAGCTCCGATAAGTTCGAATTATACAGACTAGCGATAGTTCCCAATAAACTTATGTATACCTATATTCCTCCTTACCCTTTCCTTGCAACTAATGGGAAAGCTTTCAAGTACATAGAGGCTGAATGCCCGAAGTTCGGCCCATATCATCTCTGCGAAGAAGAAATCAACCGTCAACCAACAAGAGGACATCTAGATTGCATCCAAAGTCTCATCTACAACCAATCTTTGGAGAAATCTTGCCTGCCTACGAAGCTCACACTGACTAAAGCAGCCATGGAACAACTGGATGACAGACGTTATACGCTCATCTTCCCACAACCGACCCGGACGGAGCTACACTGCGAACGTCAAGAATTCATCTCCCTGCATGGAAGTTATCTCGCTACCATCCCGCAAAAATGTCTACTACGCACCGAGCGATTCATTATTACCAACACCAACGACTATATCAAAGGGCAGCCGCTGAAAATCACCGAAATACCCATAAACCTGAATATTGTTGAAGAAACCATCCCACATCTGAAGCTAAACCCACTGCACCTGAAAAGCCTACATGAAATCGAAGATAAAATCTTAATGCAACACCCAGTACAAATAGAACACGCAACGGCGGAAAATTTACTATACCATACGACGATTCCACTATACGTCATACTATTCAGTGCAACTGTACTGATCACCACAATCACTATACGTCGCTATAACGTTTGCACAAAACTTACGAAACCACAGAAATCAGATTTAAACCCTGAAAATCATCAATACGAAGATGCAGAATCACCCACAATCACGGAACAGACTCCAGCAACATTCTCGCTCAAGATTCTCAAATAGTTGCTGTTCTGAGGGGGGAGGTGTTACGTGCCCTGCCTACACCAAATCAGCTGAATAGCGACATGATATGGAAATTACGTCAAACGGATGTTTCTACATAAAATTCCAACACGCCACCTGCTGACTCAGCGAACGGACGCCTCGTGCCGCCGAGTGGCCACCTACTTCCAAATCTGCTGACACCGCATCCACGTTTAGCATGACTTATTGTATCGTAATAAAATAGAATATGATTGGTAACGCACTTCGGTACTAGCATCGTCCGAAATTAGACTTAAATACTAGTATAAGTTAAACTGTAATTTTAATCTTAATTAAAACCTTTATAAATAATTTTGGTTTTTTTTAAGTCCTCCGGCTGCCACCTTCATAATTGGCGTCTTTCTCCTATTGTTTTTCTTTATATTTAGACATCATGGGAAACAACATCTCCTGTAATCCACTTTTAATTGTTTTATTCATTTTTCACTGAATAAATGCTATTAACAAGATCACAAAAAATCAAAACAACACGCCATCTTGTTTTGAAAAATTGAGGTTGACATTAGAATAGCATTACCATATAAAAAGTTTGCAAACAATTCGAGTGTCTACTTTCGTTTGCCAGACTATCAATAATTCCGAAAATGTGGTCAAATAAAATCACGAAACAAAATTTTTTTTCGGGTACCTTCTATAGACGTGAAGTGGGGATGTTTTTTTTTTCGTTTATCCCATGGTGTGGGGTATCGTTGCATAGGCCATTCAAAAATATTACGGGTCTGTTGAAACCGTTTTGTGATTCAGAGATCCGTTTGCGTAAAATTAAGCTTTAAATTGCAAATTTTTGTTAGATTCAAGTGTCCTCCCCACTGCCAGCGAAATGGTTGCTTTTGGCAATGTGAAAAAATTCACGGTAGTAGTATATAACGAAATTAAAAGGAAAACTATCGCTTACGAGTCAAGTTTATGAGTAATAGTAGTTCAACTTATTAAATGTACTTGGAACAATAAAAATGTTGTACAAATGCCCCCGTTTTTAGACGTTGTGAGCCGCTAAAACCGTTTTAATGTTCATGTAACTACAAAAAACCCTCTTCTTAGTCCGAACTATTACGCAACTTTTTTTTTTTTAAACTTTGCCCCGCACTAGGAATTTCTTCCTGTATCGTGGGTGCGTTTACAAACATATAAACTCACATACACAACACCCAGAGCCGGAACAACTATCTGTAGGTCATACAAATATTTGATCCGTGCGGGAATCGAACCCGTGACACGCAGCAGTCAATTGCTCAACCACTACGCCAACCGTGCGCCCGAAACTAAGGAACCTTATTACTGCGCGTGGCCCGACACGCATTTTGCCGGTTTTTTATGAATTAAATCATATATCTAGCTTATACTAACTATACAAACTAACTTATCAGCTACATTAAATCCTATCTAACTAACTATCAGCAACCAGCAGCCCGGCGAGCACGGCCTACTGTGACATGGCTTAAGTCACACTTTTTATCACTGTTTGGGCGATAAACCCATTTTGTGGCTTACGGCGGCGTGAGATATTTTCTTTACTTGTGGCTTAACTTCTTGACGTAATTTTTTTTCTTTTTCGGAAATTGTCTAATTTTATTGTAGTTTCGGTTTAATCTTGACCATAAAAACCATTTAGGTTCTGAAAAGCATACTCCCTACGACGCACTGTTTCCGAATTATGGGCCTCCGAATCTTATTTTATTTTGCTTAAAATGCTATATTTCCAAAATGGAATCTCGCAAACGGTATGTCCTAGGCAAAAAATAATCAAAATTGGCCTCCCCCCCCCCTTTGCCACCCCCATGCTAGCAGCATCCCAACATGAATTTAAGTTTTATTTAGTTTTTTTTTCACATTTCATGGTTTTCGACTTGAACTACAAATTCTTAACAGAAAATATTTAAAAAAGTTATGATAAAATATGTCATGTCTTACAATTTGCGGACAGCCATGTGACATAGTTTAAAGGCGCGACATGCCTTTCTTGTTGCTGACTTCATAGTGCGACCTAATCTGAATAGACAACCAAAATAATACGTACAAAAGTGTGCAGTTCATACAAATAAACAACTTTATAATGTTATTGGGAACGAATTAATATTTGACCCACGACCATAGACTTATGCACACTTTAGTTTTCTTTGTTTGTTTGATAACATAGTAAGTGTTTGTTAGAAATATATAATTATTGCGAAAATATTATAATTACTTAAAAATATAATAGCTTGGACCCTGTTCCCGATACCGGTGGGCCCCTATTTTTTAAATTTAAAATGATTTTTTGGGAGTTTTATTTAAGAAATATTTAAAAATGTAGAAAGTAAAAAGAATATGGAATAAAAGAAAATTATTATAAATAAAAAGCAAAATAAAAATAAAAATTAAGGGAGGGCGAAGCTTTTTAAATGCCAAAAACCTCCACAACCGCGAGATATGCAATCTCAGGGTATATTTTCTAACCACAGACGTGGGTATGCATCGAGATGTAGTAGCAGTGGACAAGGGACTCACCCCGCTCTCCTTGGCGAATGAGAACTGGCGCAGGCTTGTAGTGCTTGACACTAACGACCGCAGGGAGGTATGGCAAAGTAAGGAGCTTCACGGACGCTTTTTCCGGGCCCTACATGGGACCATTGTAGACCAATCAGCGTCCGTAGCCTGGCTGCGTTTCAGTGACCTCTTTGGGGAAACCGAAGTTTTTGTCTGTGCAATTATGGACGAAGTTATCATGAAGAATAACTACCGGAGATTTATTGTGGAGGATGGCACGGTTGACATCTGTCGGGTATGTCACCGGCCGGGTGAATCGATCCGCCACATTATCTCTGGTTGTTCTCGTCTAGCTAACGAAGAGTACTTGCATAGGCACAACCTTGTAGCCAGGATTATCCATCAGCAACTTGCTCTGAAGGACATTCTTGTGGCATCGGAGGTGCCAGGTATAGGTATGTGCCCGACCCAGTTCTGGAGAATGGCAATATCACATTGTACTGGGATCGGTACATCATCACTGACAGGACTATTGTAGCCAATAAACCTGATATAGTGGTGGTGGACCAAATCGAGAGACGTAATATGTCGTGGCAAGTTATTAATGTACAGTTAATACAATAAAGAGCCCAGCACACTGCCCTTTGGTACACAAAACCTAATTATTC
This sequence comes from Orthosia gothica, assembly GCA_949775005.1. Lineage (NCBI taxonomy): Eukaryota > Metazoa > Arthropoda > Insecta > Lepidoptera > Noctuidae > Orthosia > Orthosia gothica. Next base: position 36,930,354 of record OX459038.1, on the reverse strand, counting down.
TTACTTTATATAGAAATTTAATCTCACTCTTAGTTTTGAGGCATGTTTTTGTGATATCTGTATGCTGCTTACGGTTGCTGAGATAGGATTATAAGAGTTCAAGTACATTTCCTCTGATTCTGATGGCATTAAATGTATTTACTTAGGTTTCGTGATCAATACAATCAAATGCCCTCGTCATGTCCGTAAAGATTACACAAACTGGTACTTTTTATCAACATTTTGCATGATAACATTTATCAGATCATAAACGGCCATATTTGTGCCAATTATTTTTTCGAAAACCCTTTTGTTCTGCAAATAAAATGTCATATTTAGATGGAAAATAATTGATCGAGTCATAGAGGATTTATCAATAACCTTTGCAAAAAATTGGTCTATAATTTGCGAGATCTATTTAATGTTTTTTTTTTTTAAAGAGGTTTGTCTATTACTGTTTTTATGTTGTCCGGAAATATACCAGAGCTAATACATACATTAAGTATGTGACTTAAATGTGAGACGATATCAACCGATACGAATTTTGCGACCTTCGTTGAGTTAGAAGGTTCCTGTTTAACCACTCTTTCACTATTTGTAGGGAAGCTTCTGCGTTAATTTTGACATCGGACCAGTTTTTACCATGTACCACAATGGCGGTGTCATCGGCATCATCATATCAGCCGAAAGCCGAAAGACGTCCACTGCTGGACATAGGCCTCCCCCAAACTACTGGACATAGGCCTCCCCCGTCATCGGCATATGTAAATATATTAGCAGTTGGTAAAGTTAAGTTGCACAGATCATTGATGTAAATTAAAAATAGTGTTGGACCGAGGACCCTACCTTGTGGCACTCCGTAGGTCATCGTCTCTTCGGCGCTAATGTGTGCTCCTATTCTAACACAAATTTTCCTGTTTACTAGGTAACTCTCAAAGAGGTTATGTACAATGCCACGTATACCGATATTCTCCAGCTTGGAGAGGAGGGTGGGGACAGAGACTGTGTCAAACGCCTTTGTCAGGTCCAGAAATAGACCTAGGCATTTCCGCTTACTGTCTAATTTCTTTGCTATAAAGTTTGTTAGGTTATTATACTGCATTTTCGGTAGATACGCCTTTTTAAATCCATATTGGTTATTTGCTATAATATTGTGTTTGTTAAGGTAACATACAAGTTGTTTATTAATTATCTTTTCCATTATTTTAGACATCAGCAGCAGTACAGCAATTGGTCTATAGTTGTCTACACAGTCCCTGTTACCACTCTTATATATCGGATGGACAACGGCTTTTTTTAAAGTGTTCGGGAATATACCTGAGTCAATAGAACAGTTAATAATATGTGTGATTAGTGGTATAAGGATCCTTTCACATAGTTTTAATACTTTCATGGAAATCCCATCCCAGCCTGTGGCGCAGTCTTGTCTTAGGCTTGCGATAGTACAGGCTACCTCCGCGTTATCAACGGGTAGCAGAACAAAGGAACTAGGACATGACCTACTTGTTTGGCTATGCGGCTCGGCGGACGGTAGTGAAGTTGCTATCGCAGAAGACAACTTTTGACCTATGCTAGCAAAAAAGTTACAGACTTGGTTAGCTGCCGCATCTTGATCAGGAGCCGTTTTCAGTAATGCGAGTGGGGGAGATTTTGTTTTATTAGTGTAATTTCTTTGATTTTGTTCCACAGTGATTTTGGGTTACTTTTGGCTTTGCGCAGTTCATTTTGTTCGTATACCCTTTTGAGTTTTCTTAGTAAACCGTTGCAGAAGTTCCGATACCGTCTATACGTATTTTGTATCGTTTGATTGTTAGGCGCTTTTCGGGCTTTTTTGTGGAGTTTATCACGGTGACGTATGCACCTTAATAAACCAGGCGCTATCCAGGGACGAATATTTCGTACTTTTTTAGGGACCATTACTAGTTTAGTGTGCCTCACTGTAGTGTCATGTAATATTTCAGTTAGTTTGTTTGATGCTAAGTTAGGATCATTTGTATTTAATACTTCTGAAAAATCTTGTGCTTCAATATGTATTTTGAGACTTGTGTAATCAGTTCTAGGTATTTTATAGACAGGTATCATAGGCGGACGTGTGTTACTGATTGAAAGTAGAATTGGGAGGTGATCGGTGATGTGCGACTGAATAACGAGTAAGGTGGCTGTTTTGTCTGTTTTCAGTAGTGCATGGTCTATACAATTACCAATTCTAGTGGGTAACCGATGTGCTGGAAGTAAACCGTGTGTGGCGTTTATTGTTAGATAGTCACTAGCACGTGCTTGTATACCTATATTTGTGTCCCCGATAAGACTTATAGTTTTTGAAGGACGTGAGGACATTGTCTAGGCTGTTTAAGAAGTTATCATACTCAGCTCTAGTATTATATGACGGCGAACGATATACCGATACAATTGAAATTGTGTTTGCAATTTCACATGTTTCAATTTCCGTTTAGAAATTGGGTTCCTTAACTGTGCAATCGATTTTATCTTTTATAAATAAGACAATCCCGTCATTTTGGTTCAGCGTGTCTTTTGTATAGTATGACTTGTAGCCATTTATCACCGGTAAGTTGGTAACTTTGTTTAACCAGCACTCAGTTAGTTTATGAAGTCGCAGCTAATTTTGAGTGAAGTAATTAAAACCAGTAATTCATCAAAATTTTTATTGATGCTTCGTATATTTACGTGAAGAATATTAATCATATCACTTGATCCCAACAAGTAATTTGAGCAATCGGACGGTGAACACTCGTATGACTGCGCAATTTCAAATTTGACCAAATCAGTGATAATAGAAGATTGGATATGGTTAGCCATTTGTAGTAAATGATTTATGACTAATAATTACGATACAATACGTCTGAGCGCGAAAAGTATATAACTGTGGATTTATAAAATGAACATGCACTGTGAGGTATAACGTGTGGGATGTGTGGTAGTAAAGTATAACGTGGTGAGTGTGGTGTCATTTTGTGGTGGTATAGGTTTATGTGATGTATTTTTTGTGTTTTGTTGTGTAGATTTATAGTGTGTTTCATTGTATTTATGTATTTATTTTGTGTTAAGTTAATATTTGATCTGCAGTTAAACACATAAATAGAAAAAGTTAGAACCTCATTAGCCAAGTAAAAACAAATACGGCTTACTGATAAACAATAGAGTCAATCTTGAAGTTCCCCGAGCGTAGCTTCTGATTTAATCAGAATTTGCTTGTCACCAGGTTGCCCTCGAAGGAAAATATTGCCATTTGATGTCCAGCAAAATCGGTAATTCTTCTGTCGCACAAATTCTCTGGCTAAATAAAATAGCCTTTTGCTTGCGTTTAGTAGATGTTCTTCCACGTAAACGGCCTGTCTTGGTCCCGATATGCCGAGTATTTCAGTATTCAGTTTATCCTCCTTATTTGTCCTTTTATTATTGTATGATCGCACACGTGAAATAAATTCATATTTTGTCTGAACGTTACTAAATTCAGCAACAATGGCTTTGTTATTGCCTCGATTCCCTGGTATCCGATAAATGTCTCGAAAATGGGAAGCGGTTAGTGGTAAGTCCACTATATTACCCATGTTTGTTACCGCCTTGGTCAGGTCTGCCACCGACTCGTTTTCCCGAGCAGGTATGTTGCGCACTTCAATACTGGACGACCGAGACTTATGTTGAAGGTCCCTAATAGCCAATTCCAGAGATTCCGAATAGCACTTTTGCTCCTTATTCTCTTCCTGCAGATGCTTAATTTTCTTTTGTAAGTCTTCGTACTGATCACTAAGGAAAGTGATGGATTTCTTGATCTCGGTATTGGCCTTTTGAATTTCCATATTGGTGTTATGGATTTGAATGTTTTGAAGTTTTAATTCAGATATATCGGAGACCAGCCCAGTTATTAACCCGGTTTGTTCAGCAATTTGGCTTGTGACGTTTGCGTCTCGGTCGGCCTTCCACGACAACAACATCTCCTTATTCTCCGCTTTAAATTCATCAAATAGGCCCTGGCTGCGTGGCGAGTCATTTAGACGCGGTCGCTTGTGTCGTAGGTTTGTGTTGACAAATTCTGGGTCATTCGCCGCCAAAGGGATATCTGGCACTGATTGAGTTTGATCCATTTTAGTTTTAGTTCGCGGGGTAGCTGGTGGAGAGCGCTGTCCTCTAAACTCCATTGTAGGTTAGTACAATAGTTATACGAGCTCTGCAGTCGAAGCTACAATAGTTTTAATTACCACTTATAAACACACCGGCAGCGCACGCGTAGCACTGCGTTCGTCCGCTACGAATAAGTTGTAGCGCGTAGCTCCGATGCTTTGTGACGTAGTCGCTGTCGTAGCGGTAGTTCGTAGCAGATAACTATTTCGCTGGCGTCGTCGATTGCTTTGGTGGCTCGGCGGTTAACGCGCTCCCCTCCGCTGTCACGCACGGGGGTAGGTGGTTCGAATCTCAGCAAATCCCGGCAAGTCTTGGATTTGGAATTTGAGTTGAAGCACTTCTATAATGATCTATCTCACTCTAGACACACCCATTAGGTGTGGCCCGTCCATAAAAACACTTGAAGTGGGACAAGGAATCCAAAACTACACTCGGAGACCAATCAAAAAAAAGAATAGGGTTTAACGCGACACACGTCCGCACTCAACCGAAGCTCACAGTAGAGTCCCAATCCCAATTTGTGACAAATTGTCAGCGTATTTGAGATGTGATATCGTCTTCAGAAACCGGCCCTAAGTAAATTGGAACAGGGGGGTAACCACAAGCTCTTAGAGTAAGGTTATTTTGAGATCGAGTAAGTGACAGATGTATACAAGTCAGATACATCTGTCCCTTACTCGATATCAAAATAACCTTACTCTAAGAGCTTGTGGTCACCCCCCAGATATTACATATATTTTAAATAAAAAGGATTGTTAAAACAACCGACATTGTTTCGGCCATAAGATCACTTAAAAATATACAAGTAGGTACAAGTAGGTAGTACAATGTAGGATTTGACGGTATGTCAACAAAGGTGATAAAATTTGTGAATGAAATTATAGCATCCGTATTAGCGCATATTATCAACCTTGGCATTGTTGATGAAATTTATCCTGAAGACTAGAAGAATATATAATAATAACTTTTTAAACCACTTCATAAAAAAGATAACAAAAATGATATGAAGAACTATAGGCCAATAGCTAGAATTTCTGTATTTTCCAAAATTTTCGATAAAGATATTTATAAGTCGCTGTATAGCTATCTCAATAAATTTAACTTATTGTGCAAGGAACAAAATGGCTTTAGAAAGAATACTACGATCAACATGGCTATAGAGTTTTTATCTCATTCTAGATTAATAAAGTTTGGGCCACCTCTTTTCTTGATCTGCCAAAGGTGACTCAACATCAAATGGTGATGTTTGCAGACTACTGCAATAGTGAAATGTATTGATCGCAATATTTATCAAGATGACATAAATAACACACTATAGGACATAATTGATTGGCTTAACAAAAATTATTTAGTCATAAACTTAAAGAAAACCAAAATAATGCATTTTCACCAAAGAACTGTAATACCAAAAGTACAGTAAGTACAGTACAGTAGTATCAGACATAGCAAATGTGACATTGAAGAAAGTAAAGAAGCAAAATTCTTAGGTTTATTCCTTGGTAACCAGCTTAACTGGAAGGCCCACATAGATGACCTAAGTAAGAAAATAAATAAATCAGCGTACGCACTTTTCCAAATTACGAGAAAAATAAATATGGATTCGCTACTAGTAGCATATCACGGCTTAGTAGCTTCAATTTTGCGATATGGTATAATTTTTTGGGTCAATGCTACTGATAAAGACATCGTTTTTAGGGCACAAAAAAGATGCATAAGATCAATGTGTGGAATTAAAATTGATGATAGCTGTGTACCATTCTTTAGATAGCTTAAAATACTTACCTTACCTTCATTATATATTTTAGAAATTAGTGTTTTCGTCAAAACAAACATGAGATTATTCGAAAAGGTGTCGACGTTACGAGATGTTCCGATTCGTAGCCAATACGCAAACTCTTTAAGCGATCAGCGTTGTACGACTGCCTATTGAGTAAGAGCGTTTAAGGCATGGCACCGCGCATTTATAATAAATTACCGAATGCCATAAAAAAATGAATGTTACACTTTTCAAGAAAAAAATAAAACTGTTACTAATTGAAAAATGTTATTCAACAACTGATGAATTTCTGAATGATAAAATAATGTAGACCTATCTATTGATTTGACTGGAGAAACGATCTTTAATTGAATATTGTGACTAATTGTAATTAATGATTATTATTGATGCATTGACTGTAGAAATTACTCGATATTGTGACATTCAAAATTTTGTTGTTATTTATATATAATATTTTATTTTTCTTTGTATTTCTCAAGTAACCATAATACTAGTACGCTTCTCGGCATAACATAGCGACCTATTAACTTTAATTTAAGAACTGTATATACTGCCTATGTTACACAAATAATAAATATTATGTTTAAAAATGAAAAATGTTTTTTTTTTACCGGGTGACACAAATCAAAAAATAGAATTCAAAAATACGTTATTAGACTTTAACTTGAAACTAGTTCTTTATCCCCTTGAGTGTTAATGAGCAGACACAATAGAAAACAAGTAAAATTTCAAAATTTAAAAAAACTTCGACACCTTTTTATTTCATGCTACATAATTTATCTAGTACATAGTAGATACGCTTCGATCGGAAATCTATTGAACACGTAATTATGACACGATATCTTGCGAAAACACCCCGATTCAAACAGTAAAACGCCCTTAACTTTTGGACGGCTGAACCGATTTTATTGAATCATAGCTAAGAACACTCGACAAAATCCCCTTCCAAACAAAAAAACTAAATCAAAATCGCGTCACCCGTTTGGACGCTATGATGCCACATACAGACACACAGATACCAAACTTCCCAAAGGCACTCAAGGGACAGCTGACTAGACTTAAGAGCAAAACCATGCATATGCGCATAACTTTAACAGCAAAATAATTTTGCGCATAACTTTAACAGATCCTGTAAGACTTCAGTATAACAGTTAGCGTTATCGGATCATACATCCCAATTATTGAAATGCCCAATAGGCACAGCGTGTATGTTTAATCGGTGCGATGCGCGGTGGAGTAAAAGAAGACCTGATTATAATAATGACAACATAAATCAAGTTAAGGCATATCTGCGGTGTCTGACATTTTCCGAAGTATATAAAGTAAATAAAAAACTTTTGTACCAAAAAATATTACCGACTTCCAAATAAAAAGAAGAAACTACAAAGTGAAAAATAACTTTAATTTTGGAAGTCGGTGTCTTTCGTATGTACATTTTCTTGCGTTATGGACACTGACTTCTAAAATTAAAGTTATTTTTTACTTTGTAGTTTCTTTTTTTTATGAGAGATCTGCTAACCCCTTAAGAGCGTCCTGGCGTGATGTTATGTTATGAAATGGTATAAACAATAAACATGCGATTGCAGCAAACCCGACAGATTTCGGGACAGATTTTTTGATCCCGAGAGATTTGCCTTTATTTAATGACGAATTCTGATGTATATCTCCGAAGTTCTTATCAGATCTTCACCAAATTAAAATGGGACCAATTTTGGAACATACTCTTTCAAAAAAAAATATAATTTTCAAAATTGGTCCAAAATTTACGGAGATATCGGTGAACATACACAAAAAAAAGACATACATAATGTCGAACATAGAACCTCCTCCTTTTTGGCGAGTCGGTTAAAAATGGATATCACGTGGTATTAAAAACTGGGCAAGTGCGAGTCGGACTCGCGCACGAAGGGTTCCGTACCATTATCGTAAAAAAACGGCGAAAAAATCACGTTTTTTGTATGGGAGCCCCACTTAAATATTTATTTTATTCTGTTTTTAGTATTTGTTGTTATAGCGGCAACAGGAATACATCATCTGTGAAAATTTCAACTGTCTAGCTATCACGGTTCATGAGATACAGCCTGGTGACAGACAGACAGACAGACAGACAGACAGACAGACAGACAGACAGACAGACGGACCGCGGAGTCTCAGTAATAGGGTTCCGTTTTTACCCTTTGGGTACGGAACCCTAAAAATGCAGGGAGAAAAATCTCAATTACTATGGCAGTTCCGAAAAAAAACCGCCTCAACACAATACATGGCAGTTTAAAAATATTAATTTACCTCAACGAGCACAAAACAACCATTATACGCCGAGCTTTAACTGAACTGCTAACCAGGCAAGTTTCAGCACTGAGGTACATGTTAGAAAGACCCCTATAAACAAAAAGTCCAAAAGGTCAGGTAGTTTATTGGAGTCTGTTGGCCAGTATGAGGGTTCACCCGTACTCACTTCAAGTAATTTATTTTGGTCAATGCTTTTTTTCAGTTTTCTCCCTTTAGGTAATGTCTGTCGAAAACCCCAGGAGACATTTTTGCGTTCCAATCTCCGCCACATATAAACCTTTGGCCAAGAGCACTGAAGAAATCTGTTATTTTCCTTTAGGATGTGCTTAGGAGGACAATATATTGCAGATAGAGTTAGTGAACTCTGCTTATCCTGAACCATTACCGTAGTAGCCTGTATTTGGTCAGTTTTGTACTCCTCTAAAACGTGATGTTTGATGTGCTTTTTGGGGTTCCGTACCCAAAGGGTAAAAACGGGACTCTATTACTAAGACTGCGCGGTCCGTCTGTCTGTCACCAGGCTGTATCTCATGTACCGTGATAGCTAGACAGTTGAAATTTTCACAAATGATGTATTTCTGTTACTGCTAAAAACAGAATAAAATAAATATTTAAGTGGGGCTCCCATACAACAAACGTGTTTTTTTGCCGTACATCAATGTCATGTAGTGCAGGGAGTATCTCTACATCTTGTTTATGTTTGACCAATCCATTTATGTTCTAGGTCCCAACTCTGAGTGTAGTCATTTTATCGAACAAGTTTAGTGATGATTGTTGTGAGTAAATTCATCATTGTCGACATCAGGTCTAGTAGTTTGACTAGCTTTTCAGCCTGTTGTGTAACCAGTGTTTCTAATTTGGCGTTATTATGAAAAACCAAGTGCGAGTCGGACTCGCGCACCGAGGGTTCCGTACAAACCTCAGCTTAAAGGTATTATAGACCTGAGTATTTGATATGAATTTCAATTTAATACCTCTACGCGTTCATGAGGAAAGGGGTAGTAGTAGTTTCAAATTACTAAAAATATTTTTATTATATGATGTAACTAAAAATTTATGTTTTTCGCAATTATTTCTTTATCTGTGCTATAAGACGTTGCTTCGCACCAAATTTCAAGATTCTGAGTTCATGGAAAGTATCCTGTAGGTTTTGATTCCCTTGCGAGTGTCGAAAATTTGCGGAAATTTGCTGCATAAACGGCTATATCGTTCGATAGCGTTGGCTTAGAAGTTTGATCTTTTCACAGGTTTAAGGTACATTTGACCTGAGTATTTAATATAACTTTCAGCTTGATATCTTTCTGCGTTCTTGAGAAAAAGGGTCTTGACAGACAGACGGGACGGACAACAAAGTGATCCTATAGGTTTCCGTTTTTTCCTTTCGAGGTACGGAACCCTAAAAACGATGGCAACCAAAGAGTACGATCAATCACTTTATACAGACTACTCGTTGAGTAGATAAATACTGTATTTTTTAACCGACTTACCAAAAAGGAGGCGGTTCTATGTTCGACTTTATATTTGTTTTATTTTTTGTCTGTCCACCGATTTCTTTAGATCTCAATTTAGTTTTTTTTTACTATGTTATATATTTATAAACAACTTGGCTATTAGGTAGGTAAAACGAAAAAGGAAAAAAAAAAACAATTCAAAAAATACTACCGACTTCCAAAAGAAAAACTACAAAGTGAAAAATAACTTAATATTTGGAAGTCGGTGTACATATCGCAAAAAAATGTCTCCTACGAAAGACACCGACTTCCAAAAAATTTAGTTATTTTTCACTTTGTAGTTTTTAATTTGGAAGTCGGTAGTATTTTTTTGCAAAAAAGTTTTTTTATGTTAAAAAAATATTTGAAAACAAAGGAATGAGAAGACACAAAAGTATTTGGAACGAAAGATTATAGGAACGGCGGGCTTTTTACGTAAGGAACAGCAAGCAGCAATTATTGTACAATAATTGCGCGATCAATTTAGTGACCTGGCTACTGAGGCCTTTAAGTCAAGTCTTGTTTTAACAGTAATTTTTAACAGAAGCTATTTAATCTGTCCGATGATTTATAAAATGTATCGTTTGATGAATTAACCAGCTGTTTTTTTACAATAGTCAATTTGATTACTAGTTAGCTCCAATATTCCGATAAATAAAAATTCGCAGATGTAAAGTGTTTGTGTAAAGTAAATATGGCAATGAAAATTGCCATATCAAATCATCATCAAATTTTCAAATCAATAATTGATTATATAATAATTGATTTGAAAAATTGGATCATCAATGTGTAAAATCCATTAATATTTCTTCGAATTTAGGGTTCCGTACCCAAAGGGTAAAAACGGAACCCTATTACTGAGACTCCGCGGTCCGTCTGTCTGTCTGTCTGTCTGTCTGTCTGTCTGTCTGTCTGTCTGTCTGTCACCAGGCTGTATCTCATGAACCGTGATAGCTAGACAGTTGAAATTTTCACAGGTGATGTATATCTGTTGCCGCTACAACAACAAATACTAAAAACAAAATAAAATAAATATTTAAGGGGGGCTTCCATACAACAAACGTCATTATTTTGCCGTTTTTTACGAAAATGGTACGGAACCCTTCGTGCGCGAGTCCGACTCGCACTTGGCCGGTTTTTTTTATAAGAAATCGAATCGATAACGCATTAAGACATCACTAAATAGACTACATCATCTCGTATTTAAGCTATGAAACGTAAAATAGATTTTTCCAATTTACTTTAGACATTGGCAGGATAGTCGACATCGGTGCTTGTCATATAAAAAAAGAATATAATAGAAGATACATATTGCAGACTTATCACATTCTAATGTGTTTGTAAGTATTTAGTAGTAAACATATATAAGCTTCGCTGAGGTAGCCATTTTTTGCCATTACAATATTTACTAGGAATTTGTTATTTCAATATTTACTGTTATATTACTATTCTAATTTGAGGATAATTAAAGGATCCACAAAATAACACACGAAAAAAGCCGCCAAAAATTCAAAAACTTCTGTACCTACTCAGCCATCAGTGAGCGATTGGCAATCGACCAACAACAAGGCAAAAAGTTATCGCAATTTGACAGCCACATTTGCTCGCCGATGTCTGTCGCTCTGCTGTCAAAAACCATACGTACGAAATGATCGCGATCACCTTGCGATAAATGCACATTTCAGTTAGCAGATTTTTATTTTTAGCAGTGCTGTCGTAAAATTATTATGGTGTGGCTATAGCTCATGTATGATGCGGATTCGCGATTGCAGAGCAATTATTTCGCAAAATTCAGCCTTCCAATTTTTTGACGTTCAGCGATAATCGCGCGATGATTGTACAATCTCTGCGCAAATATTGCTAATTGCTGTTTCATACGTAATAAGCCTGCCGATCATATAATATCCATGCCAATAGATGGCTTTGTTTTTAATTTCATCATTTATTTCATCTAGGAGTCCATTCCGATAAAACCATTTACTGTACTCCCCAATCTTCTTGGCCGCCATGATGTTGGCTACAATGGCTGCGCAGTAAGCAAATCTCATACTAAAACAGCAGCGCCGAGGCATGCGCATCGGAAAGCCAACTTCAGAGAGGCCAAGAAGATGTGAGGATACTGTTATATACAAGGTTTAGAAGTATAATTATAAATTCATTTCATAAAAATATATTTTGTAAATAACTACAAACAAAAATAAACAAATATGGTTCTGCTAAATCAGTCGCTACACAGCGTCGAGATTTTTATAGATAAGTTCCAAAGAGGCTTAGTTTGAATCGTAGCCTTGCTGAAGATAAAGGAGTCAGTGTGTGTTGAGTGATGATTAGATGGTGTGTCAGTTGTGGTGGAGTCGGTAGTGGTACTCACGCAGCGGAAACTGCACGGGGATAGCCGACGGGAGCCAGCTGCTGCCGCCACCGGCCCACGCGCCGGTCGCTCCTCGACTGTAATCTGCAGACATTAAATGCGCACTCTACAATTTCATAATTTCAAGTTCTCTAAATGCACTAGTCCTTTTTAAACCCCGACAGAAAAAGAGGGGTGTTATAAGCGTGACGTGCGTTGCTGTGAAACACCCCGATTCAAACTGTAAAACGCCCATATTTTTTGAACGGCTGGACCGATTTTATTCAAACATAGCTAAGAACACTTTCGACAAAATCACCTTTCAAACAAAAAAAAACTAATTCAAAATCGGTTCATCCGTTTAGGCGCTACGAGGCCACAGACAGACACACAGATACTCAGATACACAGCAACACACGTGAAACTTATAACACTCCTCTTTTTCCGGCGGGGGTTGATAAATTGTGTGGCATGAAATAAAAATGGGTTGGGGGTTTTTAAAATTTTGAAATTTTACTTGTTGAAAACGAGTTAATAAAAAACCAGCCAAGTGCGAGTTGGACTCGCGCACGAAGGGTTCCGTACCATTTTCGTAAAAAACGGCAAAAAAATCACGTTTGTTGTATGGAGCCCCCCATAATTTTTTTTTTTTTGTTTTTAGTATTTGTTGTTGTAGCGGCAACAGATATACGTCACCTGTGAAAATTTCCACTGTCTAGCTATCACGGTTCATGAGATACAGCCTGGTGACAGACAGACAGACAGACAGACAGACAGACAGACAGACAGACAGACGGACCGCGGAGTCTCAGTAATAGGGTCCCGTTTTTACCCTTTGGGTACGGAACCCTAATAAAAATGGAAGTAAAACTACACTGATGTTCAGCATTATCACAAGATACACACACTAGATAGCAAAAAGACAGTAAGTTTGTAAGTAGCGCGAGACGTACCAGCGATGAGGTTCTGCCAGCGGTCACTGTCGGAGAGCGCGCGCGGCGGGCGGGCGTGAGGGGGCGCCACCGCCGGCGCCGCGTGCACTGCGCCTGCAACCACACACAGAGTCACTACTGCTCTGAGCCAATACCGTCTTCGTCTACTTTGCTAGAGGGCGCAGGTCGTAAACCAGCTCGCGAACACAGTGTGGGATGGGTTGGTGTCCTCATAGTGTTTTATATTTTTAAAGAGCACGTACTACTTTATTTTTTACTCAAAAATGCATGTAATGTGGTCATTATTTTGACAACCTTTTTTGAGCAAAGTCGACCTTGCCGTTCTGTTTCAAGGAGCGGCTGGCAAAGTTTTGCTGGCCGCTCTAGCAGGCCGGCAATGTTTTGCCGGCCGCTATTTTGACGTTTCAACGTTTTAAAAAATCAAATCCAAAAAGATTTTATTTAAAACACAGCTGTTTGTATCTATGAGATAGGTATAATAGTATATTATGCAACTAGTGAATAAAAGACGGATTTACAGCGAGGGCCATAGATGAATCAAGAGCAAGTGAAGGATTCTAACGACTGAATCACGACCGTAGGGAGTGATTCATGATGATTGAATCACGAGCATTGCGAGTGATTCAAGTGTTAGAATCATGAGCGACGCGAGTGATTCATGGCCCTCGATATAAATCCGTTTTATTCAAGAGTTGCATACTATATTTTATACCATGACTTTGAGAAAAAGAAAGATTTAAGCGAAAAGCACAAGGAATATTACGAGTAATAAATAAATAAATGGTTTATTTCCTTCAAAATTTACAAAAATGTGAAACCATGACCCCTAGCACCTGTGTTTCAGGGGCCGATGACCACCTCCGTTACGTGACATAATTATAATTAATTAAATACCATTGCAATTATTATAAGAATTACAATCCAAACAAATATTCAATAAATATCTTAGGCTAAAATCAAAATCATTATTAAAATCCTAAATAACAAACTCAAAATTAAAATCGAAGAAGGAGTTTGTGTATCGAGTATTTTTTGCGCAAGGAGGTTACATAGCATTGAGATGGACATCTAGTACATTGGTGTGTTCCAAATTCAAACACCAAAACAGTGATTAAAAGTGCTTTTTATTCACTGTTTTCAGTGAATAAAATAAGCTTTTTAGAGGGGGAATGGTATAAAAATATTTTATTCCATATTAGGCTGTATAGTTCCAACTACCATTGCTAAAAAAAAAAAAAGAAGTAACAAAAGCGCGGTTCAGCAAAGTTTTGTTTTTATTTAGTGACTTTTTTGCTAAAAATGAGCTCACATAGCGAAAATTCTTCCGATTCAATGTGTTTAACACCGCCAGACATTAAAGATGAAGCTAAATTAGTGGTTGAAAATTTGATACCGCGAAACTCAAAGGAAAAATAAAAGCTTGCATATGAAAAATTTGTGCAGTGGAAAATCAGTAGGAAATCTAAATCTTTATCCGAAAATGTTTTTCTTTTCAATAATACAGCAGTCAAACACCGCATTAGAATTATCGCAAACTATTAGTAATATCAAACCGGGCAAGTCGGTGTTGAAATTTAGAAACTGTACTTTTCATAATTGTCATTTTAATTAAAATTCTAGTTAATTAATATATTTTTATTTAAATTACTTGCTGTTTTTATTTAGATTATGTACTTGCATTTTTGAGTAAAGCACTATACAAACCTTGGCCCACAATGACTGCTTCGCTGGTCACGCTATGATTGCCTCGAGCTAGCCTAGCTACGCTCTAGGCCTTTCAGCTTGGCCATCATTGCAGCCCATGCTGTCCTCGCTGTAAAGGCCTCGACCTACGGTCTCGGCCTTTATCTCAGCTCGTCCATCAAGTGCTGCACGCTGACCGCGCTGTGTCTACTGCTGCAGCTGCGCTACGCTGCGCTGTCGGCCATAATCAGCGCGACCAGCAAAGTAGTCATTATAGACCGCGGCAGTAATGTACTATAACCGACTTACCAAAAAGGAGGAGGTTCTATATTCAACTTCTTTTCTATTTTATTATATAAGTCCTGTCTCCGTTAGTGTGTTCGTGGCATCAACAGTAGGCCATTATCAGAATATCAGCGCAGCGTTATTACTTTTTTTGGATATCGCTGCACATGCTGAGATAGGAACCTTTTTGGTCTCGCACAGGGTTTTTATTTTATTATTGTTTAAGTATATGCTTATTTTCTCGTGTCTCCTGTGCGGGTCACAAATAAATATTTTTCTTTCTTTCTTTCAACTTTATGTATGTTTTTTTTTTGTGTCTCTCTTCTTCTTCTTCTCCGTTAATGGTGGACCGATTTTGAAAATTCTTTTTTTGTTTAAAAGGATTTGGGGATGATCTAATGAAGAACTTCGGAAATAAACAAAACAACTCTTCAATAAAAGATGGCAAATCTCTTGGGATTGCTGCAATCGCATGTCTGTTTATTAAACCCCACCGGAAAAAGAGGCGTGGCGTGGAGGGTTTGACGTGTGTTGCTGTGTATCTGTGTGTCTTTCTGTGGCATCATAGCTATTAAACGGATAAACCGATTTTAATTTAGTTTTTTTTTTTGTTTGAAATGTAATTTTGTCGAGAGTGTTCTTAGCTTAGCTACGTTTGAATACAATCGGTTCAGCCGTTCAAAAGTTATGGGCGTTTTACTGTTTGAATCGGGGTTTTTTCGCAAGATATCGTGTCATAATTACGTGTTCAATAGGTTGCCGATCGAAGCGTATCTACTATATACTAGATAAATTATGTAGCATGAAATAAAAATGTGTCGGGGGTTTTCTAAATTTTGAAATTTTATTTGTTGATTATACCATTTCATAACATAACATCACGCCAGGGGGTACGCAGATGTATACAGTTCACCTTGGTACACTCTCATTTCACAGGTTATTTTCAAGATTCATGGTATTTGGGTAATCTATTCTGGCATTAGGAGTACCTTACTAAGGCAAGTTGCCTATTAGGAACAATTCAATCTACCTAGCCGCCTTTTCCCAACTATATTGGCGTCGGCTTCCAGTCTTACCGGATTCAGCTGAGTACCAGTGTTTTACATGGAGCGACTGCCTATCTAACCTCCACAACCCAGTAACTGGGTAACACGGAACCCTTTGGCAAGACTGGTGTCAGATCTCAAGCTTCTGACTATCCGTAACGATTGTCAAAGATCTTTAAATGACAGCCGGGACCAACGGCTTAACGTGCTTTGCCGAGGCACGAAGGAACTCGGTATGTTGAAATGGTCACCCATCCACGGACCGACCTCGTCAAGCGTTGCTTAACCTTGATGATCGACCAGTGCGGCTGTTATTATTTAGCCACGAGCTCCTCTGCCCATTAGGTACAATTAAAAAGTGAAAATAAAAAAAACCTTTTTTACAAAAAAATCATTCTTACACGGAAAATCTTAACACCACCATTCAGAAAATGACGCGAAATGCACAACGCCATCTATCGAATATGGAGTTCTACAGTCCCAATGCAGATCATTGCTTATGTTGCGATATTATACTTCTTGAACACTTTAAATTCATCTAACTTTTGATAGAGTGAACCGATTGCGATGAAACAAAAACTAAGTTATACTTCAAAACCTAGTTATCTACAATGGTTCCGTAAATTTTACGTGATGCATGTACAAATAAACAGATAAACAGACAAAAAATCCAAATATGCTGGAAATAGTTCTGTTGGTTCTCCTTTTAAACCCTGGCTATTTTTTTTGGAAATATTTTCAATGTGCAAAACCGACTTTTCTACAGATTTATTATATGTATTGATGATATGCAAAAAGTGCTGTTTATCACATATAGTAAAATAGTGCTGTTTATCACAGAGTTTAATTTTTTTATTTTTTTCTGTGAGGCGTCTCGCAGCTCAGTCAAGTGACCGATAGCTGCTTAACCGGGCTTCCCTGTGGAGACTAAGCTAGTAGCCTCCAGCCAGGCAAAAATTTCTAAGCCTAAGCGACAACGCTGAGGGCTACCCCAGTTGGGGTCGAACCTCGGCTCAGGGCGTCGCTGGGGGGAAAACTAAGGCTGGATCTAATAAAGTGATTCTACCATCCGTTTAGAAAAGCCTACGTGGAGAAGAACGGACAAGAAACTCCAATAATATCAAGATTCTAACTAATGCGCAGCATCGCGGGCTGGCTTGTAGAGTTTTAGACAAGGACTTCGCGGCGGGCCTCGGCGGCGAGGGCGGAACGAATACGGTCGTTTTTGTATGCTACGTGTTGCTTCGGACCATGGTGTTCGCACTATTGGCGAACCCATTGACCGTCCTTATATATAAGGCTATCTAGTTCCTTCGTGATGCACTCGTACCTCGAGAAGAGGGCACTGCATGAAGCGGGGTCGAGAGAGCCCGCATTTCGGATTTCAGCATCCAGAGCCTGTGGGGACATAAAGATACAGTACGCGCTGATTATGTTCTCAGCGACGCTCAGATATGACATGCGCCCAGAGGGGGCAGCAGGGGGTGGGCACTTAGCGGCAGAGGTGGTGGAGGCCACCTTCTGGCTTTGTGCGGACATGGGGGCAGCAGGGGCCAGAATTGGCGCTGAGATGGGAGTGGCAATCAGCGCTGGGATGGGCTGGGAGAAGGACTGAGGGGCCACACCTTGGTGGTTCAACTTTCCCCATGGAGAAGTCCTCTGAGGGGCTAGACGTGTGGGGGGTTAGGTAGCGGGAGCAACGCGGGCTTGGCGCGCTACATGTCGCTTGGCCATTTTTGGCGCTAGTTTGGGGGCTTTAGGGCAGCCACGGTAATTGGCTGGATGACCGACCTGACTACAGAGCACGCAGCTGGGAGGCTCCGTGCATTCTGCGCGGTCCTTGGGACGGGGGCATTCTTTCGTGATATGATCGCCCAAGCACTTGACGCACCTGGGGGTAGCATAGCAGTTATTTTGGGAGTGACCATACAGTTGGCATTTGTGACACTGACCAACGACATGGGGACGGTAAGGCCTTTCAATAGTTATGCCCGACAGGGAGCATACGGTCTTGACGCCGAAAATGAGGTGGTATCCCTCGGTGTGGCGGCAGACCACCAACACCATGTCATATTGTTGCCCACCTCTTGCTTAATGCAGGCGGTGGACCTCAATAACTGGGATATTTTGGGCTAATAGATCTTCACGGATTTCCTCCGTGGGGATCTCTTTGGGAATTCGGCGAATCTACTAGGAAGCGGTGGAGGAGGACACGGTGTCGTAGTCCTCAGAATTGTCTGGGAATTCAGCTAACTGGTTAGCGACTGAGTCAACGAGTTTGACTGCTGCATCCCACTCATCATCAACGTAGGGCCACATCCATCTCAGGGGGGGATTCATATTAATCATCAGCACAGAATTTGGACTTGGACTGTGACTGATAATCGGCTATGCGCTGTTTATACTCATCGTACTGGCGCTTATCGGAAGGAGTGATCTTACGCGGACGGCGTGATTTTGCCTTGACGGCCGGAGCCTGGGGCTTAAGGGGACTGCGATCTCGCCCCGACAGGGATCACAGAGAAAAATATATAAATTATGCCTTACAATAAGTGTTCGCGACAGAGTGTTCAGTGGTAGTGTAAATAGTGTAATGACAGTACGCTAGAACAGTTATGATTGAAAGACAGAACAGTGATTTATAGTAGTGAATCAATAGTATAGTATTAGGAACGATCGAGAAATACCAAATATAAATATATTTAATATATTGTATACCCTTTTGTTGATGTCGGCATCTCTTTAAGTAATATTTTGTTATAAATCACGATAAGCGAACAATCTTCCGCCGCGGGCTGACTTTGTCGGCAAGTTTTCTGGAAATATTTTGTAGACTCACTGAGTAGTATAAAAGCGCACCGCGCTCGCCATTACAAACATAAGCCAGGCCGGAGGCTAAGAGATTAGTCTCCACAGGGAAGCCCGGTTAAGCATATGTCGGTCACTTTGACTGTTTGCGAGACGCCACGTAGAAAAAAAAAACAAAAAGCCATTACAAACAATTCGCCTTTAACATTCGGTCAGATCACATCTGGCATTCGAATAGGCAGTTCAGTTTTAGTCGTCACTGAAGATAGTTCGCGTTCAATATTCAGATAGTTCACAACTAGCATTCGTACGGTCGCATAGTATTGTTCGCCAGTCGCCATAATAGTAAAACAGTCTTTTATTTATCTCCACCTTCTCCGCCCATAAAACAACAATAGACCAGTAACTTCCATCCCACCATACTTTTTTTTTTTTTTTTTTTTTTTTGATCACGCTGGGAAAAAATGCTTTACGCATACCCGCCCATTGGGGGAATGGGGACGGGCTATGTGGGACTCCCCGGAAAGTTCCGGTATACCCACTAAAATAACCCAGCGGCACTCCCGCATCGTCTCTGAGTGGAGGAGGACTGGGAAACTGGCACAGCCTTTACGTCCAGTCCTCCGCCGACGACCGCCCGCCTTTACAGCGGGGTCTTCACGCCCCTCCCTTAGTGGAGGGGCCCGGGAATGACCACGTGCTCGGCCATTCCCGCCCGTCGAGGGTGGTGACTAGTGCAATGCAGACGAGAGGCGCCCCCGCGCCTGTCGCCCGCTAGTCACCACCAGGAGGTGGGAGGAGACGATTGAACAACCGCCTTCTCCCACCCCTTCTTCGCCTGCGGAGCGGTGGCGCGAGAGGATCGTCCTCTCGCGCACGCTCCGCCACCTCCTTTTGCGCCATCACGACCTCGCAAAAGGAGGCAACCGCCGCCCAGGCCTCCTCACTCCCCAGCATGGAATTGACCACACTGGGAAGCGAGAGGTCCTGCCCGATAACACTGTTTAGGGCACGACGCAGCTCTGCCCAGGCTGGGCACACCTCAAGGGTGTGCTGCGCCGTGTCCTCCTCCGCGCCGCAGTCGTGGCACGCTGGGGTTTCCTCCCTCCGGATCCGGTGCAGGTGCGTTCCGAAACAACCATGTCCGGACATCACCTGCACCAAACGGAATGAGAGGAAACCGTGGGGACGCTCGAGCCAGCCCTGCAAGACTGGACCGAGCGCGTCCAACGTCCGGCGGCCAAAGGTGGCGGTGGCGAGGTCCTCCGTCCAGTGGACGACTATCGCGTCCCTCGCCTCCCGCCGCACGGCCTCCCGCTCTGCCGCGGCGGGGCGCTCCCCGAGCGCCTTCCGCCGCGCCGTCCAATAGTACACTCTGGCGAGCACCCATGCCTCCAACTCCCACGGAGGAGTGCCCGCCAGAGCGCACGCCGCCGCGAAGCCTACCGACCGGTAGGCCCTCGCCACCCGCTGTGCAATGGCCCGTTGGGGCCTGCGGATGGCGGATCCCACCATACTTCACACAACTGACGCAGCACCCGCAACCTATAGGTGCAGGACGCCAGCGGCTCAGCTTGGACTTCGCTATAGTTCCATCCAACACGAGATCGCCCGTCCGGTACAATAGGGTTGAGAAGCACACAAGTAAAATTACAAAATTTAAAAACCCCGGATACATTTT
This sequence comes from Orthosia gothica, assembly GCA_949775005.1. Classification (NCBI taxonomy): domain Eukaryota; kingdom Metazoa; phylum Arthropoda; class Insecta; order Lepidoptera; family Noctuidae; genus Orthosia; species Orthosia gothica. The sequence goes on along the minus strand of OX459038.1, from coordinate 36,909,873 downwards.
TTTTTCGTGCAACATAATTTATATAGATACGCTTCGATCGGCAATCTATTGAACACGTAATTATGACACGATATCTTGCGAAAACACTCCGATTCAAACAGTAAAACGCCTATAACTTTTGAACGGCTCAACCGATTTTTTTCAAACATAGCTTAAAACACTCCCGATTAAGTCACCTTTTAAACAAAAAAAAACTAAATCAAAATCGGTTCACCCGTTTGGACGCTATGATGCCACAGACAGACACACAGATACACAGCAACACACGTGAAACTTATAACACCCCTCTTTTTCCGGCGGGGGGTAAAAAGTGCTTTTTACCATACAGACAATCTGTTTTCTTAGGTACTACCCCAGTGCACTGTTTGTCATTGCAGTTTTGTGCGTGCTATTTCTATGCTTCTTACAAAATATTATAATAATACTGGTGAGGCATAGAGCCGCTTGAGCTTCGGTTTCGTGCAATGACTGTGGAGTCCAGGTTTACACAGTACACTAGGAACTTTTCCCTGTGTTGCTTAGTCATGATCCCATGCAGGCACTCCTTCGTCAGTCTCCTTTCCAGCTCAAATTCGAGTTGGTAGCGTTCCCTGATAAATAAAGGGCACTCTACATGCCCTGTCAAAATCTGCTTGAGAACGCCTTTGGGCCGCACCTGTTTTATAATACGGAAAGCCGCTATGGCATCCGGTAGAAACATTTTCGTCACAAAGGCTGTCTTGCCCGACACATATCTTCGGTTCCATTCATCAAGCGATTCCAAACTGATCTGTTGAAAAATGACACCGGACATTGGTCGTAATCCAGCTTCCTCCGTAACGACAATGCTGCCTTTCTTGCCAACTCGTCCGCTCGCTCATCCCCCGGCAGGCCCGCGTGGGCCTTGATCCAGAACAAATACACAGCTTTGCTCTGGCCCAAGGCTTGAGCCAAATTGGCGCGCGCGTGAACCGCCAGGGGATGGAGAGAGCCATGGTTTGCAAGCGTCTGCTATGCTGACATTGAGTCACTGTACAAACCATAGCTCGTCTCTTGCCGAGTGAGGATCAAGTCCGTCACTTTGCAGATGGCCAGGAGTTCCACCTGGTAGTACGTGGCTAAGCTAAGTTTGAAGTTCCGGACTTCGCCTTCACTATCCCAGATGGATAATGCTGCTCCGGATGCTGTAACTGGATGAGGGGCTTCTGCAAATCTTACCATACTTTCGATCTCCCAGTCTCCTGGAATAATCCGGGATGACCCTCTCCTTGCTTCATACAGGGCGGCTGCCTCTTGTATGCGCAGGTCTAGAGGTAGTATTCCGGACAGTACCAGTGCCGAGTTCAGGAAGACAGTACGGTAAGATTTGCTGGCAATTTTATCGGCCGCGTACATTATTATGGACTCAATCGTAGCAATGTAGATTGTGTGTATGATCTGTGCGTCCAATCCCCAACTCACTTTAGCGGCGCGGGACAGCTGCTTATAAATGTCAGCTGCCCTCCTGCAGACGTGCGCTCATGAGCTAAACTACCACGGTGACGCGCGCCTTACTTTGTCAAACATTTGACAAAATTATTGGATCATCAGAGGATATTCGGCTACAAAGAAAGTGTTTTGTTCCAAACGTTTCGTTACTTTTTTTGTTATTTTGTTGTAACACTGTGTCAGCTCGTCTGTCATGGATTTGACAGCTTTTGATTGACGAGATAGATAGTTGTGAGTTGACACTTGTCACTGGGCAAGAGTGACCACGCACCGCGAAATCGGGTTCTCGTTTGATTAGATATAATCGTTGAATAATCAACCCAGCTGCATCCTAATTGTATTTTGCGGCGTCTGTGCAATTGGTGTTGGTGCATATTTGGCGCGCAGCGAAAGTGCCTTTGCCGGGAACGCATGTCGGAGTCTGGCGAGTATCTCACCGGATCGCGTTTGTTGTCCCAACCCATCCTTGTTATCCTTGTTGTCCTTGTTTGTTGCCCTTTATTATATATCTTATTCTTGAAACCCTCGCACGGCACGGGATTGAACGAGGAGCAGAAGGACCCAACGAGAACTCAGGTAAGAGTGACTAATTGTACCACACAACACTTGTAATAGGAACGATTCTACCATAAACAACAAGTCCCTAGCTTTCCTCCGCCACGAACCGTGGTTTCGTGGGTACAGTCCTGCAGATCCAGGAGTCACATGACTGCTATGGGCCCCAGTCTTCGGCCCTTGGTTGTGATCTGCAGGCCTGTATTTAACAGAAAGTCATACTTCAGTGCGTTATATCAAAGTAGCAAGAGCCCATCCAAAAATGTCAGCTCATGGGTGATCTATCATCATCAAGAGTGAACCCTGAAAGCGCTTTCTATCATTGTGACCATCCTCAAAAAGTTTTCAATGAGTCATTCTTTAGAGAAATAACAGTGCTACAAATTGAAGGCATTTCAACGCACTTTCCTGGCCTCAAGCAGAAGGACTTTGTGAAAGAGCCATGTGAAGCCACAAACACCACCTCAAACACGTGATTGAACAACAAAAACTTACATTCGAAGAATATATCACACTGTTATCAAAACTGGAAGCTTGCCTTAATTCACGCCCACTTTGTGCGCTATCAGAAGACCCGGAGGATCTAAATTGTCACACACCAGCCCATTTCCTATCAGCACGACCAGGTTTAACCATAATTGACACAGCAGACGACGCCAGAACCAGGTGGCATCTAGTGTCTAAACTATTCGAAGATTTATGCAAGAGATGGAAAACAGAGTACTTGAGTCAACTATCAACCAGAAAAAAATGGACGAAACACCAGAAGAATGTCGAAGTGGGTGATTTAGTAATGATACATGACGACAACTTACCCGCAGTAAAATGAACAATGGGTCGTGTAATAGAAGTCCATCCAGGAAAAAAACGAATTTGTCAGAGTAGTCACTCTAAAAACCAAAAACAGCTAGATGAAGCACCCTGTAGTTAAATTATCAGTTCTACCTTTAGACCAAACGAAACCAAACTTACCAGAAGAACAACCACCACATCAAAGTACTAGATCCGAAAAGAAACCACGTAATCGCCCGCAACCAAACTCCAGAACGTACAGTACCTATCCAAAGATAGTAAACATTGCACTAGTACTGTTACTGTTCTTAAGTATAATATTACCAACCACAGCTACATATAATATCACGCAATTCGATACCAACAAAACGTTGTACTTTGACACCATGGATAAATTACAATTTATTCGGGACAAGTGGAAACTAGTCACATATTTGAACATGTCTCCATACTGGCTAGGAGACAAAGCCATCAAAGCCTTTACAAGCTACCTCGACAGATCATGCAAACTAATTATGGAATCAAGTCACTGTCATATGATACTCCTACAAATACGTCACGATTACAGCGAACTGTAATACTACAACCAGCTGTTGCTTAGTCAGCATTACGGCGAGTGTTTACGAACACGACACGGCGTTATCAGCGCTGTCCGCTCAATAGGGAACATATATACAGATGGCGCTTGAGGGTGAGGGGTAGACAAAAACATAAAAACATGGCGTCTACTACTGTTTGTGTTTGTGGTTACCGAACTATTTTTACTGTTTTAAGTATAACTTGTGTTCAAAAACAAAATAATAATATTGCTAGCTGTTAGTCAAGAATGCATCAGTGTTGTGTTTATGGATGCAGAAATAAAACCGGCCATATGATCCCAGAAAACGCCAACATTCGCAAGCAATGGGAAATTACTATTCGTCGCAGGAATTTTACAAAAAAAGTCAAGGCTGTGTGTTCTGACCGTTCTAAAGCGGCACATTTAATAAAGAAGGTATTTTACAGGTCAGTGTATAATCCTAAGGCAACCTTTATTCAAATAATAACAGTAATTATTATGTTTAATGCTATATACATTAAAAAGAAGGTACTTAACATTGTGTACTAATTAAACACCACTACAAAATGGTTTTAATGTCTACATAAATACGCATGTTTAACCATATGGTGTTAATAAAACCTAATTTATACTTACAGGACTGAAACTAAATAGAAAATATTAAATAAGGGAGTTTCCTACCATTGTTTGGAGCAAAAAAGAGTCGATGAAAGATATACAGAGAAGGAAACTTTGATCAAATTAGGAGAAACAATCAGCACTTTAAATTGCCGGTGCTGTTGGAATAAGTGTCACAATAATGTCTTAAAAATAGTGCTTCAAAAAGCTAAATTTCTTTTGTGGTAAAACAATAAGAAAAACACCTTTTGTAACTAGAATAACATGGGCCCTTAAGAATGTAACTTTGATATCATGAGTATACCCAGATAGCCTAGATTTAGACTCAACTCTGGACCTAAGTTGTATGACAATCCCTTCTAAAACTCTTGGTAATTGATGTGAAATATTGTAAATAAAGAAATATATTTATTTTTAACTTGATTTGATACTTGGACAATAGTATAGATTCAGTACCTACTCTCAGAAATAATAAGTTTCACCGGTTACTTACTTTAACAGTTGGTCTATTTTAATGGTTTTGACACATTACTCAGTTTGACCAGGGCCTGCAGTCTCGACATAGCTAACGATCGTTACGCTAGCTAACATTCGTTAACTCTTACCACAAAATAGTAAGTATACAGAATGGCCACTCCCGCCGTTTGGAAAATTGACAGCTAAACTTGACAGATTCACTAGGGTTGCTACTATATTGATTCCGAATTAAAAAAAAAGGGTAGGTTGCCCAAGTTACAAACATAGATATATAGATTCGTCTAAACATACATCATATCATGCTTACATGCCTTAGAGGGTAGACAGGGCATCAAATATCCATTTAATATCACGAACACTACAACCCTAGTGAATCTGTCAAGTATAGCTGTCAATTTTCCAAACGGCGGGAGTGGCCCTTCTGTATACTTACTATTTTGTGGTAAGAGTTAACGAATGTTAGCTAGCGTAACGATCGTTAGCTATGTCGAGACTGCAGGCCCAGGATTTCACCGATTATATTGCCAGACAACATTGTCTATGAATTGTATTAGTAATCCTAAGGAAAATAAATAACATACAAGTACAAAGAATTTTCATTTATTTCTTGTTATAATTAAGTAACACACAGTACGTACATTTTAATAGCACAGCACTGAAATTTAGGTAAATGTAGGTACTTATTTTATACACAACTATCTAGCCCGTAACCCTTCTTGAAAATAGGTGTGGTACTATGTTATGACAATGGAAAAACAAATGTTGGGTCGGTTTTAGATATATTTCAGTTTTCATCCAAATGACACATAAAAATAATAATATCGTGTATTGCTCGTGCCTTATTGCGTTACGATGTGACAGCTATTTGCACATGCGCAGGAGATATGCTCGAGGAACTATTAGTTATTCTGTGGATATGCTGAATGCGCTTGAAAAAGCCCGCCATTTTATTAATTTCATTTTATTAATTTATTTATTTCCTCGCACAATGCATAGTAAAATGTTGTATGATACACGTACGTAAGATGATTTCCGACTTGTGTCGATTTGCCACAAAAACCAAAAATGCCACTCATCGGAAATCACCTACCTTCCGCACTTGTAGCATAAATAACTATTCTGTAATTCTGTCCCTTTCATTATATTTTTATTCAACATTGCATGACATGGTCAGTCATTTTCTTCCACTCCTCTGCTAGCTATTTCACCCAAGTACTGGTTCAGGGTTTTATCCTATTTTTACCCGACTGCCGAAGGAGGGTAATGTGTTTATCAGTCTATGTATGTATGTAAGTATGTATGTGTGTATGTTTGTTCCTATATGGCGTTCTAGAGACCAAACGCGTTGGCCGATTTTGATGATTCATACGTCAATCGATGCGTCTTAACCCTGCGAGTGTCATAGGCTACATTAAAATTGGATAATAGAAAAATGGCGGATTTTGGGTGCCATATTGTGGGGGCCTAAAATTTTTTTTCTTCGAAACCCATCGTGTGGGGTATGAAAATAAAGGGTTTTAAGAGGTGATTTCAAAAATATAAAACACTTATATGTTTAAATGTATCTAATTCGAAAAAAAACTATCTAAAAAGTTATAAATAAAAAAACTTAATACAAAAAATCAAAAAACCCGACTGCTTCAAAAGCAAACTAAAAAGTCGTAAACAAGGAAAAAATCATGCTCTGCAGGCGGAGGATACACCAGATTTTGGTCACCCAGCCCGCGAATATGTATCATCCGACTTTTTTCTGCTCTAATTCCGTAAGTTTTTCAATAGTTTCCATTATCTCATTAACCCCTGCTACATCCTCCAGATCTTCTGTAAATGAATAAAAATTTTGTAATTACAATGTAACTTTTATAATGGTATGATAAATAGCCATAATGCATTATTAGTAAGGTGTTTAACTTATTATAAAATGAATGTGAATAATAATAGAGAAATAGTTTTTGCATCAATAGTAATTACGAATTAAAACAAAGTATCAAGTTATTAGCGTCATACTAACTTAAAAATCTAACACCAAGCGTAAACAACCTTGTTTTTGTTTGAATTCGGCGTCTTTCTCTTGTTGTTTTTCTTTATATTCAGACATCATGCGAAACCACATCTCCCGTAATCCACTTTTTATTTGTTTTATTCATTTTTCACTGAATAAATGCTATTATGAAGGCCACAACAAATCAAAACAACACGACATCTTGTTTTGGAAAACTGAGGTTGACACTAGTATAGCATTGCCATATAAAAAGTTTGCAAATAATTCGAGTGTCTACTTTCGTTTGCCAGACTCTAGTTCCCTATTGCAAACTCATTTTTCGGAGTAGACGACACTTTCGCAGAAAATACAGACAGTAGACAGTATCCATAGTGGGACTCCAACCCACTCACAAAACTCCTATCATCCTCACCGGCGCACCAGAACACATTGTACACCGTGACCACCCCAGGGACCAAACCTGCACATGGGCACCAAACGACCCCGTTATGGCACCCGTGGTCCCCCTGTAACGGAACAGGTCAGTGGCCCCACAACCTACCACTTTTCGGCCGCAGAGAATAGAGACATCCCCTGCGGCCCCACTGTGTCCGCCTTCAGTAGGTGACGGCCCCGTAAAGGCCGCGGAAGGCAATGACAGCTCCTTCGTCAACGCGGGAAGCCGCGTTGGGAGAGTGGTGCTGACATTGCGGTCCTTCAGCTGCGATATCGTATGGGAGGCCCCATACGACATCGCGGCCCGCATCAGTTGCGATGTTGCCTCTGTTACTAAGCGGCACCGCAAGCTACTTCTTGGCCGCTACGTCGCGTCGTGTGCTTAATCGGCAAAAGCCCTGACGAGCAGCAGGGGCTGCTCGTCAGGAGGTCCGAGGAGGGCCTCGGAATCCTCCAACGTGGGTGACCAAGCCGCGGTTAGTGAACCTCCCCGCGTCGACAATGCTGGAACCCAACGAGAGGGGGGGGAAACTGTTACCTAAGTACATTATGTTAGAAAATTACCAGATACATATATTATATGCACCTTTAACGGCTAAACATAGCGCTCTTTGCACTATATTTACAACACCGATTTATTCCTAAATAAATATTTCAGTTTGTGTAAAAAAAAACCATTATCAAGATCGGAGACTCTACACTCGAAGTTGTAGACGCATATGTTTACCTGGGACAAATGGTCCAGTTGGGAAGGTCCAACTTCAAGAAAGAGGTCAACCGTCGAATCCGACTCGGCTGGGCGGCGTTCGGGAAATTGCGTGGTATCTTCTCGTCCAATTCACCGCAGTGTCTCACTTGTTGGCAGTGATCACCTATGAGACCGAGACGTGGTCGCTCACAATGGGCCTTATCAGAAAGCTTAAAGTCACCCAAAGGGCAATGGAGAGGGCAATACTCGGAATTGCCTTGCGTGATCACGTCAGAAATGATGATATCCGCAGGAGAACCAAAGTTACCGACATAGTCCGAAGAATAGCCAGACTTAACCGGCAGTGGGCAGGGCACATTGCTCGCAGAACGGATGGCCTATGGGGCCGAAAACTTCTGGAATGGTGACTGCCATTCCAGATTGGAATTGGAAGGCCTCCCACTAGGTGGACCGATGACCTGGTTAAGGTTGCGGGAAGGCGCTGTATGCGAGACGCACGGGATCGGCCAATGTGGCGACGCCTGGGGGAGGCCTATGTCCAGCAGTGGACGTCATTTGGCTGAAATGATGATGATGATTATGATGAAAAAAAACAAAAACCCGTTGGGTTGATTGTAGTCACCAGTTGAATGTATCCGTGACGCGTGAAACTTGACGTGTACACTGTACAGCTAGACTATTGTTGATATTGTAAGTATCTTCTCAGGGTTTGTTGTTGGGCTGTTGAAATATGAGTTCTAGGCACACTAACACGGATGTTACAATATTAAATTATACTGGAATATTTTAATTTAGACAGCGGGCTGTGATTAGCTGAATTTGCCGTTGTCAGTGACATTGACATTATAATATTGTAATTTTGAAGTATTTTGAATGTTACTTATGTAAAATTTGGCATTTATATGATTTTGTTAAAAGATATTTGCTTCTTTATCCATACTAATATTATAAATGCGAAAGTAACTCTGTCTATCTGTCTGTTACCTTTTCACGCTTAAACCGGTGAATCGATATAGATGAAATTTGGTATGGATTTAGTTTGACACCCTGGGAAGGACATAGGGTAGTTTTTATCGTATGGTGAACTATTAAATTCTCAAATAAGGCGACCCACACACCTATGATATTATGGGGTGATATAAAAATAATAGGATATTCATATTACTAATGCTGCGCAGACGAAGTCGTGTGCAACAGGTAGTACGTAATATTTTCAAATTTAAGTGTGGCTGTGGGCAGGGCACATTGCTCGCAGAACGGATGTTCGCTAGGGCTGAAAAGTTCTGGAATGGCGACCACGAATCGGAATACTTTGCGTTGGAAGGCGTCCCTCTAGGTGGAGCAACGACCTGGTCGAGGCTGCGGGAGTCCGATAGATGTGAGACGCACAGGACTAATCAGTGAGTGGACGTCTTTTGGCTGAAATGATGATGAGCTAATATTTAATTTGTTTAATTTTTTCATCGCGACGAACCAAGGCGAAGCGATGAACTTGAATCTAACCGGAAGAGCTAGTCCGCAATGGCAGAAGACAGATTATGTTTCAATCTTTTGCCCAGTTGTGGGTCGTAACGGGCTGATTAGATGAGATTAGATGTTTTTATTGTAATGATCCAAGATCCGAGACTCCCCGGACACTAATGATAGCTTTCTACATAAAATGTGTGGGATTGAGTTATGTAAGTATGTATTTTGAACGTACGCATATGTGCTAGTTTGGCGACAACCAATTTACTGGTATCGGGTGCTAAGGGTACACAACAACATTACTCACTTTTCTTAAAGTTTGAACTGAATATTATGAATGACTAGCTGTGCCCGCGGCTGCGCTCTCATCAACTGCCTAATCTACCCTACTTACCTTCCTACCTACCCTACCTGCTCATTCTTTCGCGGAGATTCAATTTTAATGACGTCAAATGCACAACGCCATCTATTGGATATAGAGTTCAACAGTCTGACTATCTGATCACACATCTGTAGAATGACTGTAAACTGGAGGAGCGGAACCACCTAATACAAGCTAAATCTTTGCTTAAAAGGTGACTACAAACCTAACATAGTTATATCGTTATGTGAAGAAATAAACATTTTTATTTTTTTATTATTTATTATCTGAATTGCGTGTATTGTGATGTTTTACCTCTTGAACACTTTAAATTCGTCTAATTTTTGACAGAGTGAACCGATTGCAATGAAACAAAAACTAAGTAATACTTCAAATACTAAGTTACGCACATTTTTTACGTATTCAAGTTATCTACATTGGTTTAGTACATTTTACGTGATGCGTTCACATATACAACTAAACAGACAAACTGAAAAAAATGCTGGAAATGGGTTATCCTTTAACACCCTGGCTATTTTTTTGGAGTTATTTTTGGATTTACAGAAACGACATTTCTAAAGATTTATTATAAACTGGCTGTCCCACATGGCTTCGCTCCCGTCAACCCTACCTACCCTACACATGATTGTTGCGTAACTTTAACCGTTTACGCAGCGCACGCAACAGAAGCTCTCAAAAAGAATAAATTATCCCCATTTTTAGAATATTTTTAATTGATGCTCCGCTACTATTGGTCGTAGCGTGATGTTGTATGCGAAACAGTCGTCTCGCAGAAGCAGGCTGCGGAGTGGTAGAGAGAGATTTCAACCGCTCACCCGATCCGCAGCAGACGCCCCGGGCGTCGGCGGAGGGCGGACAACGCCCTCTTCCAGCCCCCTAAATGGGTCCAGGGGTGACGGACTAGGGGACTTTCGTCGCCCCCCACACAACAGGACCCGAGGTGGCGGCGCGTGGTGTTCCATGCGCGCCCCTCTTAGACGTCGCGGAGGAAGTCTAACACCTCAATCCCCTCCCAAGCCAAGATCGAGGCCCGCAGAGGCGGGCTGGCACTAGCCGGGGGTTCCGGAAGTATCGTTGTCAAATTCAAAGTCAAATATATTTATTTAATTAGGCCAATAAACGGCACTTTTGAACGTCACATAAATTAAAATTAAAATATACAAGTAATAAAAAATGATTCTACCGTGCATTCGGGCAGTAGATTGTTATGGAGAAGAACGCACAAGAAACTCCATACGTACTCTTTTTAAAAAAAAATAGGTGTTTTACAATATTGCCCGCGTTCCCGCGACCTCCAGCGTAGGTGTGAGATGGAACACCGGGATGGGTTTTGGTCAGCCAACTCGCGAATATGTATCCTCCGACTGCACAGCATGATTTTTTCTTGTTTACGTCTTCTTAGTTCGCTTTTTAGATAGACGGGTTTTTTGATATTTTGAATAATTTTTTTTATTTAACACTTTTTAGTATTTTTTTTTCGAATTGGTACATTTAAACATATAAGTGTTATAAATTTTTGAAACTGCCTCTTAAAACCCTTTATTTTGATACACCACACGACGGGATTGGAAGAAAAAAAATTGGGCTCCCACGATATGGCGCCCAAAAAAAAGCCGCCATTTTTCTATTTTAATGTAGCCAGTGACACTCGCAGGGTTAAGACGAATCGATTGACGTACGAATCGACAAAATCGACCAACACGTTTGGTCTCTGGAACGCCACATAGGAACAAACATACATACATAGCCTGATACATTACCCTCCTTCGGCAGTCGGGTAAAAAGTCTGGGGCATCTGGGATCTTGCTCTATTATAAGATATTTCAACACAATGCACACACAATTAATGCCTTCGAAGGCGAAGCCGCTGGCAGAACTTAGTTAAAACATAAATATACTCACTACATCCATCCATCACTTGTTTGGTCTGCCTCTACCCTCAGGATCATGTCCATCCACTCTCATTCACCAGGAGCCTGTCGGCTGGTAATGTACGACTTTCTTAACTACGTATGTTGTGGTCGGTTTCAGTCTAACCTGATGCGACCAATCAGTAAATGTTTAAAGTGTAAAAAGTATGTTACATTGTGCGACTGCCTATTTTAATATGATATCCCTTGGGAACAGTCATGGTAGTCGGACTTGACTCGGAAGATATACAAGGTGAACCCTTTAACATTTCAAAGTTTAATCTGGCCTTGGAGGGAAGTACCATAAATACAAATAATAGTAACATACCTTTTATTTTTCAAAGTAAATAAAAATGCATTATAACTGAAGCTGAAAATATGCATGTCTGAACTGGGAATCGAACATAAATTCGAAAGGGATAAGGATCAAAATATCTCGTACATTCCCAGATGCACATATTTATAATCTCCCTTCTAGTTATGATACAATGTTGATTAGTTAGTATTGCGGCGGTAATTGCCCGTTGGCGGGCGCGGGCGCTGCAGGGCAGGCAGGGCTCGCACGCAACACTCACCCAGGGCGCACAGCAGCAGCGTCACCGAGCGGGCTGACATGCTGCGCAGGCGGGCGGCACTCGGTCACACTCGACACAGAACAGGCACAGGACTCAAGGCACTCACGGCGCGGTCGGCGGTCGGACGCGTGTCGTGCTCTGCGGAGCGGCTCGGTGTGCGCGGGGTGCGTGCGCGCTGCGTTCTCTTCTGTGCACTAGTGGCGAACACTATCATCTTTATCTTTGCCCCCTCCGCTAAATTACTACGTTATCCTTAGTATGTTAGAAATATTTAAATTAATTTCAAATTCAACTGATTTAAAATTCAATAAAATGACATTCTCGCGCATGCGGAACTCGTTCTTATTCAGTATGAAGTGCAAATACGTTCATTTCTCTCTAGAAAATCAAGTTGAGCTATTCTCAGTACGTTGATTCCAGCATTTATGATGCTGGTCTAAACAGATTGTACTGGCGGCTCTGACGGAGTCCAGTACATGTGTCGGCCACCAATAGTCATCAGAAAGACCATGCGGCACAGGGTTTTACAGAGTAACCTGAGCTGATCATAGATATGATAACAGTAGTTAATAACGGTCGATATATATATGTCCCCCATAGTGCCATTCATTATTGTGTCAATTTCGTAAGTAAATAAGTATAAATAGGTATATTTTGAGTACAGGTTCATGCTGTGATTACCATAGCAAGGAATCCACGAAGAAGGCGCCATGCCTAAAGTTCTCAGTAAACCACTATTTACCTTTACACCATCTATATATCGCAATGCACTGCTTGTATGGTGAACAGAAGGCGCTGCCTCTAAAACCAGTCAAGCAGACGAGGACGGCTTCACTCTAGCTGAGAGTATGAAGAGTACCGCTCCCCCGAGCCAGATGTGTGAGCTGCAGTCCCACTGTGCTGCTGTACACAATTGGACCCACAGACATCAGCAATGAAGCTTCTCTGAAATTTCGCGGCAGTCCTTAAAACTATACTGTGAACATTGTTGAAAAATATCAAAAATAGCAGGTCGTGTGGATATATGCCATAACCGACTGCGAGCTTCCATACTACTGTGTTTGCACCAAAATGGTAAAACGGAACCTATATGTATGGATTAAACGCCGATGAACCCAACAAGCGCAAACTATGGATAATATTTGTAGAGGTGCCGTCTTTCCTGGCTGATACTGAAATGTTTAGATACATTTACAAACAGAACATTGTCGACAAGTTTCCAGCGATATCCATGGAGTCCTTGACCTTGTATAAATGAAACCACAAATCTGGGTGCCTACCTGTAACATTATTGAAATTCCAGCTACTATACGAAGGTCCTAATTTCCACATCAAGGCTTTTTATAAAGTTATATATGTCATCCAGCTTGCAGCATAATCCAAAAACCGGTTAAGACTATCCTTAAACCTCGGCATTCCTGGTAGGGTCTGACGATAGTAATATATTTAATGGGTCTGACAGACTTATCCTGTTAATTAAAGCGTTGTATCTAAAGACAAGGTTATTTATGTCAATACTTGTGTTACGTACAATAGGCATGCAGGAAGTTCACTATAATTATTTGGGTGTATTTTGCCTAGCGAGGTGTACAATAAGTCACAAATTTATTAATTAATTTGATAATTTAGTGATTTCTTTAAATCTGCTTTTGTAAACCTATTACCGATTGCGTCAGACCATCATCCTACAGAATAAAATGTAAAGAGATAGTGAGACGAGCTACAATAACACCAGTGATCAGAAAAAAACGCATCGTGGCCACAACCATCCGTCATGGTGACGAGAAAAAGAAGAAGAATTATGGTTGTTTTCTAGTATCAGTTTACTTCAATATTATTAATTGCTTTACCTGGATTTAATTTAATTTTGGGCAATCAAGGTAACCGATGTAAAAAAAGAACAATAAAATGTGAATTCATTATCGTTTCATTATTTTTATTCATTAGCGCATCTAAAATCGTTGACCGTGACATTAACAAACTAGGCATGCATTCCACTACAGCAAATAATAAGGAGAACTTAGGTATATAAGTATTAATTTATTCAAATAAAAACAGAGTTATGACGAATAAAAATATTACTTCTCATGTTAAACTTATAAGGTCAATACATGTTATTTTATTCTTTTTAGAGATTTTTGTATCCGGGTGTTTTAATTTTTTATTTAGTTTTTTTAACTGCATCTTAATGTGTCTAGCTAATAGTAGAAACGCTAATATCGACAATCGATCTAAACATAAGAGTACGGCAAGACATCTTGCGAAAAAAACCCCGCACGATTTCTGAACGTCTGATCCGATTTTCATCTAACTACACTCTCGACGAAATCACCATTCAAACACTAAACTAAATCAAAATCGATTTACCCGTTTGGGAGTCATGATGCCACAGACAGGCACACATGCCAAAATAATAACTTTTCCCTTTTTTTGTCAGGGGTTAAAACGTTTGGCTTAAAACTTCATGCAATACAATGTATAATGACGAACTTGGCATTCTCTTCCAGTACACCAAGGGTTAGAAGCATAGTCATATTTGCGCTAACTAAATATTTTGTATTTATTTTATAAGAATCTAATGCTAATGTTTTGGAGCCGCTTATCTTGCTGCACTTCAGTTAGATCTAAATAACTGTCATCGGCATAATCAAGGATTGGGAGAAGGACGGATAGGGCGAGTGCAGTTTTAGTGGCAGTTGGAAGAAAATTGCGCAGTCTGCGCAAATACCCCGCAGACAATTTACGGCTCACCTCTTGCAACTGAGGAGTGAGGACCTGACGAAAAGAATTTATCAATAAAAATATCCAGGTCTTTTACAGTCGCTGTAAGGAGTCAATTAACATGATGCATGCCAACTAAGATGCCAGATCATCAAAACAATCCGTGAGTGCTGCGATCAGTCGATTCTTGAGGGTAACCGAGGGCTACCAACAACAATTAAATAAATAAAAAAAAAAAAAAAAAAACCTTTTATTTCATGCAAAGTTGAATACATACATAGTTTAAGGAAAAAAAAAAACCAACAACAATTACTTGAGTTTAAGTAGTTGCAGCAACAAAAAACATTATCAATACATGTAGCAGTAGTCACAGTTGTTCGGGTTGGTTCCTCAAACACATGCGACAAATTAAATGATTTGTAGAGATTTATTTAATAGTCTACTGCTATCTGAATTATTTTCTAAAATATTTATATTTAAGAGCGCGGCGAACGAAGCTCGCAAATGCAATTCGAGGCGAGTGCAAAATTCGTTCGGAGTATTGCTATCTCGCTTTGCACACACACGCGGTGCGCCGTGCGCAGCGCAGTGTGTGTGACTGTGTGCGAGTAGATAGGCTACCATTCATAACGACTCGAAACCGAAAGCCGGCAAGCCGGCCGACGCGAACGGCGCCGGCGTTCTTTTGTCTTATTTATGTAGGGTAACTTTTACGAAACCTCAAATATGTATTGTTATAATAAATAATGAATGCAAGTAAAATAATACAAGTTATATTTAGGCAAAGTATTAGTAAAAGACAAATATTTCAATAATTTATGCCTATTTACGCATAAATAATAGCGCTCTGATCTAAGAATATTAAAAATAAACACAAGGATTTTGAATAAACATTTATTTTGTTATGTTTTACTTTATAGATCATCATTCATCTATTTAAAAAATATAAATCGTAACGTGATAAAGTCGTGTAGGGTGACCATAAATATTATCGACTGAACGAAATACAAAAAAACCGGCCAAGTGTGAGTCGGACTCGCACACGAAGGGTTCCGTACCATTATCGCCAAAAACGGCAAATAAATCACGTTTGTTGTATGGGAGCCCCACTTAAATATTTATTTTATTCTGTTTTTAGTATTTGTTGTTATAGCGGCAACAGAAATACATCATCTGTGAAAATTTGAACTGTCTAGCTATCACGGTTCATGAGATACAGCCTGGTGACAGACAGACAGACAGACAGACGGACCGCGGAGTCTTAGTAATAGGGTCCCGTTTTTACCCTTTGGGTACGGAACCCTAAAAATACAATAATAGTAATCAGAAAACATTTTTACGCACTGCTTTTTAGTTTATATGTACAATTGTACATTGTAATAATTGTTGTAATTGTACATTACGTAGGTAAAGTTACGTACAAGTTTATATTCTGTCCCTGATAGGCAGATTTCTCGGTAAACGGGGATCTATTAATTCAGGCAATATACATTTAAAATAAAACTTTTCTTATTTTAAGACTACAGAATTCCAAAATTCGTTGTTCAATTTTTACATATGCCAGTCCTTTAGGCGTCCATACTATAAAAAAAATACAGTATTTGCGGTTTGTTATTTGTAATTGTCCTTGTATGTGGTAAAAATAGTTATGATTATTTTTAATTTTATTCTATTTAATTCGTCCTCCATATCTTTAGTGCAAAAAGTATTTTTTTTATCAATTGCTTCAACTGGTGTAATGTTTGCTGGGCTCGCAGGACACTTTAGTTCAATCATAGCGTCACCACCTATCAGACTATCTGGGCTTGCTCCGAGGAAAGGACGTTTTTCGTCAATAAATAACACAGATGGTTCAATATGAAGGCCTAAAAGTTGCTCAGCATCTTTTAGTGATACGAGTTCGTTTTTGTTTCCATATTTTGTAGCATCATTGCCTTTAAATGTATGGTATAATAGTTGCTTTACTATGTTTTTGCAAGACAGAAAAGAGCAATTAAAAGGACTGTGGTCTATTTCTGACAATTGTTCAAATAAATATTGAACATCAATCATTCTGCGCCCGACTAACTGTGAAACTTCGATTTCGTCGTCATTTGCATCTTCAACAATGAGAAACCCAGCAGTTGTAGTGCTTGTTGGAAACTAATTCCTATAAGAGATAAAATACGTGAATAAATGTATTGCCTAAATCAAACAATCAACACAACACATAATATTTAATTAATTGATTATTTATATAAAATCTCTATCTTTTATAAAAAAAGGTAAAAGAAATTGGGTAGGTACATACTTGCTAAACGATTGACTGATTGGTTCAATGTGTATGGTCTGATTTGTCTCAAGATCAAAGACACGTTCAAAGCTTGGTGGTGCTTGGTTGGCTGTTTTGGTTATTTGAATGCCACCTGAACCACATGAAGAAGATCTGGAAAATTTAAATAGAGTATAAATTTACTATCATCTTGATAGAGCGCAAATCAAATGTAAAATATAATTAAGATATATATCCTACCTACTAGGAAATTCCTGCATAAAGCCGCGCTTGTGTAACCAAATCCGATCGTATGGTCACCCTATGCTGGGTGAGCCGGACTAACATCACTGTATGTAAAGAGGAGCAGTGTAGGTAAGTCTTAGCGGTGTCCTTGAAATAATTTCCGACGCCCGCTTTGTCTCATGACAAACAAACGAAATAAACACATTACCCTCCTTCGGTAGTCGGGTAATATTAATGTAACTCAGATCAAGAAAAATATCTTTATTTTCTTAGGCTGAGTTTAAAAATATGTAAACAATAAGTAGCTAGCTAAGAAAGTAATAAGTACCTAGGTACAAAAACAAGTGGCACGGATCTTGAGCGTTAGGCGCGTTAGTGAAGGGTTAGTTGGCGCATAATTATGCGCGGACTATCTATTAAAATCGACTACTGCGCAACTCAAGGTCAAGATCCCTGCCGGTAACATAAATCTATACTAATACTAGATGTTCCAAGCGGTTTCACCCGCCGCCGCTCGTAAGGGTCGTAGCGTGATGTTAGATCGCCTACGACCTATTCTCAGACCTCAAATAAACACAAAAAAATCATATAAATCGGTCAAGCCGGCGGGTAAAACCGCTGGGAACAGCTAGTAACTAATTAAATTATGTCATTGGGAAATAGGTACTTACTGTGAGAAACATCCGAACGCTCGGAGTCCATGTCGGCAACCAAACCAAGTCATAAATAATAACAAAGTCCGTAAACAACGCAAAGTTCGTAAGAAAGTAGATTACTCAATATCAAAGTTCAAATCACAAGGCAAATCTAAATCCAATTTCATAGCATATGTCAATAGTGTCAGAAATATTATAATAAGTACTTAGAAAATAAATAAATACGCACGAACAGCACAGTAAAGTAATCGTCTAATACTGACAAAAAAACACACAAAAAAATACAATACAACAAACAATAAACAACCCCGAAGAGCCCCGATCAAACGCCGCGCCGCCGTACGAGCGATACTCAACCGTGTGAAGCACGATCACACACACATTGACATGACGTGCTTGACGCGATTAGGGTTACCAGATGAAAAAATCAAATTCCGGAGAAAAGGCCTGATTTCCATGGAAAAGTCCTGAGATTTTCTACAGATGAGAATTTTCTCTCAAAAACGTATTATTATCGTTGTATACACTGCGGATCTTGCGCACGCGTTTTACGCGACGCGTTACAAGCTTGTATGTACATCGCACTCAAAACAGCGGGGCGGAGGGAGGAGGGATGCGCCCGTCGCCCCGCAGCGCGGTTGCCGCTCGCTCGCTCACTCAGTCAGTTCGTCTTGCGCCATTGCGATCGATCGATAAATAAGTATTGATTTTAACTGCAATTGTTACCAAAAGAAGATTATTTTAAGTTTGTTTTAAATTAATACATAAGTATTGATTTTAACTGCAATTGTTACCAAAAGAAGATTATTTTTAGTAGTTTAATAAGAGAGATCTTTAAAATGTAACCTGTTTTTTATTAAAAATCCTGAGCTATCACTAGATTTGCTAAATCCGGCCGGAATCCTGAGAAGAGTCGAATAATCCTGAAATCTCAGGACAAATCCTGAGATATGGTAACCCTAGACGCGATAGCAATAGCTACTATTGAAAATGTATGATTATTTTGATGTGTTCCGTAATACCAAAATTATGCATGCAAACTTAATGTTTTTTAAAAAAAAAAACGATGTTTTTAACTTGATAATATGAGCTATGTTGTTGCGACGGAAATTTTATAGATATTGTATTTTTTAATGCAGAAAAATCAATAGGAAAACATGTCATTTACGCTGTAAAAAGGTACGAAATTAAATTCGCTTAAACTTCATTTTAGGTAAGTATTTTGAAAAAAAGAAGACGTAGGAACCTAGATAAATACTGTCTAAATCCGATATCAGCATAATATGGTGGAAATATGCTCAACCTACAAATGATTTTGGTATTACGTTTGTATGGACAATTCATGCTTCGCCGCACTCTTAAGTCATTACAGATTATGACTAGTTTATTACCAGTTGCAAGTTTTGCCAAAACATCTTCCATCACTGATTCAAATAAACAGTAGTTTTTAGGGTTCCGTACCCAAAGGGTAAAAACGGGACTCTATTACTAAGACTCCGCGGTCCGTCTGTCTGTCTGTCTGTCTGTCACCAGGCTGTATCTCATGAACCGTGATAGCTAGACAGTTGAAATTTTCACAGATGATGTATTTCTATTGCCGCTAACACGTGTGGACTGATTTTGAAAATTCTTTTTTTCTTAATTTTTGTTTGATAGACTATGTTTCGAAATTAGTCTCATTTTAATTTGATAAAGATCTGATGAAGAACTTCGGAGATATACAACAGAACTCTTCAATAAATAACGGCAAATCATTCGGGATTGCTGCAATCGCATGTCTGTTTATTGTTTATACTATTTCATAACATAACATCACGCCAGTACACTATAAAGGGGTACGCAGATCTCTCATTTCACCGGTTATGTTCAAGTTTCATGTTATTCGGGTAATCTATTCTGGTGTAATAGGTACCTTACTAAACAACTTGCCTATTTTAGGAAAGTACAACTAAAAAGGGAAAAATAAAAAAAACTTTTTTGCAAAAAAATACTACTGTAGTTTTTTATTTGGAAGTCGGTAGTATTTTTTTTCCAAAAAAGCTTTTTTGATTATATACTGTATAATTTGAGTCTTCGTAGGGTTTACGTTCTTCAGTGAGAAACGCCTTCTTAGTTTATTATGGATTTATATATCGAGAAATTACGCATAATTGGTGCAATATACAGCTAAATTTTACGTATAAAACCGTCGGGGCATCGAATCTACCAAATTACTAGTTCATCGATTATTATGTAAAAATTCTCGCGTCGGAAGTTCTAGATGTAAATGTGAAGGTCAATAAACAAGTTTTATTAATATTATTACATTACTCAATGTTTTCTTGTAGCGATAGGTTATATTGTTTTTTTCTGTTTTTATTAATTTATTATTTTCTTTCTCATCAGTCATGTAATTGCAAACCAAGTATTTATTGTTTGTTACTTTATTTAAAGCGTTGAGTTTTTTGTTTTTTTGCGCTCACAATTAATTATTATAAGTCTATACGTGAAGGCCTCCTCGAGCTTCTTCCAGATCTCTCTATCCATAGCTTTCTCTCTCCATTCACTTCCTGCTATCCTTTCTATATCTTCTATCCACCTCTTTCGAGGGCGCCCTCTTTTCCTTTTTCCTTTCGGTCCCTTCCATATAGTTGACTCCAGTGTCCATCTTTTGTCTTTATATCTTGCTATATGTCCGAAGAAAAAGAAAACAAATTTATACATACATACACATACATTTAAAACTAATCACTACATGTTATATTTGTAATATATATTAAAAAAAGCATGTAATAACAATGAAGATTGGAAATAAACGGGCTTTATTATTATTATTATTATACGTGAAGATTTTTAATTGGCTTTCTGTTGACTATGGTTTCCTTTTTGGGGTTCCGTACCCAAAGGGTAAAAACGGGTCCCTATTACTAAGAATCCACGGTCCATCTGTCTGTCTGTCACCAGGCTGTATCTCATGAATCGTGATGGCTAGACAGTTAAAATTTTCAATGATTATGTATTTCTGTTGCGGCTTATCTGGATACCATATAAAAATTATTTGGCATATTTGCATACTTTATTGACATTGTTAAAGAGTGATTTAGCAGTATTGCTATTCTTGCTGATTGTCTGTAAAACTTTCATTTTTTTTATTTTATTTTTTCTCAATCCTTAAGATGACATTATATTTTACGATTGACATCTTTACTTGAATCTGAATTTACGTGTTTTTATATTTATGTTTGATATTTTTATTTGACATATTATCTGTATAGTATATGAATATCGATTTCACATCATTGAATACTTGTCTGACTATTTGAAGTTTGAGTTAGAAGTGTATTATTGTTTGATGTAAAATTTTGGCTCATTGTCTTGTAATTCTTTCAATGTTAGTTTTTATCGTGTAGTGGTGCTTGTTGCCAATTATATTTTTTCGACACAAATGTAATTGTTTGGAATAAAAAAAATACAAATATAACTACAAATGTGATTTTTAAGTGGGGCTCCCATACAACAAACGTGATTTTTTTGCTTTTTCGTGCGCGAGTCCGACTCGCACTTGTTTTTTGTTTGTATTTATTTGCTGTAAGTCCTCCATGTACTAAAATAAATAAATTTTTGGCATCCTAGCGAGGCAGATACACGGACAGAGTATTTCGAATACTTATAGCCTGGCTAGTAATTTTCTTAGAATTCTTAGCATGTAGGGCCCAAGGGTGTATTTAGACTTACTTTGGCCACATAATGCGAAGAGGAGATAGCAGCCTTGAAACGCTAGTCATTGTTGGTAATACCGAAGGACGGAGAGCACGAGGCGGGCCGCTAACACGATGATCGGACCAAGTGAAAGAAGCTACGTCCTCAAGTAAATTCCAGCAGGTGGTGATGGCAACTTTGGACCGGAGTCGATGGAGGCAGATTGTCCGCTCAAAGGGGTCCAGTGATCACGATACTCAGTAATGA
This sequence comes from Orthosia gothica, assembly GCA_949775005.1. NCBI lineage: Eukaryota > Metazoa > Arthropoda > Insecta > Lepidoptera > Noctuidae > Orthosia > Orthosia gothica. Next base: position 36,888,106 of record OX459038.1, on the reverse strand, counting down.
GGGACCGACTGAAGAAGAAGAAGAGGGCCCAAGGGTTTATCGCATGACCGCCTAATAAAAAAGTATTGTATTAACATTTTATTTTTTTTATAAATAAATATTGTTTCTTTATTAGAACGAATGCCAGCCCTCTGCCAGTTTGTGTGCCGCCCCGATGCTATAATTGATTTAGATTTATACATCAAGAGCGCTGATATATGATCTTGTTTTCTATTTAATTGTAATAAGGTTGCCTACTACTACCATTTTACAAACATGTATTGTTAGTGGTACCTAGGTGTCCAATCGCTATTCTTATTAATATATAATTTCAAAGAATAAAAACAATTTTAAATTTCTTTTAGACCGGTATTTGTTTCTCCTCTCTTAACCACGTCCAGATAATTGTACTACTGTAATTTCTTACTAATGTAATTTAAAATTTAAAACCGACTCACCAAAAAGGAGGAGGTTATCAATTCGACTGTATTTTTTTTATGTGTGTTACCTCAGAACTTGTTTCTAGGAGAACTGATTTTCATGTTTTTTTTTATTTGAAAATTGGTGTTTGTCATGTGGTCCCATTTAATTTCCATCAAGATCTGATGAAGAACTTCGGAGATATACATCAGAACTCTTCAATAAATGACGGCAAATCACTCGGGATAGCTGCAATCGCATTTCTGTTTATTGTTTACACCATTTCATAACATAACATCATACTAGTACGCTCTAAAGGGGTACGCAAGTGTAAACAGTTCACCTTGGTATACTCTTATTCCACCGGTTTTGTTTAAGTTTCATGTTATTGGGTTAATCTATTCTGGCTTCACTTTGGGCATTATTGGTACCACACCTTTATAACTGGTCCATTATGTACCACAACTAAAAAGTGAAAAATAAAAAAAACTTTTTCTAAATGTGGTTCTGGAGAGTCCATGTATCGTATTTGAAGTTGTTGAATAAAAATTGTCAAAAATAAATTTAAAAACCCCAACTCAAATACATAAACAACAAGCCTAACTAATTAAATAAAAAAATACCAAAAAAAAACTGACTGCAAAGATGTAAACAAGAAGAAAATCATGTTGTGCACTCGGAGGATACATTTATTCGCGAGCTGGCTGACCAAAACTATAAATAGCATCCGACTGCACAACATGATTTTCTTCGTGTTTACATCTTTGTAGTCGGGTTTTTTTTATTTTATCAACTTTTTATTGTTAAATTTTTAAATCAAATCAAATCAAATTATTTATTTGCTGGAATGAAGGTATACAAAATAAGATGTTGGGTTGTTAGAACAGTTGAGCCATACATTCTGCCCAAAATTTAGCATGCAAAAATTAAACAAATAACACAAACACATAATTATACAATTAATAAAATAAGGTGGAGAGAAAAAAATAATAATAATATAGTCAGATTCAGTTAAAATTTCCAAAATACATTCGAAGCAGTCAATTTGTGAATTAGGGTTAAAACCATCAAAATAACATTTATAAAATCATTAAAAGAAAGTCAAAAAATCAATTAATAAAATCATAGTAAAATATAAAACAAACTTAAACACTTAAAAAAAGTCAAAATAAAAACCAATCACTCAATAATACATTAAAAAAAATTTAAACAGTCAATCACATTTTAAAATATTATTAATAAAAATCAAGGAAGTCAAATTGTAATTATGAAATATAATTTAGAAATAATAAAATAAATTATGTCAAATAGTAAAAAATTTCAAAATAAAATCAAATCATTAAAACAGTCAAATACAATTAATAAAATCATCATAGTCAAATACAAAATAGTCGGTATACAATCAAATTAATAAACAAAATGTCAAGGATCAAAGTCGGTCGTTTAAAAAATCTAAAATTAAAATCTAATCTAGAATTTATTAAATATTATTGGTCCCATACAAATAACACTTTTTTTTAATAGAGCTTTTTTTAAGCTACCGACATTAAAAAGGTTTTTATATTGACTTCTAACTGGGCCTTTTCTGGTGTCCGAGACCTTCGTATACAGATGTGCATTAGTCTTTAAAAAAATTTACATTTCCATAATATATAATGATAGAAAGGAAAGAATTTTAAGAGACCTTAACATAGGTTCGCAACTTTCTGTGGACTTAAGACCACGCATCGCTCTTACGCATCGTTTTTGCGCCTTAAACACCTTATCTCTTAGGCAACAATTACCCCAAAAAATTATTCCGAATCTCAAAACCGAAGCGATCAAACCGTGGTATTATACTAAAACGGTTTGTATATCAACTTTTTTTGCTAAATTCCAAATTACATATGCTGCAGTGTTCAGCTTTTTACACACTTCTTCGGCTTGTTGTTTCCATGTTAATTGGTCATCTATCAATAAACCCAAAAAATTTGCGATCTTAACTACATGGCTCTTTTGGCCATTGTGTTGTACTTTTACATTTGGTGGAATTGTACGTTGGTGAAAGTGCATTACATTAGTTTTGTTTAAGTTTATAACTAGGTTATTCTTATCAAGCCAATTTATAATATTTTTTAAAGTGTCATTGATATCTTGTGCATAGCGAGTAAAATCGGTACATTTTACAAGTGCTGTGCTGTCATCGGCAAATAAAACCATTTAATGCTTTATTTGACTAGGCAGATCGTTTATATACAGCAAAAATAAGGGTGGTCCTAATACACTACCCTGTGGTACACCAAATTTAACTATTTTACCTTCCAATCGGTATTTTTGTTCGCATTTAGTTTTAAGGCAAATGCTGGACATCTCCGTGTGTGTGCGGTTGCTAAGGTAGGATTTCAAAAGATTCAACACATTTCCCCTGATACCATATTTGTTTAGTTTGTTGACTAAAATATTGTGATTGACGCAGTCGAAAGCCATTTTCATATCTGTGAAGATGGCACAGATGGGAATTTTGTTATCTACATTCAACATTATTTCACTGATCAAATCATATACTGCCGTATTAATGCTTTTGTTCTTTCTAAAGCCTGCTTGTTCACTGCATAATATATTGTGTTTAGTCAAAAAAATATCAATAGATTCGTAAATTACCTTTTCTATCACTTTTGAAAAAAACGGGAATTAAAGCTATCGGTCTGTAGTTTGCCATATCTTTCTTAAAATTTTTTTTTGTGTAGCGGTTTAACTATAACTGTTTTAAAACACACCAGAGCTGATGGCTAAATTAACAATGTGGCTGAGATGTATGGTGATATTATTGGCAACAAACTTTATAACTTTGGTTGCTATTTCATCATATCCAAAGCTGTTTTTATTTTTCAATGCTTTTATTGCCTTCAGTACGTCATGGTGGATCACCGGAGGCATGAACATTCTTTTTGGATTTTCGATTAAACCACTTTAGTTAGTTTTTTTTTTTCGATTTCTTTTTGATACCCAATCGACGGGATTCGAAGAAAAATAAAATTGCAATACCCACAATAGGGCTCCCAAAATCCGCCATGTTCCTTTTTTTAACTGCACTTATCTAGGACCACTTGGGCGGCCAAGACCTAAATAACGATGTCTTTATTATAAAAATCCGTCAAGTGGTTTGAAAGATATGAGGTATTAAAGAATATTAGATACATACAAACATACATACATAATACATGCATACATACAAGATTCGTTTTTCGCGCGTATCTTGTATGTATGCATGTATTATGTTTGTATGTATGTATGTTTAGAAGTCGGTTTTATTCTTTTGATTGTTTATGAGTACTGTGCACCTGGCCTTTTTGAAGAACTTCACCAAGGTCTGTATATGTCTTTATAGGGAGTCCCCTCCCGGCGTTTCCATTCACGTCTGCCTTGTAAATACCTTTTTGTTAAGAGGATGAATGAAAGGGGTAGTCCCCTTCATCCTCTTAACATGGCCAAACCGTCTTAGCATACTATTTTCAATTTTAATACTAGTTTTGTTTTCAAGTTTATATTTATCTTGTCTCTCCTACTTGTAACAATTGTGCAGTCTTTACAGCGCTGCCTGTTCATCAAATAATAAAGTGTTGCATGTAGTCTGTCGCTAGGATAGTAGCACGGAATAATACCAACAACAATGTTTCAACGATTTCATCTTTATTTTGTATTTCTTACATTAATATATTTACAAGTGAGGCAGTAACAGTGTCAACGAACCAAACTTTTCAACTCGGAACCACTGTTCGACGACATGCGTTCAGAAAATAAACAAAGTGTTGAAAGGCGCGAGCGAGCCATGCGACACGACGCGACGACACCCTTCAGTCACGCACGAGTGGAGGACGGTACAGCGACATGACGTGCCGCGAGGGAACTGCGCCCGACATGACAGTGTATCGTCAACCGCACGACGCACGTTTCTAGCACTAGTGACACACCAACTATCAAAGTTGGCCCAATTGCTACAAAATAAGGGGATGGCAATGCCCAAAGACCCAGTTGACTGTACAAGCACCAGTTAACAAAATACAGGATTAAATTTAAGATGAGGCCGTCGCGTCGACACGTACCGACTCGCATCTACCGAATTATTTAAAATATCACTATCGTAGTTGATCGCACTCAGTTCAACCAATTCACATGTTATTTTACAATTCCTTGCAGTTTAGTACTGTTGCACAAATGACACGAGTACAATAGTGTCCGTGGGACATTAGCGGTTAAAACGATTTCGATGTCGCTATGAGTAGTCGAGCAAAGCTCCTCGTGGCGGCGCGTCGAGAATACGAGCTGTCAGACATATGCATCGGACACGTGAGTGGTGTCAGACACATGCGTCAGGCACTTGTGAGCTGTCAGACACATGCAGCGGACACTGTTGAGGTTCCAAACTCATGCGTCGGGCACATGCGAGGTGTCGGCTCATTTTAGGGCCACACAATATGTCGCGAAGCGCCGTCACGGTCGCGCAGTAGATTAATCAGTGTTACTAATATATATTAATTTTAATCGTTTATAATAATTATGTACAATTTTACAAATGTGAAAGACGCACGAGCAGTTGGCACGCCGCGCCGCTTCGCTCGCCTCGTCGGTCTATGTACATAGTTTTGTTTCCCATAATATAAACTTTAGTAGGTAGGTACCAATACGAATAATATCGTAATTTAAATTATCTTCTCACATCGTTCATATCACAACGCGTACGACAGACCGTTCCTTTATCTAAGTAATACATTTGAAATTTTTACAATAAATTTAACTTAACCACTCCGCATCGCATGCGGCGTGTTGTTGGACGTGAGGGCACGCGGCCCGCCAGTCACTCACTCACTCACTCACACTCACACTGTAGTCACTGAGTCTCTCTCGGGTGAGCTCACACTTCGCTGCGCTATTTGCCGTCGTCCTCGTCGTGACATAATACCCTGGAACCCAATACAACACTATGTTAAACGAGTAGTACATCTGATCAAACGTTTTGTTTCTCCTATTACACTATAAAGTTATACTACCGAAAAGTGCTTCAATAACAATATGTGTACAAGTAATTGAAGCACTTTCCGAGTTCCCGAAAAGTGATCATAGAATTCATAATTATTAAAAAGTTTTTATTCCCTAAAGATCAACTCATAATTGCAGTGAACACGAAAATAGCTAAATAACTGAGGTGTTACTCACGAGTAGAGCAGCGCTAGCGCGACGAGCAGCAGTAGCCTGAGCAGCGCGCGCGCAGGGCAGAGCGCGGGCGCCCCCAGCGGGCCCAGCGCGCCCGCCGCGCCCGCCGCCAGCGCGCACAGGGCGGCGCGCGGAGGCCGCGCCGAGCCCGCTGCGTTGCCGTGCTGCATCGCCGCTGGTTGCTCACCTGCAACAGAACATGACATACTGGTTAGTAGGAGATGACTTATAACATTTAAAAAAACCCGACTGCTTCAAAAACGAACTAAAAAGTCGTAAACAAGGAAAAAATCATGCTGTGCAGGCGGAGGATACATATTCGCGGGCTGGCTGACCAAAATCTGATGTATCCTCCGCCTACACAGCTTGATTTTTGCCTTGTTTACGACTTTTTAGTTCGCTTTTGAAGCAGTCGGGTTTTTTTATTTTTTTATTAAGAGGCAGGTTTGCGAGCGTGAGAACTTATTTTAGAACCCACACATCGACATTTTCACTAACACATTTGCATCACACATTGTAGTGTACACGCACCCAAGAACAAGTGAAAAATTATGCGGCGTGACGGGCATAATATAGCTTCAATGCGCTTTTGCTTCTGTAGGATTTGTAAGCTTGTCTCAAAAACGCGCAATGTATTAGCTATTGATTCACCGCTCCGCACGGCACGCGTGCCCATAGTAATATAGTCGTGAATAAAGGGTGGGGTCACAGTGTAATCGGTTGTGTAGTTTGATTGTTAGAAAAAATAATTACTATATGTAATACAACATTTAAATTATTATTATGATAAGTACAAAAAATAATGCTTGATTGAATGATGTTCTCTAATTTATTTATTTTATTGCTTAGATCTAGAACCTTTTTTAGGGTTCCGTGGCCAAATGGCAAACAAAAAAAGGAACCTTTATATATTCGTCATGTCTGTCTGTCTGTCCGTCCGTGTGTCACAGCCACTTTTTCCCGAAACTATAAGAACTATGCTGTTGAAACTTGATAAGTAGATGTATTCTGCGAACCGCATTAAGATTTTCACACAAAAATAGAAAAAAAAAACAATAAATTTTGGGGGTGCCCATACTTGAAACTGAAACAAAATTTGTTTTTTTTTCTTCAAACCCATACGTGTGGGGTATCTATGGATAGGTCTTCAAAAATGATGTTGAGGTTTCTATTATATTTTTTTCTAAACTGAATAGTTTGTGCGAGAGACACTTCCAAAGTGGTAAAATGTGTCCCCCCCCCTGTAACTTCTAAAATAACAGAATGATAAAACTAAAAAAACATATGATGTACCAAGTAAACTTCCACTGAAAATTGGTTTGAACGAGATCTAGTAAGTAGTTTTTTTTTTAATACGTCATAAATCGTAAACCGCAATCTACCAAGTACGGAACCCTTCGTGCGCGAGTCCGACTCGCACTTGGCCGGTTTTTTCAACTCATGATGGCTTATAAATATGTTAGGTATTTTGTGTATGATTTTATTGTACAAGTAGGTTTGTGGCTGCTTAATGTTAAATGCCACAACGCACGTTGCACAACGAGCTGCGTAAGATTGTCTAGTTGAGAAATTAATTAGTTTTCCTCCTACGAACTTCAACACTTTTAAAAACCTCTGCTATATTACTATTGACTTTATAAATTAAGCTTTTAGCATTGTTGACTAATCTTGAGACAAGTTTCATTACGGCAATAAAAAAGGTGTAAGCTTTCATTACCGGCAAAATTTTTTATCAGTGCCAATTTCACCATTTATATTTGTTGAATTCAGTTGCTTGCAATAGTATGGCTTACAAGACACATGATTACCAAAAACATGATTTGGTCCATTTTATCTTATTGCTTGAATAGTACTACAGTCATGTCACGACACTCGCGACCCACCCTTATACCTATTGTGTATGTGTGCGTAGACGTTTTGCGAACTCGGCTCGGAAAAAAACGGACGTGCTCTCACCTTGGAGTCTAAGACGGCACTGAACATTTTTCGCGCGCGTGGTCGATTATAAAACAAATGACGGGAGCGTAACGCTCCATACTAAAATGTATGAGGAATAGAAAACAATTTGTGTAGAAAAAATAACAATGTTGAAACGTGGATTACTATCATTTGGTGTGACTTATTAGATAAATAAAACGGTGAACGTCTTATTCATACTTTCGTGTCACGATATATCTAAAGAGATTTATAAAAAATCTTCTAGAATTATGACAATAGTGCAAATAGAAAAGGTTGATTTAGATGTTTTTGAGAGATTTCAACAAATTTTTTTTTAGAAATTTATGATGGTTTTACAAATATCTCGCGGTGAAACTGTTGGCACATCTGTTAAGGTTCTTCATTTTTTTTTTGTGTAATTCAGCGCGGTGAATCTTTAGAAATAACGAAAACTGTAAGTGCCTTTTTAGGTGTTTCTTAAGGACTCGCCTCTTAAGTTTTTTTATTAATAACTTTTTAGTTAGTTTTTTTTCGAATTAGATACATTTAAACATATAAGTGTTGTATATTTTTGAAATCACCTCTTAATACCCTTTGTTTTGATACCCCACAAGATGGGTTTGGAAGAAAAAAAATAATTTGGGCCCCCACAATATGGCACCCAAAAGCCGCCATTTTTCTATTGTCCAATTTTAATGTAACCTATGACACTTGCAGGATTAAGACGAATCGATTGACGTATGGATCATCAAAATCGGCCAACGCGTTTGGTCTCTGGAACGCCATATAGGAACGAACATACATACATATATACATACATACATACATAGACTGATAAACACATTACCCTCCTTCGGCAGTCGGGTAAAAAGAATCCATGCTGCACAATAAATTGGGATAAGGACATGAGGATTATGAGTAACACTTACAGGATACTATATGCTTCATTACGCGTCCCAAAACATCAACTTGTTGTGTATCTGAGACTAATATTTGTAATCCAGAATCTGTATTTTTATGGCTCGTGTTTTGTAAAACTGGGGTTTCCTTTTTCTCCCTTTTGTATTTGTATATAGGTTTGTTTTTATTTTTAGAATTTTCAATTGTATATAATATGTTAATAAAAAGCAATTGTCAGTACTTGCAACAAAAAAAAAAAAACTGGGGCAATTCAATATTTTTATATGACACTGAAATCTGGAGCACTAAAAGTAGCGGAGAACTAAACATTGATGCTCCTGAAAGGCTCGTGATACTACGCTTGGTAGATTAAGAAAAACGCGCTCAAGGCAGAGCACCAAAGAGATCATAAGAGACGATAAAAAGGCCAATTGAAAATATGTACCGAGCGGACCATGCGTGATACCGAACACCTGGCTCAGGGCTCTTACCATGATGTGTCAAAACTATCATCACCATCACAGTCGTACGTGAATAAGAGACAGAGCTATTTGTCTTGTATAGTTCCGTTTCTTGTATGGTTTCGTTTCTTCTATAGTTCCGTTTCATGTATGGTTTCGTTTCTTGTATGGTTCCGTTTCTTGTATGGTTTCGTTTCTTGTATGGTTTCGTTTCTTGTATGGTTTCGTTTCTTGTATGGTTTCGTTTCTTGTATGGTTTCGTTTCTTGTATAGTTCCGTTTCTCTCTCTCAGTGGAACCATGATAGTTTTGACATGTCATGGTTCAGCCCCAGATGATAGGAGACGTGTTATTTGATGGCAATTGTTTGCGCCGTGAGGGATAGACGAATACGAAGGCAAAGAGATCGATGTGCAACTAAGTTGGTCACAATAATAATATAGGAATTCCACTAATAGCAAGCTTAAAAATAACATTGCCCACACTAGGCATTTCTCCTGTATTGTGGGTGCATTTACAAACATACAAACCCGCATACACAAACAAGCAGACCGAAACAACTATCTGTAGGCCTTACAAATATTTGTTCCGTGCGGGAATCGAACCCGCGACACGCAGCGCCGTGTCGTCAAAGTTGTCAAGTTGAACTATTAGTCCATCGAGCAAGCATGTGTGACGCGGCGTGGTACTGACCGCTGAGCACGTGCAGCATGACGGAGGCCGAATCCAGGTTGGAAGGCGAGCACGAGTAGTTACCGGAGTCCTCGCGCCGCGGACTGTAGATGATCAAGTTGCCCACCTGGAATCATTACAACCAACCGTCAACAACTTTGCAACACAAACATTTTTATATAATCTTAAGACTGTAAGCCTGAAGGGACATGCAGAGGACTACATTTTTTCATTTCGCTTTTCTTAAACAGAACCAGTGTAATGTTGTCGGTTGCTGAATCGTGTGTTTGGGTGTGTTTGTGTTGTGTATGTGTTTTGGAGTAAGACGGTGCGTACGAGAGTGTTTACACTTGTACACCTACCGTGGTGTCGGGGGGCGACTCGCTCCATGCGGATCACGACGAGGCTCTTTTCGTAGTTGTGGTATATGATGGTGCGTGTGAGTGTGTATAGTACCATGATGTCGGGGGCGACTCGCTCCATGTGGATCTCGACGAGACTCTTGTCGTAGTTGTATGTGTTGTGGTGTTGGGTGGTGCGTGTGAGTGTGTTCAGTACCGTGTTGTCGGGGGCGACTCGCTCCATGTGGATCTCGACGAGACTCTTGTCGTAGTTGTGTGTGTTGTGGTGTTGCGTGGTGCGTGTGAGTGTGTTCAGTACCGTGTTGTCGGGGGCGACTCACTCAATGAGGATCTCGACGAGACTTTTGTCGTAGTTGTGTGTGTTGTGGTTTAGGATGGTATGTGTGAGTGTGTACAGAACCGTGATGTTGTGGCCGACTCGCTCTATGTGGATCTCGATGAGACTCTTGTCGTAGTTGTGTATGTTGTGATGTTGGATGGTGCGTGTGAGTGTGTATAGTACCGTGATGTCGGGGGCAACTCGCTCCATGTGGATCTCGACGAGACTCTTGTCGTAGTTGTGTGTGTTGTGGTGTATGAGTGTGCGTGTGAGAGTGTGTACAGTACCGTGGTGTCGGGGGCGACTCGCTCCATGCGGATCTCGACGAGGCTCTTGTCGTAGTTAAGCACCCGCTCGTCGTTGTGGTACCAGAAGATGTAGGCGGGCTCCTCCAGCGCCTGCGTGATGACGCACTTGAGGCTCACCGTTGTGCCGGCCTTTACGTACAGGTCCGACTCGCCCACGATCTCGATCTTTGGCACTGTCGACATTACATCGAATAAAATTATTACAAGTTTTCTTAAAAAACCTAAGTCAGAATTGGTGCAAAAGCCAGAGCACGAGAGTGCAAGCATGGCTTCTTCTATGAGATGGAAGACACTAGTATTATACCGATAACAGCCGATAAAACCGACAGCCGATATTGACCGATACAATGTAGAAGTTCCGTGACTCCTGCATGACATAGATTGATTGTGCTCACCTACAACGTTGAGCTGCACAAAGTGGCTCATCTTGGGTTCGGTGCCCACCTGGCACTCGTACACGCCAGCGTCCCGCGCCTGCACGTACTTCACCTGCGATTACAATTATATAGTTTTAACATACTAGCTTCTGCCAGCGGCTTCGCCCGCGTGAAATGTGTTTCATCAACCCAAAAGGAAAATTATACCGGGTTAAAAAGTAGCCTATGTGCTATTCCAGACTATAATATATCTCTGTGCCAAATTTCATCCAGATCCGTTCAGCCGTTCTAGCGTGATTAACAAACATACGTCCACACATACTATCTATTTATCCAAACTTTTACATTTATAATATTATACGTAGTAAGACAATTTTAATACTTTAACAGTCAAAGTCCTGACTTACTGATTCACTATCTGCCTGTCAGACAACGCACAGCCTGAATCAAGGTTCGTACTCTTGAAATTTGGAGTGTGTTTCTTGATGCGTTGAGGTGAACTAAGAAAGGATTGTTTTAAATTCCACCTTTAAGAGGCGAAAGGGGGGAAAATGTTTGCATAAAAAATGGATTGCTTGAGTTTTTTAAAATTACCCCCAATGGAAGTTTAAAAAGAAAGAAAGAAAAGAATGAAGAAAGAATGTTTGTAAGTTTAATAAAATCTAAATGTTAAATTTCCGAAACTATTCTTTATAGAGGTGGAGAGGGGGTGGGCGGTGAAGTTTGTAGAGAAAAGGACTAACTCTGCGCGGATGAATGCTATTGTTTGTACAATATAGGTTTAGTATATTAGATTACCCACATTTGGGCATTATCATCCGTAGTATAAAAGGAGACACACTTGTATCAACGTCAGTTTTTAATATACGCTTGCTATCAACTCACGCCTTTCATTTGCCTAAGTACGAATTCCACAATAAGTTTTTTTTTTTATGTCCTATAGGTTCGCGCTTGACCACTATCTCACCAGATGGTAAGCGATGATGAGGTCGACGGTGAAACACGCTTGCCTAGAAATAACCCATTCACTCTTGACTTATAGACCTCCTACATTAAAATGGTAGATAGGTACATACGCATATTATCAGTCAATTGTCGCTCAAATTATTATAAGTAATACTAATGAAAACTAATTAAAGGTCACGTCACGCTGTCACGTCCGACTGGTTAACTTATTTTTTTTAAGTTTCCTTACATACACATTACATGGTATGTCCTTAATAGACGATACTTGGAAAAATACTATGAATACCCCAAGTTAAAGTGATATTACTGAATAATGGATAGCACGATTGAGATAGTAATGTTTGTGAGACCTGCAGCGTCCAGGTGTCGGTGGCCTCGACGAGGAAGGCCTGGAAGCGCTCGTCGGCGATGAAGGTGAAGCGGTCCACGGTGAGGATGTGCGCGTCGCGGCGCCGGATCCACGACACCGACTTGTTGCTGAGCTGCCGCACCTGCGACACACGCCACCAAGCTCAAGTCTCTGCCACACATGTGACCATCACACACGGAATAATAATATTCTAAGATATATGAAAGTTACATAAGTAATTCAAGAAAATTCATCATCATTATCATCATCGTCAGCCTTTTAAAGTTCCCACTGCTGGGACCTCCTTTCTGTTAGAGGGAATGAGCCAGCAATCTACCACGCAGGCCCAGTGCAGGTTGTTGGATGTCTTCGATTTTTTTGGTTCTAGGACATGCCGGTTTCCTCACGATGTTTTCCGTCACCGTTTAGAAAGCAGTGATGACGAAATATTTTACGAAATAAGTTAAGTACCTGCCTGAGTTTGAACCCATGAACTTATACTTGTAAGTCGCGGCTGTTATCACTGGGCCACCACTGCTCAAGGAAATTCATTGACCAGTAAATTGAAATACGACCTTACTTTCGTAATTTCATATCCCAACTATCAGCCGAGCGGCCTAGCTGCTGGATTTTCATACAGGTGAGAGGAGTTACCTTGCAGGGCAAGTAGGCGTGCGTGCCGAGCTGCGTGGTGATGTTGTTGGGTGCCGAGGGGTCGAAGTAGGGCCCCGTGTACAGCCCCACGTAGCGCTTGGTGAGACGCGGCCCGCCGCCCGCCTCGCCGCACGACAGCACTGCAACCACAACACAAACCACGTTATTAACACCAACTTAACCAATCATAAACAGTGGAATTTCAAAGGCAGGTACAAATCACGGAGTTTTTCGCTCATGACTCGTAACAAAAATTACCAATTTAAAGCTTAATATCTTGCAAACATATCCCTGAACAGAATAATGGTTTTGGAAAGCCCCCAATATGTTTATAAAGCTTATAATAATAAAAATAATTATATATCTAACAATATCCTTACGATTTCCATCGAGATGTTTGGGATGTTTTGATAACCGTATATTCCTATACGGATATCGATACATCCCCCTTGACCTATAAAGGAGGTACACGAAAAAAAAAACAACTACTTTTATTTCGCCACTTCTCTAATATCAACGTAACTTAACGTATCTATGACCATGCCAAATTACAGCTTCCTAACATTGATAGTCTCAGTGCTAAACCGCGGACGAGCGGACATGGGAGACTATAAGGGTTCCGTGTTTATTTATGTATTCGTTTATCCTCCCAGTAGATCGACTCGCAACAATTACATCAATTGCCAACATATTCAAATTCAAATTCAAATCCATTTATTGCTCAACACAGTACATAAAAATACACTTCTAGATGTCAGGTGAATGCGCAGTCAACCGTGTTCCACCAATTTAGGCATGCAAAATTATAATTACAATAATATCTAAAATAATACACTTTTTTAATCGTATTCAATGTCATAAATTAAAAAATCTTATAAAACGTTATAAATTAAGAAATAGTATAAATGTCATAAATTAAAAAATCATGAACATCGAATGGCAGTTGGTTTTGTTTTTTAACCCTAAAAACGCTCTAAAACAATAATGGGTGGTCGCAACAGAATTTTTGTCATGTATAACATAGAATACGTTGTTTCAAAATTTGAACCTTGTAAGTTCTATGGCTTGTTAGTTCAGGGGCCAACACAGATTAAATTAATAATGCTAAGAAAAAAAACTTTTCACTGACTTGGTTATTTGAAATACTTAGCGAACATCAACATATTATTTATGTAGTACAAGGGCGACGGAGCCCGCAGCGGTCGTGGTAGCGCTCACTATATCCGCAGCGAGTGTCCGGCCGGTCGCCTTCATTTCCATTCCCGATTTCCGGAGCGAGGAGTCGATCATAAAAACGAGATTTATGTGAGAGCCTCCCTCCTCCGCGCCGCACGGCCGGCAGGGAGGGGGAAGGGGCACGGGATTCAGATCTAATTAATTACACGATGATGCTCCGAGCCGCCCCTGTAGGTACTTCGTAATATTTCCTTTGCACCGTCGTGATTTTGTCATTAGTGTTGTCGTCGGGATTCATAAATCTGCCGACGTTATCGGCTTCCTCGTCGAACACCTTGTAGCAGTAGGCATGACGACCAGACCAACTCCGGCGTAGTGCGGCCGTCAGTACCGTGATGTGTGGAAAGGTGCGAGCGACAATCTACACTCCTGTTTATATCAATCTCGACACTGTTTAACGATGGACACATCAGATTTTGAATAAAGAAGCTGCCAATCATCAATCAATATTATAAAGAGGAAAGATTTGATGGTTAATTAATCCTTATCAGAATAAATTACTTCATAATTAAGATTGCTTCAATACCTTTATAATTAATGCATTTATTGGTTTTTGGAAATTCTACCTCTAAAGGGGTAAAAAAAAGGTTGAAAGTTTGTATAAAGTTTTTATAGTTTGTAAATAGGACACATGAAATTTTTGATTTAGGCTCTTGGTTGATAAAAAGAATTTACGTATTTATTGGTTTTTGGTAATTCTACCCCTAAGGGGATAAAATAGGGGTTAAACTTTATTGGAAATTTCTTTGGTTCGGAAGGTAAAACATCTGAAATTGTAGGTTTACGCTCTTGATTAATAAAACAACAATGAGTTTTTCTTTAATTTCAGAGGTTCTTTCCCTAAGGGAGTAAAAAGTCGGTTGAAAGTTTGTGTAAAACTTCTACGCTTTAAAGTGTGACACGTGAAATTAAAGATTTACGCTTTTGGTGCATAAAAAGAATGCATGTTTTTTATTGGTTTTTGGAAATTCTACCACTAAGGAGGTGAAAAGGTGAATAGGTGGCATAAATCTTAACCTAAGTAAAGGTTTTCATTATTAGTTTTTTAAAACTACTCCTAAAACACGATTTAGGGGGTGTTAAAGATTTTTGATGAATTTTAATGTACAGGGTTTATTTTAATTTTTATAATGTAGCACTAAGAAGGGATTTTTGAAAATTCAACCTTTAAGGGGGTGAAACTAAAAAGTCATCTGTAGGATAAACACAGATCACGCGAACGAAGTCGCGGGCGAAGTGCTAGTTATAAATAAGGCTGTACAGTAGGTGTTTACATCTCGTCGCAAGCATATGTTCGGCCTCACGAGCAAGCGGGTCAGGTGCCATGACGACAGAGCTCGTGTGAAGAAAAGCGAAGGGGGAGCGGATCGTATTCCGGAATAAATTTAGTTTTTTATCGACGCCACCCGTCTGCGCCGGATATTGAGGGTAGTAATGAAATCCCGAATCATCCCACCTCCGCATGTTCCGGAGTCGCGGCTCTTTTGACCGCACTCGACATACGTACATACATGAGTGAATATTCCGCGATGCTCACACTCTTCTTCCAATGTCTAGTATAATCGATTCCGTCAATTTTGTCAGCAAAGTATCCGCTGCACACACAACATCTATGACACCAGCTGTGCAGTGTGCATGTAGGGAGTAGTATGCTTGCACTTATTGACATTCATTGTGGTTTAACCGGTCTTGTGCCCGTAATTACTGAAACAATAGAAAACCGATTGTGTCTCGCGTGGACCCACGTCTTATATACACAATTAAAAGATGAAGCAGCAGGAATCGGCTTTACGACTCAAGCGATGCAGGCGAGTTGTCGCTTAGAAATGGGAACTGCTATAGGTTAGTTAAGCTTTAATTTATTCGATTATGCACAGGAAAGAAGCATCTAGCCCTATCTATTTTATTGTACTGGTAACCCCAACCTAGAAGTTTGGCCGGACGCATTTTATAATCTTTTTCGTTGATATTACTGAGAATTCTAGCCCTCACGCTACACCGCCGCACTCCGCGCCGCACGAGCATTTCTATTAGTACGGAGATAATCCTGCGATACTCTACAAACAAGAGTCCATTAATAATTTTCTGCGGCGCGCGGCGGCAGGAGAACACATTATTTATGAGTGAAATATAGTTGTGTTGAGATGTCGGCACAGTGAACAAAACGAATGGTTTCTTGTTCCAAGCCGGCCTAGATTCCTTCCCGACAAATGTCTAGTATTCATTAGGAGCGCGGCGCTTTTCATTTATACTCTGTTAGTTAAGTTACTCTTGAAAATGTATAAAGCGTTCTTCAGTCGCGGTGATGGCAAACCGCGCGTTGTTCGCCGTGTCGCGCGGCAGTTCGCTCGGGCACTTGTGTCGTTAATTGTACAGTACCTATTGTCTGTGTAGTATTTTAGTAACGCGAGTACATGATTAGTCGTGTAATACGAGTGTCATGGAGTCGTGTCGGAGCACCGCAGTACAAGGCGTGCTGCGCGGCAAGGCGGCCTGTACGGGCTCCCTACGCGAATGAATGGCTCTCCATTAGCGGCGCCAAGTGTTTGCACGGCGCACACACGGCATACGGCAGACGGTCCTATAATGACGCGCCACACTAGCAACATATTAGCACGCAAACTACTCGCCGCATCTCGCACGCACACAAACATAATTCCATCCACTATATAGAAGAAAACGCCTAATTTTTGTCATCTGAGCGCTCCTCCTACATTAATGTATGAGGAGCGCATTACTGCTCGGTGTTCGGACTGTTACAAGTGCGAGCCAAGCGAGTAGCGCTGTGTCCGTAATAATATTAGGATTATGCGATGCATGCTTCGCTTAGTCACTCGTATGCTAATGAGTGCAGTCGCGCGGCTCACGGCCGCGTCGAGTGGCTGGTTGACCCGGAGACGGACGCTCGGCACGATCGATGCTCGTTGTGTGTCGTGAAGAACTCATATCACCGAATTCGAACTCATAGCAGCGAGCGTGCGTTTACGCGAGCAGCAGCAAGGACCCACTCGTGAGTGTTCACACGACATCGACAGAGCGACCAGTGAAGTTGGCCGGCCGCACACAAGCGATTCACTGTGGCTACTGTGTATGCATGTTATATCGACGCTGGTAATGGTAACGTTTGTTTGTACTTGAAGAATAATGTTCGGTGTAGTGATTATAAGTAGAGGAAATAGAGGTTAAACCACCATATTATGACTCACACGCATTCAGTGCCTTCTGTTGTCGTAGAAATCGAGCGATTCGATCGGCTGCTGCGCTATGTGTCGCGGGTTTGATTCTCGCACGGATCAGATTATTGTATGGCCTACAGATAGTTGTTCCGGTCTGGTTGTTCGTGTATGTGAGTTTGTGTGCTTGTAAATGATGCAACCACAATACAGAAAAAAATCCTAGCCTGGGACAAAGTATAAAAAAAGCTTGTATAAGTATGCTTATTTTTACCAATGTGTTTATCAGTCTATGTATGTATGTATGTTTGTTCTTATGTGGCGTTCTAGAGACTAAACGCGTTGGCCGATTTTTATGATTCTTACGTCAATAGATTTGTCTTAATCCTGCAAGTATCACAGGCTACATTAAAATTGGATAATAATAAATGGCGGATTTTGGGTGCCATAATGTGGGGCATATTTTTTTTTTCTCCTGTCCCTTCGTGTGGGGTATCATAATAAAGGGTTTTAAGAGGTGATTGCAAACATATACAACACTTCAAAATTCTAAAAAAAATACTAAACAGTTAAAAATAAATAAAGTTAATTAAAAAAAACAAAACCCGACTTGTTCGCTTTTGAAGCCAAAAGCGAATTAAAAAGACTTAAACAAGAAGAAAATCATGCTGTGCAGTCTTTGGATTTACATGGTTTTGGTCAGCCAGCTCGCGAACATTTTCGCTTTTGAATCAGTCGGGTTTTTTATTTTTTATTCACTTTTTTCTATAATATCTTGCGAGCGTCCGCATACAAGCGTGACAGATAGCACGGACTGGAGGAGCGGTCGGGCAGTGTTTAGTGGTTAGTACGCGCCGCGACTTTTGTCAGCGATTATTATTTTCGTAAACTGCTTGAAGTCCGCGCTGCAGGAGAGGTGCTCGTCGCTAAGCAATATCAGCTCAAGAGTCGGTCTCCAAGGTAAAGCAATGCTTGCTGACGTAGGTCCCTTGATGATCACATTCATTACATTACACCTCCGTGCATCGAAAAGAACGTTAAGCCGTTGGTCCCGATTGTCGTTTGAAGATTTCTGACAGTTGTTACGGGTAATCAGAAGCCTGTATATCCCGCTACAAATATTCAAGAATCTGTAAATTGTTGCCCACACTTTGTTTTTGCTTTTAATGATCTTGGCAACATAACATGTTTCTAAGCAAATAAAATAACTGCATAGTTACAAGTAACTTGAGCTCCATACAGTATTTCGAGTACTTCCCGTTGGCTAAGTTTTGGGCCAAACAAATTTGAACGATTGTCATGTCTGCGGGCGAAAAAAAGAAAAGCGTGTCTGCTATGAGCTGGCTACGGCGAGGCAGCGACTTCCAAGCTTACACTAGAGAGTGGAGATGCGTATTTCGCAGGACTGTCACACCTAAGTAACTTACTGCCTGTCCTCAGTTCAGACAATTAACATTCTTTTTACGAGATTATTATTTGTTAAATTAAATGTATAACAACAATTGATTGTTGGTGATCGTCCATTAAGTCCTCAATGAAAAAGATTCCTTCTTAAAAAAGTTTTTAATTTATTAACCTAACAAAGTTATTTCTTCTCTGTCGATAGATCTTGTTTGTTCATCGAATTTTACATTTTATTATGTAACTTACAACTAGGAGACGGTTTTATTTTTTTGTTAAAAAGGTTTTTATGTTTCACTTTTTAGTGGTACATAATGTACAAGTTCTGTAGTAAGGTACCTATAATGCTCACAGTGATGCCAGAATAGATTACCCAAATTACATGTAACTTGAACATAGCCGGTGGAATTAGAGTATACCAGGGTGAACTGTACACATCTGCGTACCCGTTTAGAGCATACTGGCGTGATGGTATGTGATGAAATGGTGTAAAGTGTAAATAAAAAACAGACATAAAACTTATATTATAAGTGGCTTCCAGACCAGATGTCGCGTTTATTTTCCAATGGCTGTTACTGGTCTTTTCCTACAACCAATCACCATTGAGCTATGAAGGATTGTGGGTCATTAGTATCAGAAAAATTGGAAATATTCTGTTAAGCCGATAACAAAGTAATATTTTTTCACCGTCGACCACATCATCGCTTACCATCAGGTGAGATAGTCGTCAAGCGCGAGCCAATTGAAAATTAAAAAAAATAAAGCGGAGGTTACGTCAGCTGAACAATGAAAATAGAAGTAAAATTTAAAAAAAACCCCAACACATTTATCTTGCGAAAACACCCCGATCCAAACAGTAAAATGGCCAATAACTTTTGAACGGCTGAACCGATTTTATTCAAACATAGCTAAGAACACTCTCGACAAAATCACCTTTCAAACAAAAATAAACTAAATCAAAATCTGTTCATCCGTTTAGGCACTATGATGACATAGACAGACACACAGTTACACAGATAGATAGATAGATCTTTTTCCGGCGGGGGTTAAAAACAAAACGTGTTGTTGTTCTTACTTGTACCAACCAACTATCGCCACTTCATACATGAATACTCTTACCAACACTGAACACTGACAATTTCCACTGTGTGTTGGTAATCCAACCTCTGCGAGCAAGCTACGCGCTACAATGGGCTACGAGCGTGCTACGATGGTGCTACGAGCGTTCTACGAGCGCGCTACAAACGTGCTATGAGCGTTCTACGAGCGTCCTACGAGACTTCTACGAGCGTGCTACGAACATGTTATGAGCATTCTAGAACCGTGCTACTTGCGTGCTACGACCATTTTATGAGCGTACTACGGATGGATGTCGTTCACCGCGTGACATAATTTATTCCATCGTTATGCAAATTCGTTCGACTTCAGTTTCGTTCGACTATTTTGCATTTCGCTGTAATTCTCCTCCAATTATGTAAATTAATTACTTCTGATGATCATTAATTAGTAGGAATTGGAGCGGCTTTCATTTTCTCGCTGGTTAGTAAATATTTTGTTCGCGATCATCTAATATAATATTTGTGATATTAATAAGTTGCAATAAATTTTACTCGGGGTCAATTTGTTTTGACTTTCCTGGGTTGAGTGTTATACGATGTAATTTGGAAATGAATTGCAAACGCTGTCAGGTACTAGTGTATTATGTAAAACATTGACTAGGCACAATGCTACACACAGAAGTAACGACAGGGTAATCCAACGCTTGTGCACTGTCCCACCGGAAATAGGCTTGCGTCGGTGTAAGAGGTCTGCCCCCATTAGTGAGGCAGGATAGAGAGGAAGCCAAGCAGAGGTCCGAGGTGTAATTACAGCTGCAATCAGCATCGCAATCAGTCGGCGAAACATTGACAGCTGTGCAGCGTGACGTCAGACCGTCCCGTGACGTCACCGCGCTGCGCTCTCCGGCCGAGTGCCAAGTGCGAGAGCGGGACAAGCAATCAGGAGCGTGTTCTCAACTAAAACGAACAGCTTTCTTTTATGCCAAGATAATTAATGTAGCCTGTTTGGTACAACCTGGGGATCTTTAAGTCAAGAGTGAATAAGTTACTTATGGGCAAGGGTGCTTCACCGTCGACCACATCATTACTTACCATTATGTGCGATAGTGGTCAAACGCGAGCAAATTAATCATTAAAAAAATATATCGAGAACACTACTCTACGAGTATAACACACGTGATAATATGTACCCGTTCGTTAAGTATCTGTCAGTAATGGCAGACATGATGCGTCATGTTTTAGCTCCAGTACTGATGTTAGCTCGTCTAGTGTCACACGCGAGTGACTCTTGACAAGAGCTGATGTTGTTCGACAGCACGTCATATTGCACAACTTTGTCAATTTCGTGCTGCGCGATTTGCCGCCACTTGCCGCGAGTATGTCTTGTATTTATCGGTAAAACCTCACTTTGTCATCAAACATTGTTTTAAACATCACGCTACTAGTTTATAAAGACTACTGATAAAGTGATCACTTATAATAAGCAGACATACATTTAAGCAATATTTGTTTTAAGTCTCACGCAACACAAGAGTGCGCGCAGAGAACATATACCAAACTTTCATATTATATATCTGTTCCTCATTCGTTATAGCAAGTACCTTCTTATGTATGAATTGTGTATATTTTGCACGTACCTACCTACACGTGCTCGTCAACTAATACGGTACACTCGTTTGAGTGATGAAGTTTGGCATGCGACGGTCAGAGTCGGGGCACACAGCTAGTGTGACTAACAACAGTTTAACACGACACTCGTCACTCACCGCTCATTATATACTCAAAATATTACGAAAGTGGTGCACGCTTCAGCGATAAGCGAGTACCTATCGCGTCACAACCAAGGGAACGATAAGAATATCTTTCAGTACTGACTTAGTTTTGAGCCAACCATAAAACGACTGTCAAGCCAGTGACATGAAGTAGAAGAAGTATTCTCTCGAGATCGTGTTAGTCAAATGCAACGTTTTATCCAGACCAAAAAAATACAACAACAGATATTATGTAAATGTATTTTTTTTCGAAAGCAAACCACCGCGTTTTCACCACCCGTTACAAATGTGAGCGTATGATTTTCTGATCATGTTAATGTAGTGAAGGTTCTTCACTATGTTACTTGTGGGTTGTAGCGGAACTTCGCCTTCGGACCTCCTTATAACGTAAGTCAAGTAAGCGAAATACACTAGTGTATTGGTACCACATTACAGGGCCACCACTTAGTTAAACCATCGAATCAACCTGTATCAGACGATTAAGTAACCCTTATCGTCTGATACAGTTTGATTCGATGGTTCATCCAAATTTTTGCCGGATATTATTGCGAACTTTACACGCCTTAAAATAATTTTGGATATTTGCTAATAATAATTATCTTCATATATTGTAATCAGTCTCATTAATTAAACAACTAAACTTTAAACTTGAAGCTTAATTTCTTCAAATAAAATATAATAACAACTCGGTGTCTTTTTACGTTTTGTAAAATACGCATGTCCTTGCTTGACTACGTAAAAATATTTTAGCCGCTGTTTTTTTTTAATTTGTGAATTACTGCAACTTGTAGGTTATGTCGTGAATAATTTTCATTGCATTGTGCGATTTATTTTTGAACATTTATATTCCAGTGTGACACATTGTGATTTCCGTTGTGCAATTACGTCAAAAATTTGGTCCTGACCCGAACTCCGATAACTCGAAGATCCAAGCTACTAAGTCACTGTTGCACCAATATAATATTTATTTATTTAACCCTTGATTAAAATAGATCGATGATTTTATCCAAGCGCAAGAATGCAAGCTCTTCCGTCTCTTTTTTTTTAAGCTAATTTCCGATAAGCTTGCGCAGCTTGCGCTTTACCACTATCTCATCTGTAAGCGATGATGTGATCGACTATGAAGCACGCTTGCCTAGACCTGACTCCCAGGTTGTAGCCAACAGGATTCTTTTATCGCCTCTGCTATATGGCGTCCGCTACATCCCTAATCAGGATGAATCCTGTGTAAAAAATTTAGTCCGTCAGTCAGATTATCAAAAAATATTGGTATTTTTTGCTTTATCAAATTGATAAAAAAATAAAGCGCATCAAACTTCAGGAGAGGGGGCTTGTGACGTCACTTGTGAGTAAAAAGTGTACTAAAACGTGACGTCATGCGAATTTTTATCGCACTGTATCGTCGTTATTTTTTATTTACGTGACAAAAAATAAAATACGTGTTCAATATTTTTAATTAAACTACCTGACGGACTAAAATATCAGACTTCTTCCCTACATGCGCGGGTGGGGGGCGTGGGGGCGCGCATCGCATGCCGCGGCCACATTCAGTCGCCCTCGCCGCCACCGCCGTACCGCACGCCGCACAGAACGTTCCCTCTAATTCGCGCACACAACGCCGCACTAAATCACTCGGCTCGAGAGCGATATTACATTCATAGCGTATAGCGTGGCGCTCCCACATTATAACTAAACAAATATTCGCTCGTAATACTTTAACAGCTTTTTATTTCATCGCGAACTGCTCACACCGACTACTTTCAATATTTAAGGTAGAAGTAGAGGGATTAGAATATTAAAATAAGCATCTGCTATAAGAACTATGTAGATCCCACTGACTTAAGAAAATCTCAATATAAGTAATCTTATGAGGGCAGCATTTAATAATATTCATGATCTATTTACTTGTTCTCCTGCTAATGACTTGTACTCTGTTCGAGATGTACCTCGCCACCTGGATAGCTGTGGCATTTGCCCGCAAGACCAGGACGTTGCAGGTGGTGAATGATGAGCAGGAACGTAGGTGAGGCATGCCTCGTGAGAGGGCTACACACTGGCGCTATGTCTGGGTTGTGTGGAACAGATTGTTTTACAAATGAAAACCTCTTAGGCCCGCCATTGCTATAGAGATTTTCTCATTGGCCTTTGCAGTTCGTGTCCCGAAAGCAGATAATTATTAAACCAGCATTACATTATCTCATGAATTTAAAATTATTCGCCGGTACGTTAACAAACCCAGTTTAAACATAAGGAAGCAGGAAAAGACCTCCCCACGGAAAATAAGTAACGCAAAAGTATGAATTGTGTATAAATAATTGTGTACGTCGATGAAAAATGTACGCGAGCATTTAATATTCTATTGTGAGATTACATGTTACGCCGCATTAGTCGCCTCATTAGGTTCCTTGTGTGAGGCCCGGTGCGGTGAGGCCCGACGGGGCCCAGTGTGGCCCGTCGGGCCTCGTGCGGCCTGGTATGGCACGGTGTGGTAGCGTGATGAATTCCTCCAGACCACTCTTAGTTTTTGCTCGGCGCGGAGACGTTAAATATTTAATGGCTGGCTGAGAGGAGGCTCTCGCCGGAAATGAATCGCGTATTTTAATACGAAGACTGCTATTTTAGCGTTAAAAGCTTGTAACGTCAAAATTACTGTAGAATAGTGAATGGATGTGGGATGCGGCGGCACCTAGTCGTTGTTTTTGAATGGGAGGTTTCCTGCTGTATGTTGTTCCTAAATAAATGACTTATAAGTATTTATCGTGTGGGTACCTACGTATAGTTACCTACTGTGCGTATAGTCATATTATTTATTGTTTACAAAGCACATTGTACAAAAATATAGTAGTACAACGGTAGATTTGGCCTCTCTTCGAGCACATGCTCGCACACAAGCGTGTCAGTGTCGCGAGAGCCGGTGTCAGACACAGAACACGGCGAGGTCGGGACACGCGGTCAGGCCTCGGCTGACACTTACTAACAATATCTTGCAAACGTATATGCTAAGCTATTAAGTACAAACTAAGAAAAATAAAGAATGACATAAGAAAACTACAAAGCGTTCAATGACTTCAGTTATTTATTTTCTTGATATATCATCATCATATCAGCCGAAAGACGTCCACTGCTGGACATAAGCCTTAATACATACGCAGGCATTATAAAAGATTAGGATAACATAATTCACTAACACTATAATTCCTAAAGGCGACATATTTAATCTGTTCGTTACAAACGTGCGGCTGGATTTGCGCTCAGTTATCGCCCCGCGCTCGCGACAACTCCGCGACATCGTTAGCAACTAGCAGCCTACGTCTTAGACCACGCCACGATCTTCATCAAACATACCAACATTCACGACATGGTATCACACACGTATTCTCTGAAGAGGTAGGCAGAGTCTTATGTACGAAATGATAGTGCCTACACATTTTCGAGAACGGCTGTAACGATTTAATAAAAATTGCAATATAGGGGTTTTCGATGTGGTGGTGTGGTGGATAAAAAGACTATTCCAATGAAAAGATAAATTTCTGGGCCTCAATACTTTAGACAGTAAGCTAATAAAAAATAGGCCTTTCATTTGGTATACGTTTGGTCTATATACAGGGACCGGCCGGTTTTCATAGAAATGTGCACATCATTCTTAGAGATTTTGTATTTATACTATAATGACATGTACAATTTTACAGAGTTATTTTCAATTCCATATAACAAACCACAAGTGACCAGTTATTGCACCAACTCGATGATATACATACCTACAAAATATATATACACATCCTTCAGTTTGAACTGTTAGTTGGCGCTCATACAAAAGTTTCGCTTCGCTGCAGTGCTAACTTCTCTGAGACGCTCAGCGGCGCAGTGAGCACAGATAAGTCTCTGAAGACTTTCATACGTGACCTGTGATACTGTCTTCATCACTTATCAGGTTAAACCACAAACTGCTGATAGCAGAACATTACTAATGTTAAAGTAACTAACTGATCTACCTAATGTTTAAAGATGGGAAATATTTTCTCTTACGCTACTACTGAGTACGATGCCCGCGTCGGGCAAAGTGTTGGAATTTCTCAGTAACAGCCCGGAGTCTGACCTTTGTTGATGGTTATAGGCTCGCCCTCTTTTAAATAGGTGCACCTCTATCTTCGGGCATAAAGGATGTTGCTACGTTGTATTTCCTATTAAATAAATAATAGTTTGAAAGAACACGCTTTATTAGATAACCAAACTAAAAATAACAAAATAATTTTCAATAAATTTAAATGAAGAATAGTGTGATAACAAAACAAATTCTTCATGTCAATTGTCATACTATTTTATTAACAGATATTGGTAAAAGTAGTCATTTTGAAAATATCTTAAAAAGCACCCTATGCTTTTTTACAATATTTTTTTGTTAACCACCCTATTCTTAATTACAATTTATTGAAAATTTTATTTTCTTACCTTTAGTTTGTTATTGCCTTATACTTAGCTTGTTTTTTTTAGTTTCTTTAAACTATTTTTTATTTTTTACTTCAATCGCTAATCCTGAAGGTCACCGGTCCTTGATAAGTGTGCAAAGTTTTAAATTAATCCGAAATTTTGAAGCGGGTCGAAAATCACGTTAAAAGATTCCGTTACATTGATTCATAGATACATAAATACAAAGCTAATAAAAGCGTTTTAAAAATAATTAATGCCTGCCTTGTTTCCATCAACGAACTGTAAGAACTACGGCACATTCTTATGGCATTGTTTAATATACATGTTCCTATAGTAGTGCAATGAAGCCGGTTGAACGAGCGATACACATGGCAGGAGCATTGTCGCTAATTGCATTAAATATGTAATTCAGTTCGAAGATAATTGCACGTCGGTTTGTTAATACCATGTTAGGGGCGCGTGCGGTACGTTACGTGACGTCATTACCGGATATCATAGTACGCGTGTTTATCATATTACCTACATACCTGTTCCTCCGCCAGCGAGAACATCGGCTTCCACGTCTCGAAGCTTAGAGATTTAAGTTGTGTTCATATAGGAGCACGGTTCTCAATTTAGGATTAAACTACAGCGCAATAACTTTTAAGATATTTTTTAAATCTTTTGTTTTAAGTTCAAAACAATGGGTTTGATTTGAACAAAGTGTTAGCTAGTCAGTAGTGGTTGGTTGAAGTACGCGGAGACGTGTCCGCCAGCATTCGTATGCAGGAAGTGGCAAGAACTAACAGTAACAGTAGCAGTAGCTCTTGCAGCCGCTGCAGCGCTAACCGCGGACCGGTCAGCGCACCGTGCAGCACTGCAGCGCTTACTAATCATCACGTTACCTCATTGAAACACGTCACGTGCCGAAGCTTCACTCACTAAATTTACTAAACCTAAACACCCGCCGTCGCTTCCTTCGCTAATATAAAAGTTAATCCACGATTAAGCGCTACATAATCTAGCGAGCTTTCTTTCAAGGTGAATTGTTTAATTATTTACGGTGAGCGAGTTGCAAATAATACAAATAGTTTACGAGCGCTTAAGTGACTGTTACGTCGGCGGTGGTGGGTGCTCTGGGGGCAATAAAGGGAATTATTCATCGGCCAGCAGCGAGTAATTAAATAGAAATTAGCAGAGCAGCCTTGCGAGGGAGAGGAAGAGTACTTTATTTAAAGTTATAGCGGCTGCAGCAGATACGAATTTATTTCCGTCATATTGTTGAAGTTCTACACGCTCGAGTGCGCGGGTTACGTAACCCCTCCCTGTCCCCCCTCACCCCTATACGCCCTCACTTGAACCGCTCGCTCTAAAACGGATTCCCTTTACAATATTTCTTTTCCAGTTCGAATGTGGATTTCCCGCGGCGCGTGGCGAGGCGAACTATTCATGCGCTCGAAGAGGAGCATTTATTGCGAGATATTTTTTTAACTTCCATTTGAATCGAAGTTTAAATATTAAAATGATATTGGCTGGCTGTGTGCCCGGACCACGCCGCACAGCTCCGCACCGCGTCGCGCTTCAGTAGCGCTGCGAGTGAGCCGAGCAAGTTTCCCTTATGTTGGCAGGGCGCGGCTCTGCTGTGTCGGTGATGTTCAGTGCGACACGAGTCCACGTCCGGTCATTGGGTCTCATACGTCGCGGATACCTCACCCTATTCGCTTCGACGTTCTGCAGCTCGTAAGCCAGCTTCTTAGGGCACCTGTGTCGTGTTCGTTACCCTTCGTTTCGTGTTGATGACCGGTATAACTTTAGCGACGCCAAACAAATAATTTATTCAAGGGACTTAAACATAACTGGCGACATGTTGGTGCACTAACAGGTGTGTCCCTGCCTAACCGTTAGGTGAATACAGCCGTGATGTTATGTTATTTATATCAACATATTTATGTGCCAAAATAATTAACACGTTTTGACTCACTGGTGAAATACTTCTCAACAAACCTAATGATTAAACAATCGCACTATTTGCGCACACACAATACGCACATGTTAATCAAGTTCAGAGAACCTAGACAAGTGACATTCTATCTTCGAAAGCGTGGCGATAGCGACGATCAATAAAATTTTTTTTTGCAAAAAAACACTACCGACTTCCAAATAAGAAAACTACAAAGTGAAAAATAACTTTATTTTTGGAAGTGGGTGTCTTTGGTAGGTACCATTTTTTGCGTTATGGACACTGACTTCCAAAAATACCCTGCGTACCCCTTTAGAGCGTACTGGCGTGATATTAAATGGTATAAGCAATAAACAGACATGCGATTGCAGCAATCCCGAGAGATTTGCCGTTATTTATTTAAGAGTTCTGTTTTACATCTCCGAAGTTCTTCATCATATCTGCACCAAATTAAAATGGGACCAATTTCGGAACAACTCTTTCAAACAAAACATAGAATTTCTTTCTTTTTGGTAAGTCGGTTCCAAAGGGAAAATTGTATGGTATTGTATGGTAAGCGATATCGAAAAATGACGTGAGTAATGCCTAATTTCCTTCGCTGACATCAAATGCCACTTGTCTAGAGCCTCAGGTAAGTTCTACTGAAACGTACAAGTAAGCATGGTGAGCAAGGAGCGCTAGTTAATGCTACAACAATGTGTCACCAGCAACGATCACGCACCGCCACACAATTGATTTACAAATTACTGTTGACTTCATGCCCCCTCCTGTCTAGAGGGGTGAAGGGGTCAACATCAGTTGGCCAGCGAGCAATAATGGTGGATCACCTGTGGTGTATTCAAAGCTCGTAGTTGCATCGGGAATGCAAATTGCTTGCGTTGGAAAGCTCTGAAGTGAAATCAGCGGACTCAGAATTTAATAAAATGTATTGGAACGTATCGCAGGATTACGTAACGTCTGAGCGCCGAAGAAATTGCCTTACATTCTGTAATAACAGCATTGGTATTGCAATTTTCGCTGTTAAATGATTTATAAATTCGAATCTTTTGGAAATCCATTTAAGTAAAGCACAGGCAGGTGAGTACAGTCTACATGATATGTCTGTGTGCTGCGTGCACCGGTCAGCACTTACTCACTGACCACTACATAGAGAGAAGTTACTATTTTATAGTGAGTGTTTACAGAGGCTTAAATTAACAATTCGTGCATCGATCTCTTGGGTCCAGTTGTTTGTCCAATGGTTAAATATGCTAACCAATGATTACAAATTTCAGTAAAATGCGTTCATTCATTAATCTTTTGTCTAAAAAATGAATGAATAATTAACTCTACTATTTATTTCACCATTTGTGATACCAACAATTGATGAATAAACGCGTTTTAGCGAAATGTAAAACCACTGGGCCTCTGCAGCTGACATAATAAAAGATCGGCATGACTGGAAAGAGATCGTTGAGGCTTCATTTAAGATTAAATAACCACCATTCAACAGACAACTTGAAGTAAACTCGATGGTGTCGCTCACACACCGACGTATCGCAACCAATACGTCGGAACTCATTCAAACCCACAAGAAAAATGATGGCGCGTGAACGCGATCGTTAACCTTAATTACCGTAATTATTCATAGTTAGTTGTGACCTGCGACGGAAAATACGATGCCAAGCTGATCTCAGCTTCAAGCTGGCCCCGACACTCTGAGATTTGGTTTCAATCAATCTTGATTGAAACCAAATCTCCGAGTGTCGGGGCCTCATTGCCAGGGCCCCGCCGCGGTGTGGGATTTAATAAATATAAAAAGTGAGCTATAACTTCGCGAATACCTCGCGTTGTTCGCAACAAGGATAACTGTTGTGTTTTCATGGGCTGTAAAAGTACGTCAAGTGTAGATTGGACGCGGGAACGAGCCCCGCTTGGCCGCTTTGTTCCGTGTTTGTACACATTGCGTTAGCTTTGTTCACAGGCCGGACACAGGCGGGACACAGGCAGGATACAGGCGGGATGAAGACCGGAAATAGGCGGGCTGGTTTGTAGTTGACCCTAAGTTATTTTGGAACTGATTGATTGCAAATGTAAATTTTTAGGGTTCCGTAGCCAAATGGCAAAAAACGGAACCCTTATAGATTCGTCATGTCTGTCTGTCTGTCTGTCTGTCTGTCTGTCTGTCTGTCCGTCCGTATGTCACAGCCACTTTATTCCGAAACTATAAGAACTATGCTGTTGAAACTTGGTAAGTAGATGTATTCTGTGAACCACATTAAGATTTTCACACAAAAATAAAAATAAAACAATAAATTTTGGGGGTTCCCATACTTGAAACTAAAACTAAAAATATTTTTTTTCATCAGACCCATACGTGTGGGGTATCTATGGATAGGTCTTCAAAAATGATATTGAGGTTTCTAATATCATTTTTTTCTAAACTGAATAGTTTGCGCGAGAGACTCTTCCAAAGTGGTAAAATGTGTGTCCCCCCCCCTGTAACTTCTAAAATAAGAGAATGATAAAACTAAAAAATATATATGATGTACATTACTATGTAAACTACCAGCGAAAATTGGTTTGAACGAGGTCTAGCAAGTAGTTTTTTTTTAATACGTCATAAATCGTAAACCGCAATTTACCAAGTACGGAACCCTTCGTGCGCGAGTCCAACTCGCACTTGGCCGGTTTTTTTGTAAAACCACTAGACAAAATATCATTTGAGACTAAAATAGCACTCATCAACGGATCCGCTCGTGTCGTATTATGGGATTATTCTTAGTATCCTTAAAGCTTCACATAAACTAAATCGGTATTTCACTTCACTTTAGCTACTCTACTCCTCACAGCTTCGCTATGCTGCTTCAGAGCAGTGCTACGACACTACGGTGCTACGGTGCTACGAGTACGAGGCGTAGCTTGTTAGCATAGTTTGGTGACATTTTTGACGCGGCACTTATTTTGCGGTGTTTGAAATTTGAGTTTTTAATTGCAAAGCCCGAGTTAAATGCAATTTCTCTGGAGCGATTCTGCAGAGTCGTCGACACGACACCGCGACACAGCGACACTATCGGATGGTGTCGCTGTGTCGCGGATAATACTGTGTGTTTTTATTTAAAAAATCAACTGGTTCGATACCTGGCTAGGAATATTGACTTTCAATGATGCAGTTTTAGGTCCAGTTTTTTGATCCGTAGTTAACTCAACCAATGGTTAAATATGGTAACCAATATTTCAAATTTCGTTATAATATGTGTTTCATCAATTTTATTGTCGGCATCAGAAATGGGCAAATAAGTTGGAGAGTTCACTAACAGTTGGAGAGACCATTTATTAGACAAAAGATAAATAAAAAGACGCGTTTTACTGAAATTCGAAACCATTGGTTAGCATATTTAACAATTGGTTAAGTTAACTACGGTTGAAAAACCTGGGCCTTATTTGTCATTAAAATCGGACTCTTGACTCCTTTAAGTGTTTTTCGTTATTCCTCATAGTTTCGGATTCTCTTCTCCACGCAGTCCACGCCCACTTGAAAACCTCAACCTACATAGGTACAGTAATACATATAATGAGACTTTGTCTAGAGCCCCTGTATCGTGTCGGGGTGCAGCTGGCTGGGACAAGCATACGGTACCGCGCACGGGGTCCAACGTGTAGGCTCGGCTACACCGTCATACGTCACCGCGTTACGACTTGCTGCTATAAAGCCGAGGCATCTCGCTCCACACCCACATAAAACTAAATAGCAGACTCGAAGCTTAAACTCCAGTTTATGAAATTCCCAGAAGGAGTTTAATATAAGCCTGACCCAGCTTGTATTGTGGGCCAAACAATCGGACTTGACCATTTATTTATTTATGCGGAACTTTGGGAGCAAGAAATAATTGTATGTTATGGAATAGATGTTAATGTAGTTTTTCCTGGCAGAACACAACACTCAAGGAAAGTACCGAAAATATTTTTCAACAATTTTCGCTTCGTTATTGCTGTAATAAGAGTAAGAAAACAAAAAAAAGGCCTCGTAAGTGAGGTGCCGGTGATTGAGCGAATGTTCTGTAACGTAGAGCTCATTAGGAGCCTTTCATTAGGCCGTCCGTTTGCGCACTGTGCTCGGTGCGTGCCTATCCCCAGCCCATTCACATGCTTAATGTTACTATCGCTGAACAAGTGGGAGTGCTCCTTTTCACTCACATTAACGAAACATTATCGCGCCTCCTCCTTTTTACAACATTTAATTTAACTTGCCTTGTAAGTTAAGGTCTAAGTTAAGGTAAGGAACATTAAAATGGCTGAAGATGATGATGTTAATGTTAGTTAATGTAAGGGACAAATCTTGCAACAGAAAACAGTTATTCCGAGTCGTTTGAGCTGAAATTTTGAGTACACCTTTTATTTGGATGACAATGTATGGCTATGTAAGTGATATCATTCTACATACACTATATTGGATTCCCAAAGATGGCGGTCCAATTACTTTTAGGCTCTCATGATATAGGTAATTATTTTTATTTATTTTGGGCTCGATGTATGCACAAGGTTATCGTAAATTCATTTCATGTAATAGCTGAACAGTAGGAGGCAAATTCAAATTCTTTTATTGCTCAACACAGTACATAAAAATACTAAATGCGCAGTCAACCGTGTTCCACCAATTTAGGCAATAAAATATAATTACAATAATAATACAAAGTTATGAATTAAATTAAAATAACTATTGGAACGTATATAAAAATAACATATAGGTGGTCAGTGATCGATGGCGGACGACCGCTCATCCTCCACACAACGACTGTTGCGCCGAACTTTGCAAATAATTAAACTGTCATTAAATTGAATGTATGTCTGTTGAAACTGTACGACAAACTGACATTATGATAAATTGACAAGCTGACAAAAATGTTAACCTTTTTAAAGTGGTAACATGGTTAGGGGTATGATTTATAAAAACCTCTGAGCACAGAGTACTTTTTAGGGTTCCGTAGCCAAATGGCAAAATACGGAACCCTTATAGATTCGTCATGTCTGTCTGTCTGTCTGTCTGTCCGTCCGTATGTCACAGCCACTTTTCCGAGTCTATAAGAACTATGCCGTTGAAACTTGGTAAGTAAATGTATTCCGTGAACCGCAATAAGATTTTCACACAAAAATAGAAAAAAAAACAATAAATTTTGGGGGTTCCTATACTTGAAACTGAAACTAAAAAAATATTTTTTCATCTAACGCATACGTACACGTACGGTATCTATGAAGAGGTCTTCAAAAATGATATTGAGGTTTCTAATATCATTTTTAGGGTTCCGTAGCCAAATGGCAAAAAACGGAACCCTTATAGATTCGTCATGTCTGTCTGTCTGTCTGTCTGTCTGTCTGTCTGTCTGTCTGTCTGTCCGTCCGTATGTCACAGCCACTTTATTCCGAAACTATAAGAACTATGCTGTTGAAACTTGGTAAGTAGATGTATTCTTTGAACCGCATTAAGATTTTGACACAAAAATAAAAATAAAACAATAAATTTTGGGGGTTCCCATACTTGAAACTAAAACTAAAAATATTTTTTTTCATCAAACCCATACGTGTGGGGTATCTATGGATAGGTCTTCAAAAATGATATTGAGGTTTCTAATATCATTTTTTTCTAAACTGAATAGTTTGCGCGAGAGACTCTGCCAAAGTGGTAAAATGTGTGTCCCCCCCCCTGTAACTTCTAAAATAAGAGAATGATAAAACTAAAAAAAATATATGATGTACATTACTATGTAAACTACCAGCGAAAATTGGTTTGAACGAGATCTAGCAAGTAGTTTTTTTTTAATACGTCATAAATCGTAAACCGCTATTTACCAAGTACGGAACCCTTCGTGCGCGAGTCTGACTCGCACTTGGCCGGTTTTTTTCTGAACTGAATAGTTTGCGCGAGAGACACTTCCAAAGTGGTAAAATGTGTGTCCCCCCCCCTGTAACTTCTAAAATAAGAGAATGATAAAACTAAAAAAAAAAATATTATGTACATTACCATGTAAACTTTCAACGAAAATTGGTTTGAACGAGATCTAGTAAGTAGTTTTCTTTTTAATACGTCATAAATCGTAAACCACAATTTACCAAGTACGGAACCCTTCGTGCGCGAGTCCGACTCGCACTTGGCCGGTTTTTTATATATGAAATAGAGGTCTATCTCAGCGACAAAATTGAGAAACGGAAATTGTCGCCCTCTGGATACAGGTTTTGAAACTATTGCCAACATATTTATTTATTTATTATATTCTTTATAGTACACCACAAAAAAAAAATACACACACACTTTAACTTACACGTACTTTTACTTGTTTTATTAAATTTTAGGGAACAAAAAGTGCCATGGTTCTCGAAAATCGAACCAGAACTCAGTTGTACGTCAGTCTGACTCTGTACGAATAGGTTATTCAGACGTTGCTAAATAGGTTGAAAATTAACATTACTTGCTGGTACTTATTTCAAATTGTACATCATGAATACCGCCATCTCTGTGCTGATTGTCTAGTTAACGTACGATATAATGAAGACAAATTAAAATGTCATTTAAATGGAGTGGCAATAATTTTGCTGTCCAACCTAATTTTATACACTTATATTAGAACAATTACTCATTTGCCACTATTAAGATTGTCCTAGGGCATGCACCCGGTTCTACCCGGTTCCGGAAGGACCGGGTATACCCGGTTCTGCAGAGATTTTTACGGAACCGGTTCCGGACGGTGTAAACCCGGTTCCCCCGGTTCTTTAAAAAATGACAATTTGTCACCCCTGCCTCTGAGCTGCTTAGCAAATGATTACCTTATTTAAATTCTGTATCGAAAATTTGAATATAGAAGCAAAGCAATCGTTAAACAGTGTCGAGGTTTTATAAATAAGGGTGATAATGAAATAGAAGAAAGATACCTACATAACTGTATTTATTAGGACCGAACTAAAAGCACATGAGTAGATAAACGGAACAGAGATAAAGCTTCATACAACCGCGCGAATCGGTTGCACTACTACAAGCACGCGGATGCATGAGTGCGTGACCAATGGCCGCTTGTCGCGTACGCGGCGAGACTGGAAAAAACCGGTTTACGTTGGCACAGCCAGTGGACAATCTCAGGGTCTGTGCAACGCACGTTGTTTGTTTTTTTAGTTGCAAGTTTGAATATTTTAATGTAAAAACATTGTATTATATTATTAATAATGGTTGTTTATTGTACTGTGTGTATGAATAATAGTTGAAAAATAAAATAAAATATTAGAGTAAGTAATTTGTAAAGTATTCTATCATACATAATCTATATAAATGAGAGAAAGTCGTGTTAGTTACACTATTTATAACTCAAGAACGGCTGAACCTGTTTGGCTGAAAATTGGTGGGGAGGTAGCTTAGAACCAGGAGACATAAAAGAAAGTCGTGTTAGTTACACTATTTATAACTCAAGAACGGCTGAACCGATTTGGCTGAAAATTGGTGGGGAGGTAGCATAGAACCAGGAGACATATAAAATAAAGTCGTGTTAGTTACACTATTTATAACTCAAGAACGGCTGAATCGATTTGGCTGAAAATTGGTGGGGAGGTAACTTAGAACCAGGAGACATATACAATAAAGTCTTGTTAGTTACACTATTTATAACTCAAGAACGGCTGAACTGATTTGGCTGAAAATTGATGGGGAGGTAGCTTAGAACCAGGAGACGGACATAGGATAGTAGGGTAGGTAGAGTAGGGTAGGTAGAGTAGGGTAGGTAGAGTAGGGTAGGTAGGGTAGGGTAGGTAGGGTAGAGTAGGTAAGGTAGGGTAGGGTAAGTAGTGAAGGGTAGGTAGGGTAGGGTAGGTAAGGTAGGGTAGGTAGGGTAGATTAGGTAAGGTAGGGTAGGGTAAGTAGTGAAGGGTAGGTAGGGTAGGGCAGGTAGAGTAAGTTAGGGTAGAGGGTACAGTAGGTAGAGAAGGGTAGGTCGGGTAGGGTAAGTAGTAAAGTGTAGGTAGGGTAGGGGAAGTAGGGTAAGTTAGGGTAGGGTAGGTAGGGTACAGTAGGTAGAATAGGGTAGGGTAGGTAGGGTAGGGTATGTAGGGTAGTTGAATGTTTGGTGTTTTTATGGCAAAACAAAGTTTACCGGGTCAGCTAGTAAATAATAAAACTATTTAACAAATGTTTTGTTTTTGTTTTCACCTATTGTGACAACCCTACCAAAATAGGTAACAATTTTGCTCGTTCTTAGAAAGCTTTATCTCTGTTCCGTTTATCTACTCATGTGCTAAAAGTCTTTATTAAGTTTGATTCTACAAGAATCACAAATTAACTAGAACATTACAGAAACAGTAACGTTGACATCTCTCGAGAGCAAACCGGCAAGATTTTAATTAAGATGTCGGGCAAACTGCACGAGATCGTGATTAGGTGCAAACTTGAGATAACGAAAAAGAACTTTAGATATCATTGTTAGTTGGAAAACCTTTCAACGCCCACTTTTTTATTAAATATTTGTTTGTTGGTAACATTACAATCTGTTTTTTTTTTATCTATGGCCCGTACTAGAAATATCTCCTGTATCGTGGGCGCGTTCACAAACATTTAAACGCACGTAGACACACATAGATCCGGAAGAACTATCTGTAGGTAATACAAATATTTGATACGTGCCCGTGACGCTACACGCAGCGCAGCAGTCGATCACTCAACCACTACGCCGACCGTGTCGTCTCTAGACGTCGGCGGCTCGTATGATAGTCGTGAAGATCCGGTGCAGTTCCCGCGACAATCGGATTTCAAGTCTCCCGGGCGACTTCACGCCGCGCCGCGTCCGTGGCCCTACACACTACATACAGAAGAACAACTATACCATCAAGACGCTTCCTTCGAGTAATATGAAACAAGTCTGCTCGTTCAATGTACACGATCTTTTATGTAACTTCAATGCGGCGTGTTGAGTGGGACTACTGCAACTGAATTTGTATGTTATTTGTAAGGTGCAGCTCGCGGCCTGTAATCGGCTTTGCAACACTCGCGAGCCGAACAGAGCCGAGAGTAGCCGAGAGCAGCCGAACTGCGCGACCCACACACGTCATGTACTCTTAGCTCGTTCTTATTCTGTGACCCGTCGCATAAGTTTCCTCCCCGTTATCTTAAAAGTTAGTAAATAAGAATAGTTCTTTTAGATTCGAACTTGCGATAAGTTATTGAATTTGGTCCTTGTATTACAATTTAAGTTCTTGAGCAAGTTCTAGTAGGATTTTGTAGCGAAGTTTGACGGATTTATTTTTAGATAAGAATGTCGTGATGTTTGACATTTTATTAAGCCACTATTAAGAACAATGTTTGATTTATGAATTTTCTGCATAGTCTGAAAGTCAAACCTCTTCGAATATAGATTCGAGGATCTCATTGTATTGCAAGCAATGCATCGCTTCTTGACTGTTTTTGAATTCTTTTTGTTTTTTTTCCTTCTGTTAATTAGTCTTTTTACAGTGGTTTTCAATCATCTTCATAGCCCTTTGCTAAGAATAGTAACAGCACTGATAACAACATTTGTGCCACATGTTAAAAATAGTCTTTTTTATTTTACCTTTGTATAGATTCTTCTAACGATTGTTTTGTAAATGTGTGAACAGTGAACATTGTAGGCCTTCTAGGTGCTTGTTAACATTTGTTAACTTTTTAATATGTTTTATTTTCTTTTGTATTTATATAATACATAATCTTTTTTTTTGTTTTTCATACGACTTATTGTCGGGCCTACGTTGTCCCCCCATATCTAAGTACTAATGTTGGAAATATTGTAAAACCAAACCATTTTTTGAAAGAGTAACCATGGAGTTTCTTACCAGTTCTTCTCCATAGGAAACGACCAACCCGAACCGTGCACCTTTTGCCGACGTTTTATAAGTGTCCATGTAGGCCTATATGAAATAAAAAAAAATGGTTTTGATTTTGACTGAGTCGTCAGCGCTTCAGCGGCTGAGGGATCACGTCGCGATCGCAATGTTCCCGAAGACGTGGGATTTGTTTATTTTGCAACACGCCACGCCGCCGCACGCCGGTTGTTTAGCACAAGCGCCCGACAACATAAGTG
The DNA here is from genome assembly GCA_949775005.1 of Orthosia gothica. Classification (NCBI taxonomy): domain Eukaryota; kingdom Metazoa; phylum Arthropoda; class Insecta; order Lepidoptera; family Noctuidae; genus Orthosia; species Orthosia gothica. Next base: position 36,850,141 of record OX459038.1, on the reverse strand, counting down.
TATAGCAGGAAAGTGGCTGGTAGGTCGCGGATAAATTTGAAAGAGAGTTACCGCGGACCTGGCACAAGTAACTGAAGGAATACGGGTGGGTTGTAGTCAGTAAAAGTCTGACAAGGGTGTGTGTCCCGCTTCAGCCAGAGCGGGAAAAGTTATTGGATGATTTCCCAATAAAAAAAAACGATAGACAAAATGGCCTTTTACTTATTTCAGTAATTACGGCATTCAACCAGTTAAGTAAAAGAATAGTTGTAAAATAACAATAAAAGTAGATGCATATTGGTACCGCACATCTCCTCTTTCAGGCACAACATTGAATTAATCCAAATAGTTTGAAATTTAATAGATGATACACATTTTACAAATATGCAGCTCACGTTTAATATTCTAATATCAGGCAACTGATCACCTGATCATTCTGTAGCAATTAATACAAATGGCAGTAATTGATGAACACGAATACAACAGGTATCAATTTACCGCTCGACGAGTAACATTACATCACTCATAATGTGTTATAATTGAACACGAGGAATAAATGTGTGATAAATAATGTGATGAGCGTCGTCCGCGAGGTGAAGCGTGGGAACGTGACGGGAGCGTGGCGGATGCGTGGCGGCGGCGTTATTAATGCGTGTGATTGTCGCGGCGGTGTTGTTTCGCCGCTTACTTCCCGCTCAGCTGTGCCGCTAATTATGCTCAAGTAGTAAACACACGCCTTCAGACGCGTCGCGTTGCGGCGCTGGTAAAGGAAAAAACCGCAGTCGAAGTTAATGTAACGTCGTCGCCGACGACACACACTATGGAACACAAAACGGCTGAATGTGCTCACTTATAATACAATAACTTTATACTGCGATCGTAACCAACTTTGATGATTATTGCTGTTTTCCTGGCTGTGAGGGTCTGTACTTAAAGTCTTATATTGTTACGCATAGTTTTTACTCAATTCCAGTACAACAAAATATAGGTGGCTATATAATTCTAATGTTAGAATACCGTCGCGGGTCGTCACTTTTATTTTTAGCCTAGTATAAATAATTTAGTTACAGAAAGTATTTTAATTATATATTAATCAAAGTCCGAGCACCAGATGTCGAGTATTCGGCCGAGCGTGCCTCCCAACTGAGTTGATTGGAAAGTAATCACGCATTCAAATCTGTAGCAAGTAATGAGCATTCCTTCGACATAACTGTGTAATTAGCAAGGTTGAGATCAAACGGTATTGCTTCATGTGTCGCGGTAATTTGCAATAGATAAGCAAAATCTTTAATAAAAAACTAATTTCTGTATCTTAGGAGTTGGATAGATTCATGATTCAAAATTAAAACTGAAACAGAGCGGAAAATGCGGTAGTGAGATCGTCAAACTTCAGTTCAAGAGAGGCAAATAACTCAACGATAAGCTTTTTGGAGGCTTGCGGAACAGGGTGTAAAGTCCCACAAACCTCCATAGAAACTCCAAGTTTCCGCACTGTTCCTCATGTTCTAATCCGCGCCGAAAACTTTTCTTGCACGATGCAGGATTTGTGTGACGTCATGTCATTAGTTCGTAAGTGGCAGCGTTGGTGCCGCTACAGCCTTACCCCATACAACATGGCGCCTCTATGTACTTAACCTAATTAACCCATCCAAGTTTTATAAATTTCTAAACCAAACATTTATGTACAAACCAAGACTTTTTAAATACTTTACTTGCTTCTTAGGTACATATACTCCGCGAAAGTTTTAAGTCTTGATAATTGAAAACTTGCTTATATTGTTGTGATATTAAAATTGTTGGCGGTCGTTGGTTTACTCATCACATATCCTGAGCAATTGTTTGTCTCTCTATTATAGGATACACTGTTTTATCTGAGACTTAGAAAACATATATTACATATAATTTTTGCCATATTTTTGTGGGTAATCGGTACAAAAGGTCTTACAGTAGAGTTATACTAATCTATTGTTAGTCGTTTTGTAAAACTATTGAAAACAGGGGATACTGGATTATTGTTATTTTCGGATTACTGGATTGTGTAGAAACAATCAAGATAAAGCTATCATAATGTACCAATTTAATAAGTGAATATGTAGAATACTGTGGAGAAGATGGTGGACGGTGAGTGCCGGACTACTGGATGTGCCGTAGTCCTGCAGTGCCGGATTAGTGGGACTCTACTGTATTTCTAAAAACCTTTGAGCTGTGAAACATCTGATAAGCAGATTCTTACTTTGAATTAAATATAATGTGCAATGCTATTGTTTATATAGTATGATTATTATATATAAAGGTTTTCAAAATTCTGATCAAATACGTGGTAATAAATAGGCGATTTCCTATTTCATTTCGTAATAACTCCGGCAGCCTTATTTCGGTCTTGATCGCGTCGATATAAGTAGTTCTAATCCGGCGGCAATCACTTCAGCTAATTAATAAAGTAATAGACGCGGTGCCACACGACCGTGACATCTCCTCTCGGCTCGTGATGTTCAGTCACGCTAACATCATCAAATGAGACAGGATTGACTTGTGTAACGTTATCTAAAACATAAAGAGTAGGTATTAGCAATATAATAAAAGCCATACGGGTCAGTTTTCAAGGTTAAATGACGCATGGCCGAGATTGGTCTGTGATTGTGACTCTTCCATGGAAAGCATGTAGGTATTCTCCAATGTTAACGCAGTACTGGCCGTATGTCCACTCGGAGCCAGCATATCAATATTGAAACTTCTTTTGGACTATTTCGTTTGCAAAATATTTTTTGATTTTCATAGGCTGTAACAGTTTTGGAGAAATTCTAGCCATAATTTTTCCTGTGTATAAATATTTTTAAACATCCAAGTTGTTTTGGAGGAGTATCCGAATGTAGCAAAAAAATATAATGTTGTTAATATTCTTCTTAAAGCAAAACTATTAGTTACACGAAAAAAAACATGTTGCACGAATCAATAATTTTTTTTTTTTTCAACCTTTTCAGCTAGCCGTTACTAAGGAGTATGCTTTAGAGAGTAACCGTGTGACGGCACTAAAGCGGTAGTCCCACACGTCATTTGTAGATGTTTGACAGTCGTAATACTAGTAGTCAGAAGCCTTAAATCTGACACTAGTCTTGTCGTACAACCCAGTAACTTGGTATCGTGTTACCCAGTTACTGGGTTGTATGGGGTCAGATAGACAGTCACTCCATGTAAAACAATGGTACTCAGCTGAATCCAGTTAGACTGGAAGCCGACCCCAATATAATTGGGAAAAGGCAGGCAGGTCGATTAAAATTAATATAACAATAACAGTATTTCATGGACGAAGTTAAATATTATTAAAAAAAAAAATCAATATTAATTTTAGACTAAGAAAGCGCCCCTTCAGGTAACACATATCGAAGCTTTGAAACAGGAAAATACAACTTTTGGCAACAGTGAAATTAATAACAAAAACACTTTTTGTATCGACTAATTTGCAGTTTTATAAGTTCTCGTAGTGTACATTGGTCATAATCACTAGTTACACCAACCTGAGACCTCATGTGCGAACATGGCAGTTGCCACTAACCGTATGGATACGAAGTGACCTGCGCCGGATGACGTCACGGCCTGACGCTCTAATTACCGGCGAACAATACGCAATCTCGTCACACTCGTTATAGGAGTGACGTCATCGCGTCTGCAAGCACAGTGGCTGCTAATATCGGAAACATTGCCTGATTGACACTTATTGACGGAAAACTGGCTGCGTGTGCTGTGTGCTGCTGAAATTACTGTACCATATTTTTGGAGGCTAAATGGGCCGGATTTAGCCTTTATGATGAAATATATAAAGGAACCGTTCAGAAACTTAAACTTAAAAGTTCCCATCTCATTACAATCACAATAAAACGAAATTTGTCAAAAACGTTGATACATTGAGTCTAATATGACTAAGTGAACATTCATAAAAATACGGCAATGGCCCTAAGTTTTTATCCAGTTTAGGGTATAAAGCCCTAATAATGTAGACCTAGATACTTAGCGGTGGCCGGAAACCATAAACAGTACTGTAGGCACACAACATTATTGACCCAAGCTAATACTTTAGTATTTTCACAGTTATTACAACAAATTACGGTTTAGCACCTCCAGCCTTCGTGCGGCCAACGATTGTGATTGGAAGACTAGCGCCGCCCCGCGGACGTGCTCGTAACTACAGGCTGGCAGCTAATAGGTACAAACAACGCTTCCACTGTTGTTAGCGTTACACGTCTTAATCTAGGCGTAGTGCTGCATAAACATCGCGCCACTTTGTTAGCTCGCACACAAAACGGTGCAAAGAGAGCTGCATTTTATTTTATTTATTCTCAAGTATTCTCTCACAGCTGCGTTCAACCCAAAGTGGTCGCACAGAAAGGCGCGGCTTCTATTTATTCACATAATTTTCTAATTGAGGCTAATGAGGCCATGTCTTCGCAGTGGTGACTCTAACTACATCGTTAATGGCGGTAGAACGGCTGAGCCGAAGTTTTTACGAGTCCTTTCAAACATATTGTAGTAGAAATAACGATTATAGCGTCTCATTAGCCGAGGTTTGTGTGACTATGGCGGATTGGCGGATTGGTGGGCTGGCGGGTTGGCGCGTAGGCGGCTTGGCGGCCAACACAGACTGCCACATTATGTGTACATAATGACAGTTAGTTAAGAATTTAGCGTCTAATGTTAGCGTTTACTAATGATCATTAGTGTTTAGTTTATGACTCAAAGAAAAATGTTGTAGTGATTCTGGTTGGGTGCCTAATAACTGATTAATATTTCCGTTAATATCAAGTACTTACAACTGTGTCAAATCTTGGCGCGCATTCTAAACAGTGAATAGTGTTGTTTAGTTGCAGCACCTGCTCATATTATCTACTTGACTGCACTGCACGCCTCGGGTTTACTTGTCAACTTGATACTATTCCTGTTTAGGTTCTTGACGTAGTTTCATAAGGCAACATTACTGTTCGTTTGCAGACACTGCATCGCGGTGCAGGGACATGTCTGTAGTTCACGTACCTAGTAATTAAAGAGCTCACTGTTGTGCATTCATCAGCCACAGACAACTAACGTTGCATTCGTCTGGTTTACAGCTAAACATGCCAGCAGATATTGCCACGAAATAAGATAAAATTAAAAGTGACTTTCAATCCTGACATCCATTCTATTACATACGAAATAACTATGCGAAAGTCTCTTCTTCTGCGTGTCTGTTCCATTTTATGCCTGAACGGGCTTAGACGACAGGCACAGGGATAGACTTTGATCTGGGATAGAACATTGGATACATTTTTATCCCGTTGCGGTTGTACGTTCCCTGGGATAACATCTAACGTCTACGTGGGTGAAGTCGTGGAAAAAAGGATGTGTTTTAGAAAGTGTAGAACCGCGTCACTAGCAGTCGACAGACGGACGCGAGCATTCGCTGCACTTCCTGCGATCTTTGTGATATGCCGTATTATACGGGGGCAGGGGGAATTTGATACACAGCTGAAGCTTACTTTTCCATAAACCTATTAATATAAATAAAAACATAAATGAAAAATATGAAAACAAGGCGTGGGTTCCTTCGACCAACAGCGTAGACAGCAATCACAAGTACGTATTAATTATTTCGTTTGCTCCCACCGTTGCCTTTGAGCTTACATTTATAAAGCGGTAATGTTAATTCCGTCCTGCCTCAGTGAATAACTGAAGATTTCAGGCGATAATTCATGAAAGGCGGTATTCTGCTGCTCCTACATATTTTTCAGTCCGCGGGGGTTATTGAATGTGGTCGCGGGAGTACGAAAGGGTGAGGTGGGGGCAAGTGGTCCCGGGGGTGGAAGGGGACGCGCTACGTCAGCAACATCTCGCAGACGTATGACGAGTGACGAGCAGTTTTATTTATGAAGACGCCGCCGCTGCGGACGCCCGCATCTCTTAGCTGCTTATATGATTTATTATTTAAAATGTTTGCACAGTGGAGAGGATTTATTTACCAGTTAGCATTATTTATATAAAACCAGTACTTTTTTAAAAACATCCTACTAAACTTGATGTCAAAAGCAAAGATTAATAGCAAAACATTTCGTATCACGTACATCACGTAACCATTAATTAAAATCAGACAGAATTCCAAAATAATCTTCATCGCGGCTAATCTGATAACACTCACTTGTAATATTTTTACAAACAAATAAATTCAACGGATTGCGCATGAAATAAAGAGCGCCAGTATTTACGTAAAAGGGTGATTAGTTTAGTAAATCGTCTGTCAGATCGTATCTAGGGGGCAATTAAACTAGCGATGTTTCTATTGGGGCGATTGGCCGCGCCGAGTGGGGCCGAGTCGAGCCGAGAGAAGCCGAATATGTGTTAACTAAGTATTGAGAAAATCAAATTAGACCAAATTAACCCAGCATTACCTATATTTAAACCTTTAAGAATTATAGATCACACTTTTTCTAGCTGACCCTCTCAAGAGATGTACACGCATAGCATAGGGGCAGTGTTTTACAACAGGAGCGAACGTTCGTTCGTCATTCTAATCCTGTCTCAAAATATCGAAAGCCTCTGATTTTATAAATTTTGACTAGTTTTTAACATCGATTATTGCCGAGATGGGATTGCAACCTGTGGCTGTAGACAAACATCATTGTTTCAGTGTGAGAGAGACCGGAGCTATACAGGTTGAAAATCACTATAGCTATCCCTATTTCACAACAAAATCGGGATGTCACTGAAAATTCATAGCACAGACCCTGATTGTGGACGTTTTGAAATGAGAATTGGCTTTCTGATAAACATGGTCATATATACATTTTTTTTATAAAGTGCTTGATATTGCGCAAAAGTCGCTTGGAGCCTGCCTCCACTATCGGTTCTCGCAGCAAGGCATTAACTACAACAACGCTTATCGACGCCTCCTATTGAGACGGCAATAAATTAACAACAGAGGCGTCGCGGGAGCCTGTTCATTAACCACTAGTAGGCAGTAGATGCTTACAACGATACGGCTACGAGACACCGAAGACTACAGAACACTGGCTTACACTACACTGGCTTAATAATAATGATAACAGACTGCTACTTGTCCCTCTGCAAGGCAAAGCCTTTTCTTTATGCTTACAACTATATTATGACGACACGGTGGTTAAGCGATCGGCTGCTGCACTACTTGTCGCGGGTTCGATTCCTGCACGGAACAAGTATTTTCAATTGACTTAAAAAAGGTGGAGGTTCATAATTCGACCGTATGTTTTTAATTTGTATATTTGTTCGGCGATTACTCCGCCAATTGCGGACCGATTTTGAAAAATGTTTTTGTATTTGTAAGGGTGTTCTTGGAGTGGTCCGCGTTTGGGCTTATTGGAATTGTTATGAGATGTACTTTGGCTATAAATGTTTTCATGGTAATTTGGGGTACCAACACTAAAAAGAACAAAGTAAAAACTTTTTAACAAAAAAAATTAACAGATTTCCAAAAAAAACACTACCAAGCGAAAACTTTCTTTTTTTTTTAGAAATCAGTGTCGAAAAACAAAAACAATAGGTAGGTACCAAAGACACCGACTTTGGAAAATAAAGTTATTTTTCGCATTGTAGTGATTTTTTTGGAAGTCTGTTATTTTTTTTTACTATCTCATTTTTTATAGCCTACATATAGTGGTTCTGGTCTGGTTTTGTTTGTGTATGTTAGTTTAAATGTTTGTAAATGCACCCACGATACAGGAGAAATTCCTGGTGCGGGGCAACGTTTTTGAAAAGAGGTAAAAACTAACAACTGAGTACTTATCTGGCTTCTGATTCCAGTACGAGACTACAGGCCACATCTATACAGGCCTGTGACAAAAACAGTCCTTAAAAAGCGACAGCATTGTCATTCATGAAATTTTTGGGACTATGAAAAGCTGCAATTTCAGCTCTTAAGATTTCTTCTAGAATTGAACTCAAAAGTTAATATTATAATGATCTTCTGATTATAATTTAGTAGGGCCTAGCTCTCGGCCGGAGGGGCCCCCGCCCCGAGCACGGTCTGACGCAGCTTTACGATAAATTTTCTTTATGAGAACATTATCAGCGTCCGTATCGGCCGCCACACGCTCGCTAAGGAACTCGGAATATAAGTAATGAAGGTTACTTACTTAATCACTACCAAAAGCGAGAGAAAACCAATTTATCCTAAGAGCATTTTCCATTTAAATTTTTCGTTGGGCATAAAACTTTATAGCTCATAGGTCAGGAGTGGACTCTAAAAACGATGTTCTAATATCAAAATCAGATTCTCTTTTCAAAATCCATATCCATATTTAATATTATAAATAGGAAAGTAGCTCTGACCGTCTGTTTATCTTTTACCTTTTAACGCTAAAACCGATTAAGATTAAATTTGATATGGAGATAATTTGAGACCCTGTAGTTAGGATAGTTTTATCCTGGGAATATGTTCCCTTGGTATGATTTACGACATTCACGCGTGCGATGCCGCAGGCAAAAGCTAGTGCTTCATAAAATGTTTAAGTTTCTAGTAAAATACTGAACATGAAAAGATTTTCCTGAATTAATCCGAAAATAGCCGAGCGGCCCCGATTTGCGTCGCTATCGCTAGTTATAGGTAAAGAGAGTAAATGAAGGTGAAATGAATAATAGGGCGCTATAGTCATTCGGGTCACGAGTGTCGAACTGTACGGAGTACAGCGCCACCTGCCGGCTGCTGCCTACCACAGATAATATATCGCGGTAATGGCCCATTCATTAAACAGTACAACATTATTATAGTTTATGTGACTACAAGAATCCATACTAACATAAGGAATGGTAGAGAACCAGATTACCAACTAGCTACCTGATGGAAATATATAACTTTTATTTCACAAAGTTAGAAAGTTTAGCGAGCCGCGGGCATCATAGAAGAGGAATAAATAAAATTCGATATTTTGGTTATTGCTGGCAGCTCGCGGTGGGTTCAATAAATGTACATAGGCACTTAGTCTGATTGGCAACTGGGCGCTGAGACGTCTGAAACGGAAGAGTTTATATTATTTAGATATTGTTTGTGTATCTTAGAACATTAAGGTTCTATTCAGGCAGTCTGTTTTCATTTAGATGGTATTATTATGTTTAGATGGTTTGGTCATGTTGAGAGGATGAATGAAAGGCGACTAACATATGGTATTTAAAGGCAGATGTAAATGGAAAATCCGGGAGGGGATGCCCTAGGCGGATCTTATTGGTGATGTTGCCTGTATAGCTAGATGTAGGAGCGTAAGTGAAGCAAAAGGAGTATGTAAGGATTAGCAGGTGGCGTTCTGTAGTTTCTGCCTACCCCCATGGGAAAAAGGCTTGGGGTTATGTGTATAAGGTAATAGTAATTTGTCCCAGATACACGGAATGTATTGGTTGGTTGGTAAATGGCAGGGTACAGCTAATGGCGCTAACTAGGCACGACGCGCGGCTCCGGTTACCTGAGTAGTGTTACGAGTTACGTGAGTCGAGTCGAGTGTACTAGTCCACTAAACTACAGAAAATTTATAGATAACATAGGTGGTGCATTGATGTAATTAGGCTAAAATGTTTCTGTACTTTACCAGGGGATACAGGGACATGTCCAAAAAGTTCAAAATGGAAATGGCGCTACCGAAATTTCACCATACGTTTTGATTCTTCGTCAGTCATATTTGCTGATAGAATGTCTTAAGGCTGAATTAAATCAAGGGTCAAATGGCGACACCATACTAATGAAAATATACTGTATTAATCTTATGACCGCAACAACCCAGTAATAGTATTAACTTTCTGTAATCTGTATGAACAAAGACATAACTACCCTCCTTCCCCCCACCTCGGCGGTTGCAAACATTTATCGCGCGGTGTAAAGTAGTTGTTTATTTTGTAGCGCACTCGACGTCCGCAACTCTCAGTATTCCTGGCCGGGTGCTGAGGTATCTGATAACGTTAATGATTTAATAGACGAGAAGCTTCTTATTTATTCTGTTAATAATTACGTTGATCAGGAAAAGGGAAAATATGCAAGCTAAATAATAATGTAACTAGACTATTGAGCTTCTCGAGTGCTTGGTAAAAATGCTAGTGGTCTAAAACTTCTTTAAACTAGCATACAAGTCGCGCTGCGATTGCCAGGACCTGCTAGTATAACAGCAGTTGGTGCAAGGATTGTAATCACAGGCGTGGTTCAGATATCAAAGTTGTGTGTGGCTGTGTTGTTGACGACACCGCGATGTGACGCGACACGAGCGACAGACGCGAGCGACGCGACAGATTGCAAATTAAAGCGCGCCCTTTGATGTCGTTCGCGATGAGTGGCACCCAGAGAATACAAGCAAATTGGACTTTTTGTTGACGACACACACTGCTGGCTCTGGCCGGGGCAGCAGCCGCGCGCGCCTCCGCAGCCGGCGATGGATGACGTCACGAGCGGTGCAGCATGTAATAGCTATCATAAAAATAAAATAAAATTGCCTCGATTGTTAGCGCGCTCTTTGTAGTTTAACGATTTAGAATCGCCCTCTGATTACATATTTGGGTGCACCGGTATATTGACTTGTGTTTTCCTTACCACGGGATATATATTTATTGGATTACCTAAACTTTAACTGTCGAACAATGAACGATAAAGTTACATTTAATTTATCAGATAGTAGGTAAGGTCGTTTGTGTGTAAGGGACCGTACGTAATAGACGTAATAGCCCTCAATTAGATCTTGTATCTACGTTGGTAAACATTTAGTCGTTATCAGAGCTCAACATGGCGGAATTATAACTTTCCGCAGAAATTTGTTTGTAAAACACGAACAGGATAACGTACGAAGGTCATCTGGCACCTGTGTATGCTAAATAGGCGAACAGAGAGGAGAGGGGCAGGTGCGGTACCAAGGTAACAAGAACTCACAGAAGGCTCGCTGCCGATATACGCGATAAAGAACTATGATTGAACCAGAATAATCTGAAATGACTCTGTGTGTTTCTTCAAATTAATATGTTTCTAAAGAGAACAAATATATATTTTACACAATTTGATTTTGCTCACGTAATGGCAGTGACACCACGTGTGCAGCTCCATGTATTGTCATCACCGCGTGTGCCTTCTGTCCCGCCTGCTTCGCTCACCGCGACACTTCCACATTCGCGTCACGCTCCGGCGCGGATTCATTTCACGAGCCTTTTTATAATTTAATCTTATACCTTGTTACAATCACAATGATAAAGGGCGCGCACCGTGCGGATTTTCATGAGTGAGACTACTCTGTGTGTGTGTGTGTGTCAGTGACAACTGTGCACAGAACACAGCATAATGTGCACAGAGGGACAACGGCCAAAGCGGCAAATTGGAGGGCGTTGTGCAACTCGCGTCCGAGTTAATTCCATTCGGCAAATTGCTCAGTAAATAACGAGGCTGACGGACACATAATAGTTTTCCAATTTGTTCGTCGCTCTTATAATTTCATTGCTTTTTGATGGCGACGCTTTGTGACTAACGAACCGGCGCTTGATGAATGTTTTATTTTCTGGCAGACCACCGCAGCCGCCGGCCGTCACCGAGCGAGGAACTTAATCGGATTGAAGTACTTAAGCTGTGTTTTCATTGTAATAACCTACTTCGTAAGGGGCCCATAAAAATAAGCTGTTTATTAAAATCGGGATGAAAGGAAAATATTAACATCCTATATCGTAGTTACGTAAAAATATGCTACACACTTTAATTCGAAGTAACTTCGGTGGCTCGGGGCACCACAAACTTTAGGTCATTAACTTTTACCCGACAACATTTTATGTTAAAAGTTGTTCAAAGCAGTTTAATTTTAAAACTAATTAAAACTATCAATTACCGCGTGAGTTGGTCGAACAGCCGCACATACTGGGGTATGCTGTAGCGTGTCGCCAGCGATGGTTCCTCTCGAGTCGGGTACATTAGAAGTAAGGGAGGGTGCGCAGTGCGTGGCCCCATTACATGTGTAATATCATTAATATCAGCAACGTGTGAGGGTGGTGTGCGTGTACACGCGCACGCACACATGTACTCTTATTAGCTGCCCAATATTCAATTTATTTTTGTGTTGGTATCAGACACGGGTAGTTAAACAAAAAAATATATATAATAAAACAACGTACATAGGCCAACTTGTTCCATTCATTAGTAACTTGAAACTGTATAAATGATTATGGAACACAAAAACGGGCGTATAAAAGAATTAATATTTTTGGGAACAAAATGTTTATATGTAAATGGACCGAATAATATGGTTTTGTCATCATCATCATGGACTATGATATGACCGAAAACTTAATAAATTAAAAAAAAGAAAGTTAATTTGATGGGCACTAATGCATATCTCTATTTATATATTTATTATTCTATATCACAAACTATCACTTAATCATATACATTCTCAGGTATAATAAATTGACACACTTGCAACACCAACACACTATCTTAATTCATACACCCGCACAAAGACACACTAACACACATACACACACCCAATCACACATACATACACATCATCACAATCACACACAACATAGGTACATGCATAACTTACATACATACTTGGTTATATACTTTTTCTTTTAGTTTTAGCTTTTTATTTTATATTCCTTTTATTGCAAAATTACAAGTAGATTAGATTTAATTAAGAAATTTATTGTATCGTTTTATATATTACTGAACAGCAATTAATGTAAACGGAACGAAGGAGCCTGGATCTCACGACACAGGGAATCCTAGTGTGAGTTCCAGGAAGCAACGCATTTGAATGTAATTTCTTAACAATAAACTATTCTTATTCTTCTTATTCTTATTCTTATTCTATCACAATCATTTCAGCCAAAAGACCACACAGTCCACTGCTGAATATAGGCATATTTATGTAATGCTTATGAATGTAATACTATTATGGACTACTGTGTCTGAAAACAAATGAATTATTATTATTATTCCATCTATTCATTTTATATATACATATTTTTACATTTTTAAATATTATTCTTTAAAAAATAAAATAAAAAACATTTAAAAATACAAAAATAGTAGTCCACCGGTATCGGGAACAGGGTCCAAGCTACCGGTGGTCGGGGCTCCTGAGAGAGGAACCTCCTAACGATACGCGCCGTGTCCAGGAGTACCGCTTTCTGGATCAAGCCCTTGATCCAGCTGCCCAACGAGAGCCTTCTTAGATGTTCGTCGAGGCTCTTGGCTATTATGCCATTTCTCTCTCAGCCTTCACGAGGTTCTCGTCATGGGGGACCGCTATATCAACAATCATTGCGCGACGCTCTAGTCGGTCTATCACCACTATGTCAGGCTTATTGGCAACAATAATCCTGTCAGTGATGATAGACCGATCCCAATACAATGTGACATTGCCATTTTCGAGAACTTCCGATTCCACAAGATTGTATTTAAGAGCAAGTTGCTGATGGATAATCCTGGCTACAAGGTTGTGTCTATGCAAGTAGTCTCCGTTAGCCAGACTAGAACAACCGGAGATAATGTGACGGATAGATTCCCCCGGCCGGTGACATGCCCGACAGATGTCAACTGTGCCGTCCTTCACACTGTTTTTCCGGTAGTTGTTCGTCATCATAACTTCGTCCATAATCGCAAAGACAAAACCTTTGGTTTCCCCGAAAAGGTCACCAAATCGCAGCCAGACCACGGACGCTAAAAGATCTACATCGGGCCTATGTAGGACCCGATAGAAGCGTCCGTGAAGCTCCTTGCTCAGCCATACCTCCCTGCGGTCATTAGTATCTAATACTATAGGTTTGCGCCAGTTCTCGCTAGCCAGAGAGCGGGGTAAGGCCCTTGTCCACCGCCACCACATCTCGATGCATAACCACGTCGACGGCCTGGAAGTATTCCCTAAGACTGCATACCTCGCGGTTGTGCAGGGTCTTAGCATTTAAAAAGCCACGACTACCGCACTTCCGCGGGATATACAGTCTCATAACCGATGATCGTGGGTGATGCATACGATTTGTGGTAAGCAATGTGCGGACTCTCCTATCCAGGGCGTCAAGTTATTATTAGTTATTATTATAGGCCTTCCCCAAGCGTCACCACACTGATCGGTTCTGTGCGTCTGGCATCCACAGGAATCACTCAGATTTGACCAGGTCGACGCTTCACCTTCTTTAGTGGGAGGCCTTCCAAGGCAACTTCTTCTGGTACGCTGTCGCCACTCCAGAACTTTTCATCCCCAACGGCCATCCGTTCTGCGAGCAAAGTGACCTGCCCACTACCACCTAAGTTTGGCAAATCTTCGGGCTTTGTCGGTAACTTTGGTTCTCTTGCAGATGTCTTCATTTCTGATTCGATCACGCAAGGAAACTCCGATCCAAGACCTCTCCATTACCCTTTGGGCGACTTTAAGCCTTCTGATGACGCCAATTGTGAGCGACCACGTTTCTGTTCCAACCTTATCCAAGTTGTACCTGCTATAGTACATAATTTAAGTACTTACTAATACTACCGATGGTTTTAATTTAAGGAAAAATCAAAAATTGTATGTCGTTTTTGTGGCGAATAAACACTTTTTCTTTCTTTCTTTCTTCTATAGCATCCATGTTATTTGCCCATCTCGCCCAATACGTTACAGATACCTACTATAAATATTCAAATGTTTGAACTTACTCATAAATAATTTTATATAAAAATACATAACGATTCCCTTCACGTCCCCACACTAACGGAACACACGTCGCAGAGAATAAACTGCATAATTAAACTATTATTATTATAAAGGCGAGCTTATAATGCACATTACGCCATATGTCCGGCGGCGTCCGGTCGAGTCCTGTTATGTCCGGCGGTGTCCACCGCGGTCCGGTATCGACGAGACGGCGGCGAACCGAGCGATAGAACTTCTTGATTACTTTGTGTTATTCGAATGTTATAATTAATTTACTCCAAGTCAACAGATGACATACAGGAACTATTGGTGATGTTCTTCAGAAAGGCTACGTAGGAAGTACTCATAACCTGCTTTATGATCAATCAGGGCTATATTCAAGTTGTTTTAAATGAATTTGTAGAATTTGATGAATGACGGGACCGGTCGGTTAAACGACACTTGGGCTGTCCCAAATGTCGCAACAGCGACCGGTGCTGTGCTCAGCAGTGGACGTATTTCGGCTGAAATGATGATGATGATGATGATTGAATTTGTTTCTTAATTTAGTGAAAAAGCAAATCTAATTCGAATTACCTGGTTAGTTATCTGGTTCAGTCATAATTTAATGCCAAATATTGTATGTGAAGAACATTATTTAACATTTAATGCAGTTTTATATGGAATGCTCAACAAAGAACATCATATCGTTTGTCGAGTACAACCGGCTGTTAGTCTAACAAGCAATTAATAAAGCCAATTAAAACATGGCCGCCTGTGATGACGTCACGTGAACAAATACTGCTAATAGCGCAACTGCCAGCAATTGTGTTACACGACATAGTGCAGTACTCACGGACAGGTTAAATTGAACCTTTTACGTTTAACAAGCCTTTTGACTCATTGTTGATTGTTTTACAAGCGTTTAACTACAGTTTTTAAGCTTGGAATGTGATGAGTAGAGGATAACTGCCTCGTTGGTCTAGTGGTCGCAAGCGCTACTGCTGAGTATGAAGTCCTGGGTTTGATTCCCGGGTTTTGGCCATGGTGATTGTTGGCAATTGTACCCAACAAATCAAGCAGCCGGAGCGCACTGTGCGTTACCCATACGGCATTGGTGTAAGACTGCACAGCGCGGCAGCTACGCGGCGTGCGACGACGAACCACTCGCTGCCACAGACTCCACCGGGGCAGCCGACACCTCTCATTTCAAAACTACATTGGTTAAACATTACATGGTCCTACAAGGGCCTCGCCGACTTATTTGAAAATAAAGGGTCGCCGGAGAAAACATCTTCTGCCTCGAAGCAGCGATCTTCAGTTGCGGTCTAAAGTGACAGGAGTTCCAGCAGGAGTCATGATCCTGGTCAGGAGACTTCACTGAGAAGCCGCATACGCCCAGAGGCGAAGAAACGTCAAGAGATCGACCGGGATTTTCTACTAGAATTTCTCAGTAGCACCACGGAAGTTGGACTTGTGCCCCGTTGATGATAATGGCTTGCCTCCTATACATGGGGCTTTAACACAACTGGCAATTGTGGGTGTACTACAGGAGTACCTCTGCCGTACCCTTTGGGGAATGCAGGTGTTATGCAAAAGAGTTATGAACATACAGTTGCATTGACCCCAAGTAACATGAGATAAGGGCAGGCAGGTGATAATGACCAAGAAATGTTGCTGCCTGTATCTATTGTTAATGTAGAGGACAAATCAGCCAGAAAGAAAATTATTAATTAATTTTTTATATTCTTCTCAGCCAACCCTTTCATTTGATACACATATCATGGCAATGCACAAAAAAAGTAGCCCGCCATCTTGGACGGTCCGCCATATTGGATTTAGAATGACGTCACTTAGCTTACTATGAATTGTCATCCAAACTAAACGTGTATGCGAAATTTCATCTTAATCGGTGAAGGATAACTGTTTTAAAATTCATACATTCATTGCAAATAAAATAAAAGCTTGTAAAAAAAAATATTTCTAGTCTTGATAGGTCAGATTACCCATTTCGTTGCGTTGCTTGATGCATTAGATACTACACTAGGCTATGGCTAATGCAAGCTACAGACAATATATACATATTAACGTAATCATGTGGATGCAAGAACGTATACATCGGTAGGTACTTTACTGTATACAGAACACTGATTGAGTTTCCAAGTTCGACTGTTCGAATACATCATTGAGTTCATTGAGTTAGTTAACTAGATTCAATCTTCTAATGAGATATGTAGTAAGTATTTCAGGTCATAATGTTCTGAAATGTCACATATATAGTTTTTATGTACTTCCAGAAAGTTTTTCGTCATATATTTTGCGTGGTGGCGGAATGTTCGGGCGGTCGTTAGCGGTCAGCGCTGACTTATTGCATGTTTACAGCCGCCGGCTATTTGTTGTGCATGTATTTTATTAAGCCATAAATTAAAATATACATCGCTTTTAAACTTTTTTATGTGAGTTATTTTTTTATCATAAATTAATGATTGTCAGTATCATAACTTTAGATAACAGAATTAATAACGCCTTATAAATCACCAGTTATCTATTGAGATTTGTAAATAAACTTATTAAGTAGAACGTTACAAATACCTACGTGCTGCGCGGCTAGGAAGCTACGCGCTACGCATGCTACGAGTCTACGCGGCTACGAGCTAGGCTTGCTACGAGACTACGCGGCTATTGTGCTACGATTGCTACTAGTTACACGTTTGCTTTTGCTACGGCTACCCGCTACGCGCCTACGTGCGTTTATTTGCTACGCATATCATCATCATCATCATATCAGCCGAAAGACGTCCACTGCTGGACATAGGCCATAGGCCCCAAGCGTCGCCACATTGACCGGTCCCGTGCGTCCCGCATCCAGCGAATCCCCGCAACCTTCACCAGGTCATCGGTTCACCTGGTGGGAGGCCTTCCAACGCATCGTCTTCCGGTTCGCGGTCGCCACTCCAGAACTTTTCTGCCCCATCGGCCATCCGTTCTGCGAGCAATGTGCCCTGCCCACTGCCACTTAAGTTTGGCAAATCTTCGGGCTATGTCGGTAACCCTGGTTCTCTTGCGGATCTCTACATTTCTGATTCGATCACGCAAGGATACTCCGAGCACAGCCCTCTCCATTGCCCTTTGCGTGACTGTAAGCTTTCTGATGAGGCCCATTGTAAGCGACCGCATACGCATATACTAAGCTGGAATTTGAAAAACGTCTACGAACCAAGGTTTGAGCTTATGTGATGCTATTATGTATGAAATCAAAGAGTTTATCTTGTATTGAGATATTTTAAGCACATTTAATAACAATATTATTTGATGATATAGGGGTCGCTCGGTTGCCGGATAAACACTCAACGATTTCACAACTGATCGCCGTACTCGATACTATTAATGCAAGAAACATAAGACATCTTACACTGATCTAATTGTAAGTTTTTCCTTTATAACTCAGTTACTCAGAGATAATTTTTCCAAAATATAATTAGGTGACACAAAAACGAGTAAACATATTATATATCGTATTATTGAATGAACTGCATTGATATTTCTTATACTAAATTTGAAATAACTTTAGAAATGTTTATAACCCCTTTTTACATTCCGTTCAACCGATGTTGAGTTCTATGCCGTAAATATAAGGATAGCATAAAAAACACCAAACTTGTTACCAAAACTAACTGTTAAATACAGCTGGCAGTTGTCATATCACCAACGCAATAGAAGTCAAAATCGGTTGAACGGGCTGTAAAATGGGATTATTTAAATGTCTAATGTTATCTTAAATGGAGTATATTCCATTCTAAGATAAGGCTCAGTTTGTACTGAAACATAATATACTTCAGTACCATTGTCTGTTGCCAGGAATAGCCTCAGGAAAAACACGATATTCCAAGAACCGTTCAACAAGAAAAAAAAAACATTTCCCATTTCTGTAAAAAGATACTTACTAGCAGTAGTCTCTCCTAACAACAAACAGATAATATTAACAACTCACTGACAATACCTGGGGTTGAGATAATCTTTAAGTTGTACTAGATTTTATCCCACGGCTTTGTTCCCGTGACCATTCCTATGGAAACAGTGTTTTTTATTAAAAAAATTATATACATAGAAATAAATATATACAGATGGACTTGAGAACCTCCTTCGTTTTTGTCTTCAGTTACAAAGTATATATGGCACTTAGCGATTGTGCTTTTAAAAGTTAAAGGAGTCGTGTCAGTATTTCAAGAAATTACTTTTTATAAAAATTTATACTCTTCATTATATTAGTTAAGACTACCGACATATGACAGGTGAAACAATGCAATTTATTGATCTCTTATATACTCCCGGTAGGGTAGGATAGATTGTTGGAGGGTTAAAACCTTATTGCTAATCCTGGCCGACTCCAATTTATTGAAATGACTGACATTGTGTTCTGTTACTAATCAAATATTGTTTTCATGTCATGTCTTGTGCTTAATAAATTCTGCTTATATTTTACACCAAATATGTGTTTAAATATGATTTATATCAGGTTATGGTTCAGCATAAATAGTGCAACGTTATTGTAAATATGTCGGAAACGAAAAATCATAGTTTTTCACATGAAAAATTACGCGGACGTGAAAATTACGTCGAGTGGAAATTTGTTATGAAAAATACATTGATTCACGACAATTTATGGATCTGTATAAGCGGTTACGGTACGGATGACAAAACAACGTCCGAAGTGAAAAATCGACGTGACGAAATTGCAAAATCTAAAATTTGCTTGAGCGTTGAAAAGTCATGTTTTTCACATTTGATGTCAGCGGATACGGCGAAAGACGCATGGAATGCACTGGAACGTGCATATGATGATAAAGGACTCGGTTCAAGAGTGAGAACTCTTCAGAACTTGTGCGCTGTCAAACTGGAGAACTATTCTAGCATGGAAGCTTACGTCAATGAAGTATTGTCATTAGCGCAGCAATTGGCGAATATGAACAAACCTGTTGATGACGAGTTTCTTGGTGCGTTGATGCTCAAAGGTTTACCGACAGAGTACGAGCCCATGATCATGGCACTAGAGCATTCGGGAGCTGTCATTACTGCTGATCTAGTCAAATCGAAACTGCTACAGGATCAACGTTGGACTAGTCGTGGAGATTCGAGTGAGTGCTTGTATTCTACAAGAAAAGGCGCTAGTACGAATGACTCCTGGACGAGAAAAGCGCAGCAGCACAAGGATGAGTCAAAAGCGAAGGATAATTCCGCTAGAAAGAGAGAACCGTGGTGCTGGAAGTGCAGACAGAAAGGACATCTGAAAAAAGACTGCCGGAACGCGAAGGATTCTTCAGGAAACTGTGTCTTATCAGCATATAGTACTGGAACTGACTCGGAATCTTCGTGGTACATAGACTCGGGGGCTACAAATAACATGACTGGCAGGCGTGATTTGATGACAGACTTCAAATCGCGAGATGGTCACGTCACCATTGCTAGTGGAGATAAACTGCGGTGTACAGGTATAGGTACTGTTAAGTTGTCGGATAGCGCGACGTTAACTGATGTGTTGTATATACCTAAGCAGTCTGTAAATCTCATATCTGTTTCGCAATTGATTAAGAATGGTTGTATTGTTAATTTTGATACTACTGGTTGTACAATTTTTAAGCTGGGCGATGTTTTGATTAAGGCAAATGACGTTGGAGGGGCTTACAGACTTCAGACCTGCAGTCTACGGGCGAATCTTACTATTAGCACTGCAACTTGGCATCAAAGACTTGGCCATTTAAGCGCTAACAATATGAAGCTTTTGAGGCAGGGACTTGCTAATGATATTAGTTTTCAGGATGACCCTTGTAAAGACGTTGCCTGTGAAGTTTGTTTAAAGGGAAAGCAAGCTCGGTTTCCTTTTCTCAGCAATCCTGAGAAGTCTGTGGCTGCAAAGCGGTTGGATTTAATCCATACCGATTTGTGTGGTCCGTTGCCGGTGAATTCGCTTGGAGGCAAGAGGTATATCCTGGCATTCTTGGATGATCATTCGAGGAAGGTGTTCGTGTATTTCCTGAAGCGTAAGAGCGAGGTGAGTGAATACACGAAAAACTTTATTAAGCTAGTCGAAACTCAGACTGGTGACAAAGTTAAAGTTTTGAGGTCGGACAATGGGACCGAGTATGTGAACAGAGACCTTGAAGGCTTTTTGAAAGGTAAGGGGATAGTCCATCAGGTAACTGTGCCTTATAGTCCTCAACAGAACGGCTGTGCGGAAAGGCTAAACAGGATTCTTCTAGAAAAAGTAAGGTGCCTCTTGTATACTTCGAACCTAGACCACAAGTTTTGGGCAGAAGCTGCCTGTACTGCTGCACATTTAATAAATGTGTCACCTTCGAAAAGGCTCTCAGGGCAAACTCCTGAGGAAGCCTGGACAGGTAAGAAGGTTAGCTTGAAACACCTACGTGTGTTTGGCTGCGAAGCTTATGCTCACGTTGATAAAGTGAAGCGGAATAAGCTTGAACCAAAAAGCAAGCGTTGTATATTTCTTGGCTATGACGGTAATGGATATAGGCTCTACGATTCGGTGAAAAATATAGTTTTTCGTAGTCGTGATGTTGTTTTTAACGAAACAATTTTTCCAGGTGTCAAGAGTAAACGGCCCGTGGAGATCTTCTTTCCGACTAGTGATGACGGAGATACCGTTGAAGATGCGGATGTTCGTGATCAGTCTGGGACTGAGCTTGAGGTGGAGATACCATCACTACCAACTGTAGAGGCTGAGGTTGAGGCGGAGAGACCGGTAGCGCCTGAAGTGTGGTTTGAGGCTGACGAGCAGGTGCCGAGTTCATCTACTGATACAACCAGAATGCCACGGAAGCCACCATCTGACGGACCAGCCTATAATTTACGGCCGAGAGTACCGAGGACGATGTCTGCGCTCGAGACAGAGTTGAGTGAGCCGACGAATGTCAAGGAAGCTTTGCAATCGAGTGATAGTAAGCTTTGGCGGCAAGCTATGCAAGATGAGATTGATTCGTTCAATAAGCATGAGGCTTGGGAGCTAGTTGACAGACCGGCAGACAAGAATATTGTCAAGAATCGATGGTTGTTTAAAATCAAACGTGACGCCAATGGCAAAGTGGCGTGTTATAGAGCGCGATTGGTTGCAAAGGGTTTTACCCAAAAGTTCGGCATTGACTACATGGATACTTTTTCTCCGGTTGTGCGACATAGTTCGTTGAGAATGCTGTTGTCTCTTGCGGTTGAATTAGATCTGAAGATTGATCACCTTGACGTCAAGACTGCTTTTCTGAATGGCAATTTGAGTGAAGAAATTTATATGTCACAGCCTGAAGGTTTCGTCAAGCAAGGCAATGAGCATATGGTCTACAGACTCAAGAAAGCCGTGTACGGGTTAAAGCAGGCGTCACGTGCCTGGTACGATAAGGTAAAGGAAGTTTTACTCGCAGAGAATTTCACGCAGAGCAAGTATGAGAGCTGTATCTTCAGTCGCCGAGTGGGTAAGCGAACCATTATTATTGCTCTCTATGTAGACGATTTTTTCGTTTTTTACGACTGTGACGAGCTTGCTGATAAGCTAAAAACGTCACTGAAGTCTCACTTCACAATTAAAGATTTAGGTGAGATTAAACATATGCTAGGCATCAAAGTACAGCGCACTAGTCGTGAGTTGAAGCTGAGTCAGAAAAC
Organism: Orthosia gothica; assembly: GCA_949775005.1. NCBI lineage: Eukaryota > Metazoa > Arthropoda > Insecta > Lepidoptera > Noctuidae > Orthosia > Orthosia gothica. Next base: position 36,827,873 of record OX459038.1, on the reverse strand, counting down.
CTATATTGAAAAGTTACTTGAACGTTTCGGTATGAGTGACTGTAAAGTTGCTAAGACGCCCTTAGATGTAGGTCTGAAGTTTTCTGATAGCGCCACCCACGAGAGTAGACTACCGTATCAGGAGCTGATAGGATGTTTATTGTATATAGCTGTGACCTCAAGACCTGACATTTCTTTTGCTGCATGTTTCTTAAGTCAGTTTAATACTTGCTACACAGCGGAACACTTTGCAGCGGCCAAACGTGTATTGCGGTATTTAAAAGGCACAATGAATTTAGGTCTTGTGTACAGAAAAAGTGATGAACATGATAAATTTCATGTTTATGGATTTACTGACGCTGATTGGGCTAACGGGGCGGATCGTAAATCTTACACGGGGTATATTTATAAGCTAGGTAGGAATGTTATTTCCTGGGGTTGTTATAAGCAATCGTGTATCGCACTTTCGTCTACCGAGGCGGAGTATATAGCTTTGTCTGAAGCTGCCAAAGAGGCGGTATACGTCCGTGCGGTTCTTGCTGAGTTGATAGGTCAATGTCACACTGTAACCCTGTATAGTGATAATCAGTCTGCGGCGAAGCTGGCTAGTAACTCAGTGTTCCATAAGCGAACAAAACATGTGGACATTAGATATCACTATATTCGTGAAGCTGTTGAGAATAGGGTGCTAGAACTGATGTACATGCCAACAGAGCAGATGACTGCTGATGTGCTCACGAAGGCACTGCCTAGCTGTAAGCACTTGTCGTTTGTACGAGATATACTTGAAGTCCTCCAGGATTAAGAGGGCGTGTTGGAGGGTTAAAACCTTATTGCTAATCCTGGCCGACTCCAATTTATTGAAATGACTGACATTGTGTTCTGTTACTAATCAAATATTGTTTTCATGTCATGTCTTGTGCTTAATAAATTCTGCTTATATTTTACACCAAATATGTGTTTAAATATGATTTATATCATAGATGAACCCCTTTATTGCACTTATTCTCCCATTTGGTCCGTTGTATATTGGGATTCCAGTCCAACCAGATTCTGAATATCAGTAATTTACATGGAGCGACTGCCTATCTGGCCTCCACAACCCAGTAACTGGGTAACACTAGGCCCCGTGGCAAGACTGGTTTTAGATTTCCTGACTATCCATAATGAGTGTTCATGATATTCAAATGAAAGAGACCGATCCTGGAGCTTAGCGAAGGAATCTCGTTATGTAAAGATGGTCACCCATTCACGAACCGAGCGGCAAGCGTTGCTCAACCTCGAAGATAGATTCGTGCGGCTGTAACTTTTTAGCCACGAGCTCCTTCTATAATAGGATATTACTACCCATAACAAAAACGTATTTTATTACAATAAAACGTGCGTTACATCATTGGTACATGGTGGATAGCCCACCCATACGCACAAAACATTTTGGGGACACTTTCATTATGCGTACAGCTAAGGAGTGCAATTCCCTGCCGGAGTCCGTGTTTCCCGATAGCTACAGTCTAGGGGTCTTTAAGTCAAGAGTGAATAGGTTTTTTCGAGGCAAGCGTGCTTCACCGTCGAACAGATCATCGCTTACCATCAGGTGAGATAGTGGTCAAGCGCAAGCCTATAGACGATAAAAAGAATATAAACATATTTTTTTAAAACAAGCATTTTTCGTATTCATCTTAGAAAACCCTTTGCCACCCAACCCACCGCTTTGATAGCCATATCATGGCAGTGTACAAAAAATAACTAGACCGCCATCTTCTTACCATCACTTAGCTAACCATGCACTGTCATCCAAACTAAACGTGTATGCAAAATTTCATCTTAATCGGTGGAGGATAACTGCTTTAAAATTCAGTTGCAAGATTTGACCCGATCGTTACGAGTACATATAGACATAGCAAGTTAAATAAGAGCTCGTAAAATGATGACATACAAGTTATCCGCATCATTTTCCTCCACAACTTTTTATGTTGCCTCTGTGCGCTTGTAAAACTACTAAAGACCTTATAGCTGTTTTATTTTTCTCCGGATAACAAGAGGTGCCTTGTTTGTACGATAGACACGGAGGGTAGAAAGGGTTGTGTTTGTACCGCGAGCTAATTTTGTGGGTAGTTCTGTGCTCGCAGGAACGAGGTCGATGCGTATGCAAATATGCCGCGCGTGTGAGTGTGTGTGTGAGCAGTACTGTCGTGGACAAAAATATTTAAGCTATCACAAAAATTAAATCATTATTTACTCCTACTGAAATGATTGCCAGCTTTTAGAAAAAGTTATATTCCATCAACGATCAATGATTTTTGAAACTTTAAAATGAAATGTCACTTGGTGAATATAACGTTCGGGCATTTCAGCAATGTCAAAGGCAAATCATTTATTTTAATTAAACGGGACTTCTGAATGCCACTGTGCAATGTCAATTTATCTTCGACGTGGGCCAATCGTTTACCTGGGCCGATCGTAATCTGCCCGGGCACCTCACGATAGTACGCGGCATTTCATGATTTGGGTGATTATTTAATTTGCCGATAATATCAGTTATTTTTATTTCAATTAAGCTTTTTAAGAATTTTAATTTATTATTTTCCTTGGTATCCTTGACTGTACCTAAATGTGTGTGTGTGTGCGGATGCTGGTCACGCGCTGTGATTGGTCAGTAATGTGTGCATTTGTGCGTGCGGCGGTAGGTCGCGTATTACGGGTTATTGCACATCAGTGGCCGCAGGCGATGCGTCGTGAATACGCTGTGTATTTGGAAAGGTTAATTCTTTATGTTGTTTTGTTTGTATGACTGCCTCGGTGGTCTAGTGCTCGTAAGCGTTACTGTTGGATATGAAGTTATGAGGCTCTAGAAAATTCATTCGATGTCAGCGTTGGTGATGATCGAAATGCCAAAATGTAAGGTATCACGTGACATTTTGATAGCATTTGACATTCCCATACATTTTTGAAATCTTTCCAATCGCTATCGCCACGCTTTCGATGATAGAATGTCACTTGTCTAGGGTCTCTGGGTTTGATTCCGGAGTTAGATTCACGGCAGTGCTGTTGGGTTTTTAACTTTTTTTAATTTATTAGTAGCATCCTGGTGTCTGGATTTATGTCCGTTTGATCGTATAAACTCGTTCTTTATTACGTGGAACTAAAATATAATTGGCATAATGTGGGCGTACCATAGGTGCACCTGTTTTTAACCCTGTACTCTGAGATAATATTATTATTCTCCCCCATGTAAGCGTGACGTTACTTCTGTTATCTGTAGTCATCATATGCAACTTTACTTCATCATTTCGTTAGAACTTAAAACAGAAGCAGTCATTGCTAACCTACAAATATTTTAAATGCCCGATTACGCTTCATTCAAGCCAGCCGTGGCGTAATGTCATCAGTGTCATTAGCCCGTATGCCCGAAATTATGTTTAAACACTAATGGCATAAAAATATCGTTTTAAAAAAAGCCTAAATTTGCTTTTATGTGTTTTATAAATTTTAAAAATACCTCTTCAAAAACACCCTCTACTACTTTTTCGAGATAAAATGTAACCTAAAGCAATAGTTTAATTTGCTCTTAGTACTTGCGGTCGTTCCCTTTACAAATTAAACATACAATTTACTTCTTTATAATATTAAGTTAAGTTTATATGACCCGCCCGTAGTTAACAAATGGGTCAATTGAAAGTCGCAACGTGTAAAGTACTGATATATAATTACAATTTGATTATAGGTTTTAAAAAAAGGATGTTTAGTAAAAACACTTTCTTATTTGACAAGATTCGGTAAACTATTCGGCATTTCACTTAGCCCCAGTACGTGTAAGCCAAATCACGAAGTTCTTTCGGTTTAAAAAGCCCGACATCCGTCAGCCGACACGAGGCGAGGCGCGAGGCGCGAGGCGCGAGGCGCGAGGTGCGAGGCGCGAGGTAAGCCGACCGCTCCATTTGTACAAAGTCAGAGACGTTTCTTTAGTGCTGTGACACGGATAAGTCGCGGTAGGCGCCGGTAGGCGGATAATCTCGGATATTTGTCACGAGCCGGCGGCGCAGCACTAACACACGCTTTGCTACAGTAATGCGGTTACTAACACCTACCTACTACCCGCTGGCAGAATGATGAAGTACTTTTACTTCTTCTTACTGTGATTTAGTAACAGAACTAGTATGTAAGACTTAGCAGAAGAGCCATTTGTCAAATGTAGACGTAAATGTCGTCGGTTTTCTGTTATTAAATTAGGACTTTGGCATTTCCTACATAAAGATGATTTGTTTGCTTATTAAATTAATCTGTCTAGCATTTTCCCAACTGTGTTAAGTGTCGACTTCTGGATACAGTTGACTACCAGTATTCTACATGGATCTACTGCCTATGTGATCTCCACAACCCAGGAACTGGATGACACGATACCACTTGGGCAAATTGATGTCAGATTTCCTGGCTTGTAACTGTCCATTATCTACAAATGGATGGATGGTGTCGACAGCTTATCGTGCTTTCCGAGGCACGGAGGCATCTCAGTAGGTTGGTCACCCATCGACGGACGACCTCGCCAAAGCTTTACTTCGAAATTCCACCCAAGTGGCTTGTATTTAGCCAGGATCTCCTTGCTTTCTTAATGACACAAAAATCTCTAAATACAATGAATGGGAACCTAATAATACCGTGCATTACTGTGTATAGAACCTCCATTAGTTGGTCGTGTGTACTTGTGTAGGACGCTCACGTGCGCCGGAGACCCTTTGTTCTTGTTTTTATTTAATTACGGCCGCCGGCGCCGGCTAAACAAGAGTAATTCGATTACACAACAAAGCGAGGAAGAATTGAATCGACAATACAACCGAGCGCGACCTCAGCCGAACAAAGCTGGACGGTCGCAAGGGGCAAGTTTTATTTTATGTTGCTCCACAATTGGAATTTCTACCTGGGTGCGTTTATTTATTTTAAGCAAACATTTAAAATCACATAGAGAAACATTCAGACCCGGAACAACTATCTATAGGTAATGCAAATATTTTTTTATTTCCATGCGGGAATCGAACCCTGACATTCAGCGCAGCAGCCAATCGCTCAGCCACTGCAGCATCCGTGCCGTCGCGTCGTTTATTTATACGGGTCGGCAAGGGTCGCAGAATATAATTCTTTGTTTCGTTGCCCTTCCCACGTGAAGTACGTCGCACTCGGCAGTTACGAGCGGTAAGCGCAACCAAATAAACTGCTGCAACACATTACAAACTTTTGTTTGTTGGAACTCCAGAGTTTATAATTCGGAACATTGGTTTCTGTTGCGCTCTGTTTTGTTACAATTGTACCGTTTTGAGAGCACTAGTGATGAAATAAATAAACAAAGTAAAATGTCTGCCTGGGTTCGAACCCATAACCTACAACTTGTAAGTTATTTGATTTTGATTGATTTGAACTCGCGGCCGTTGCCACTAGTCCACCACTGCTATCTCCTGTCTAATGAGTTAGTTCCCAATTCTACAATATAACATTATGTTCGCATATCTCGAATAGCTATAACCTGATTTTTGTTTTGAATAAGGCCTCATGGTTCTCTAAGTAAAACTTGTATTATTATAACGACTACAAAAAAAAAAAAAACAAAACCACCCACTTGTTTTGCCCACTGCCCAGTAGTTGTGATACAGCATTCGTTAACCAGAGCACCAAGCCTTGAGATCGCGTGTCGTGCGCGGCGTTATATCGCGGTCGATGTGCGTTAATGAACGAATTAAAACTTAATTAAGAGCGGCAACCACGCACCCCTAATATTTAGTTTTCGACAAACATATAATTAAGAAACAGAGTGAATTACTTATCGTAAGTAAAAAGGTTGTCAATTTCGAGATTTGTTTAGTATTGTCCCTTGTTCATCTTCACAGAATACACCAGTGATGAAACTTCGAACACGTTCAGCTGAGCATTAGAGCCTCGACACAAAATGACATTGTGTCATCGATGCTTAACGATTGTCGACAAGTCAAAAAAGTCTGTGATTGACATAAAATAGCTAAGTTGTCTAAATTACACATTGTCAAACATCTTAGCATTTCGACAAATCGCTGATACAATGATAATATTTTAAGAGTCGCAGAAAAAAATTTCTCGCCTGATTGGCGTTGATTCGGTTGACGTTGAATCACTTTTGCCTATTAGTAATCTATTTACACTTGACTTAAAGACTCCCAGAGGCCCTACACTAGTATCGTTATATTAAAAACCGTGAGCGAAAGCGTGGCGGTAATGATTGGAAAAATGACAAAAATGTACAGGAATGTCAAACGCTATCGAAATGGCACGTGACCAATCCTCATTTTAGCATTTCGACAATCGTCATCGCTGACATCGAATGACTTGTCTACAGACTCTTGACACGTTTTATAATATTGAGCTCTAGGTGGTACAAGTTTAACGCTGCACGGCCATCATATAACAGTCAGGCGGGAGCCATCACTCGTGTATCTTCACGTGTCACTATATTACTGAGAATCGTCGTAAAATTAAACCGATCACTCTCTAAGGAACGGTTAAGTTATTCAAATGGAACCCATGATTTTAATTCATAAGGTTAAATATTTGGTCGGCAATTTATAAAAAATGTCTTGTTTTAATTGCATATTATTGATATGATTGCAAATGGGGATAGTAAAATAAATTCTCAATTGTTTATTATACAACAAAGCAACTTATAAAAGAAAATGAAACTAAAGTTTATGAACAAAAGCGAACTTAAGTTAATATGAGTTTTCACCCAGAAAAAAAATGTTTATCAAAAATATTCTTCACAGTACATTATTCCAATCAATCAAACATCACCAAAACTTCGATAATTCTTATTTATCAAAAAACCGGATTGTGAAAACGTGAAAAAAATTTCGGTAGCGTATTCCCATCGGATCACTATGTCGGATGAAAGTTCAAAGCAGATTTCACTACGCTCTATTTCGTAGGCTGGCGACTACACCGTAACATGCTACGCCGTAGCAAGCTACGCGTCGTAGAGCAAGCGCACCGCTGATTGGTGTTTGCGCATTGGCCACGCGTGACCACAGTGTGCGCCAATATTGGTCGTGCGTCAATACATGCATATTCAGTAGGCCAAGTCAATAATGGACTCCCTCGGTATCTATATATTCACTTCAGAGCCTTTCCATTATTCGACTGCTCAGCAAAATGTTGGCCTAAGCCCTGAAAATACTCGTACTTAGTTACTACGCCTAGTAAAACAATAAAATCTGCCAGTGAATGGTTTCATTTTCGAGCAGCACATAAAAACCAAAGTTATATACACCAATATTATAAAGATGAAAGATTTTTTTGTTTGTACCGAATAGGCTCCGAAATTACTGGACCGATTTTAAAAATTCTTTTAACTATGGAAAGCTAAATTATTCCCGAGTAACATAAGCTATAATTTTGAAGGAAGCGAAGTCGCGGGGGTCAACTAGTTATTTTATAAAAGGAAATTGACTGAAAAAGTTATGTATTTTTAACAACATCGAGGAATGATTGGAGTTCAGCTTAACCGCACTAATAGAGGGTCGATGTAAACATGGACCGGCGTATATTGCACGTCAGACGATATTATCGGATATAAGCGTTTCGTTATTTGTGTACATAGGTATTTGCATATTGCATGCACAGCTAAACACACGTCAATTACACTAAACAGCAATTTGTATTTCAATTTGTAATAATTTCTGCTGAAACGTTTAAATACAGCTGAAATATTTGCAGTGTGCACTTATACGATGTGCGCCGGAATAAAAAGAAAATAAAGCTGAAAACTTCTGGCGGTAGTTTCGCAGAAAGGACGTAACTTGTAAAATAATAAATTAAGCTCGGGCTGACTTGAATTACTGAATAACATCTCTACTGCGGCTAAATACAGGGAACACGGAGTGTGGTGGCGATGTAATCTGGTCTTTGAGGGGTTGGTATTAAGGTTGATTATTAGTTGGGTTGGGTTTCGGAGTCGTGTTTATTGTGGAAATATGGTAAGTGTGTGCGATAGGGACCGCCGCGGCTCGTAAACTGGCCGCCATTGTGCCTGCGACTGTACTGCACGGTCAGCGACTACGTATTGTCTACTTACAAGCTAAATACTACTCTGTCCTAAAAGTAATAGAGCTCTGTTAAACTTGTGGGATGTTAAATACTCAAATTCATATATCGTTAGTTATAATAATGTTAATACCGAGATTGTTAGAAACTGCGAGAGATTGGGTTGACTGCCGACAACTACCTTCGAACAAGTTCAGTGTGTCTGCCGACGTGACTTGACGGGTGGTCCGCCGCAACATGTCCCGACGAGAAGTTTATCGACACACTGAGCAACTCATTTTTTTTGTTATTATAGACTCGCGTTTTGTTGACCAGCAACAAAAACCCTGTGTGCCTATTGGCCTTGTTTGTTATTTCTCCTGTAACGGAGATGGCTGGAAGTGGAATTTTGTATTTTTTCCTTCGTTATTCTTTTCTGATTAATTTCGTTGCGGTATCCAAGACAGTTAAATTAATTCTCCGGGCCTTCGGCGAGCTCCATTGCCACGACGCTTTTCTGGTGGTCGCCACTGTTGATGCCGGCTTTCAGAAGTTGCAGTGGTTTGGGAATAGTGCGGTGTGATTGACCAGCAACACTTCACAACGAAGCAAACTTCATTATAATTATAAAATACTAAACGTATCTATGCAACAAATAATTGTGTACGGTCTTATTTGAAAATGGATCCTTCACAACAAAAAATATTTTTTTCATTGCGACATCAGTCACTTCTACCAATTGCTTTCCAATTCGTACTTTATTTGATGGCGTCATAAAACTTTAGTGTCAGCTAATAAGCATTGAATAATAACAGAAGAGGTCGTAAACAGGAACCGAACATAAAACCTCTTCCGTCAACAGACAAACAACATCAGAGGTACTCCACCCCCCTGCTCTCCCCCCTAACATAACAACCGTAATGATATTATTGAGATGTGTCTGGACAACGACGCTAATGAAAATTGATACGTAGAGGAAGTTGTATGAGTCGCGAGTTTTCGCGCGTCACACAATACAGGATATGTTTGTAATACCTATATGAGTAATTCGATATAAACGGTACACAGATGACTTCTGTAATGTAATCTTCCTCCCCTTGTTTGTTATATTAGCACTAACTGGTTTGCTTAGACTGAGCAAATCAGTTCCATAATCAAGGTCAGTCAATGGGTTAAACTTAAGACGATGTTAAACCGAACAATTGCAAGGCAGTGGCAGTTTTGGGCCGATATAATCTAAATTATTGTCTTGATATAAAGGCTAATATGGTAGGAAGTGTCAGTAAATATGGTCCCATTTGCTAAACAAAGTACTGGGAAAGGAAAGCTAATTCTAAACAGTGCTACACTACAGACTAGACAGTCAAACCTTAGTTTAACTAACAACCGAATCTGGATCACAACAATCCACTTTCTTGCTATCCTTATGTATGACCCCTGTGATCCTCACGTTTGACAAATGCGTGATAATCACATAAAACTGTAAGCAGTAACAAGGGAGGATGTTGTCCATTAGCGGCAGTTCCTCAGGGGCGTGTTACCCCTGCTGTGTGTGCAGGTGACATCTACTTCAGAGATGATTAAGTGCTGTGTGGAGGCTTATGTCCTGTCACGCTAACTGCAACCCAAGCTTTTTTTCTTTTTTGAGCTGTTGTTTGACTGCGATTTTCAGTTTAGTAGCAGACAAAATATAAAGCGTCGTAGCAGCAAACAGCAGTAAGGACAAAGTAGGAAAAAAACCGGCGAAGTGGTGGCCAGGTGCGTATCTGACTTCGCACATTTAGGGTTCCATACTAAACCGCAAAAACGAGTTGGTTTTAATAAGAAAAAAATTAAAAAAATTCAAAGAAAATCTGATTTATCAAAATATTGGTATTTTTAGTGAAAGATACGTTATAATAAATACTCACTCAATAATCACCAAATTTGAAGTACATAGGAAAATGGAAAGTTAAAAAATAATCCTTGGAACCAAACTTTGTAAAATAACTGACTTTGATGGCTTCTAATTTCATTGTTTGCCAATATTTTCGAAAACAATAAATACATAACGTTTCTACTTGACGAGTACTAAACAACGATACCCCATACGAATTAGGTTAAAATAAATCCTTTTGGCTGTAAGGGCCCCCTTAAAAACCTTTAAAAATATTTTTGACAATTTATATAGCTTTGGGTTAACTTGAAGACTGTAGCTCTAACCGTTTGGCTGTAAAACCTGTGTGTCAGACGACAGAACGACAGACAGACAGATGGACACGTGAGGGATAGCAATATGGCTCCGCTTGGACCCGTCGGGTACGGAACACTAACACCATCAAAGGAAAAGTCCCTATTTGATAGTATTAGGTTTTACCATCAGGAATTTCTCAGAAGCAATCCGGAGGCTGGATTTATGTCCGGTTGATGACGGTTCGTGGGCAGTAGGCTCGCTGGCGAAATGTAGATGTACCTACCTCCTAAAGGACCTCGCCTGGCTAACCCTTTGGGAAAGACAGACATGATGTATGTTGATAGTTATTTAAAAGTGCACCGTATAAAAGGTTCAAGGAAGCGCTGGACAGTGACGTGACCGTCCGGCGTCCGGTGCCCGGTCCGCCTCACGTTTAGCGATCCTATCTGCATGCGAGTGCGCTTCGTGCCTTTACCCGCACTATCAGTGCTCCATCACGAGACGTAGATAGCGGGCATTAGTAAAACACTGCTATTTGCAAACGAACACAGTTTTAATGACTTTTATTTCAAACTTAATAGGGTACTATTTCACATAGCATGCTGTGAAACCTGATTCTTTGGGACATGCAGATGTTTTAATCTGTATTGCAAGGACAAAAAGTCTAAATCCGCTTCTATATTAGTCCTTTCCATTTTCAAAGTACTAGGGTAGCAGAAAAGTAAAGCATACAGCTCAGGTGACTAGCAAAACTTCAGGCAAGGTGTGGAATGGATAATGTTCACTCAGTGACGTTATCTGTAATATCCGGCCAGGCCACGTAACATCCGGATCAGGGCCGGACTATAAACGGACTCGATTAGCAGTCGGCGCGCGACGAGGTTCATTTTAACTACTTAATGGGAGAAAGGGTGTACTGCATGCAGGAACCACCATTTCAGTTTGTTTTATATGTGCTGTAATGCAATCGCAATGTTTTTCAAACGATCAAAGGTGTATTTATTTAATTACAACGGTTTTGTTACAACCAATTACAGTAACTCAAACTGTAAAAAAAACATATTTACTCTTTTTTTTTTTTAGACAAGCTTTTTTGTATTCTTCTCAGTATACCCTTTCATTTGATACATATAACATGGCAGTGCACAAAAATTACTAGTCCGCCATATTGGATTTAGAATGACGTCACTTAGCTAACCATGCATTGTCATCCAAACTAAACGTGTATGCAAAGTTTCATCTTAATCGGTGGAGGAGAACTACAAAACTACTAAATTCAGTTGCAAGATTTGACCCGAACATACTTACATACATACATATAGTGCAAGTTAATTAAAAGCTTGTAATAAAAGAGACAATAATTATAAAACCATATTACAAAATAAACAAAGTCAAGTAAAAAGTGTAATTTGCGAGTAGCCTATGACTCCCGAACTAGGCGACAGGAGTCAGACACACATACATTTTCGGTGAATCACACAAAATAATTATAAAACTTAGTCTAGTGGTTGAAATCGTTATTACAATTGGTTCAATGTACAGGTCGGGCTAACGTTACTTGGTTTTTCCATATGTAATTTTCAGTAGCAGTCTGGTCTTTTGCAAAGTTGATGGCAATAAACTTACCCCCTTTTATGGCGTTTCTTGTGCATTCCTCTCCTTATCAAGCTACTTGCCGATTGCACGGTAGAATCAACTTTTATTCCATGTAAATTTTAATTGTGACATTCAAAAGTGCCGCTTGGTGCCCTAGTTGAAATAAAAATTTCTTTGTCTTTGTGCCCAATTACATAAGAATACATTGTGTGCACTTCTGCCTAACCCTTGAGGAAACACACGGGCGTGATGTTCTGTCATCTTGTGTTATTTAAATCAATCTTCATTAAAAGCTCAAAAAATACCACAATAGCAGCCCATTTTGTTCAAACCTTTTCGTTTCAAGTTGCCCCCAATACAGATCCTTCACTTAGAAGAAAGAAGATCATCATTGTCTGGTACAACCTGCTTCGTCATCTGCCATCCACTAATGTCCCGAGAAAAAAAATAAAATGAAGAGGAATTCTCAAAGAACTCCCCAATCCGCTTTTGTGTCCTGACTTTCTGAGATTCGTCCTGCCTTTTGACTTCAGGCAACTTGTCGACAACGTTAGACACACTTCAGGTAACTACAACTGAGTTTTTTTGTATTGTTCTAGTGAGGGCAATAACCTTGTTTACTAAAAACTACATGTTTGTCGTTTTTTCAGTAACAAAAACTTATATTTTAGTTTTTATAGGTAAGGAAGTAGAATAATAATGAGATCCGGGACATTGTCATAATATATAATACTTGTACAAGATCTTGTTTGTTCCGTTCGACGCTTAAAGGGTCAACATCTGAACAAGTCCTTTTCAACAAGATAACGAGATGGAAACTCTCAGAAATGTTCCACGAAAATAATTTCTGTGGAAGTAAATAACATTACGATCGCTTGTTTGTAAGAATAAACAAATTTGAGAACAACAACATTAAAGGGATCAGAGATTGCCGGAATTTGGTACAGTTGCTAGAGTTGAGAATAGCCTAGGACATTGGCCCCGGCGCGTGTAGTTCAGTCGTATTGACCACTTGTAGTCCGTTTTTGATTAACATTATTATAATTAACTATCTTTATATAGTTCGTCTACGTTATATTCATGCTTAATGTGGCTAAATGGGTTAATGGGCTGAGTACGAAATAAAATGTACTTATAATCCACGTTAAGTAGGCATGTAATATACCACCACACACAATATCTCAAGCTTAAATACTATTTACTAATATATCTCTGTAATAGGAACTTAGTATATAGGTGGAAGTTGCAGTAAGTAGTGACAAGTACGATAAGTTGGCAACACCGTGGAGCCGAACACGATGTATTATTCAGTAGATGGGTAAACCTGAATACGATATCAACACAAACTAACTTAGTACTTACATAACTGCTACAGCTGAGTTTACCGATCACTATTTATACATCGAAGCCTCGCGTCACGAATATTAGTGAACTGGGACAAGTTGTCTACATTCGGGGGTGTTATAGGTATACAGTTAAAATATAATCATACCTTTTTGTTACACCATGTATAGATAGATAACTACCAACGCTTAAATTAGAATGTGTTCTTACAATCCTCGCCGCAGTAATCAGTGCGAAACAGTACAAAGAATAACGAGCCTCAATACGGAGGGCAGACAATCTTAGAGGTAGGCCACGTAATACACATGCACGTACATAATAGAAAAGAAACACAATGTAGAGTCGCCGAGAGCTCGTGATTAATTAGAAACAATGCGAGCGGGGCCCCCAGGCCCGGCGCAGGGACCCTCTGGGGCCGCAGCGGCCCGGGGCCTCGCAAACAAAGCGCGCCTCCCGCCGGAACCGGCCGCTCTTCCCGCGTCGCCGCACCGTGCCGCATAAAAACCGCTCACTATTGTTTCCGTAATTATCTAAAATAGGCTGTAGTGGCCCAAATGTTAGCGGTGCGCGGACTACGAGCATGGCGGCTATGTGGCGGTTACGCGTGGCGGCAACGTAGCGGTAACGTTCCGGTAATGTGGCGGCAACGTGGCAGCAATGTGTTGGCGTTACAGGTAAATAGCTAACCTGTTTGTAACTACTGATCGTAAAGGGCTACTCATTCCATCTTTGTTACTGGGAAATCTAAATTGAGGAATAATTATCTGTATACACGTTATACATAGCTATGCATCTGTGTGGGAGTCTCATTTTTGTAGATAAAGGATAATGAGTAATACTTAGGTACCTTTGTGTCTGAATGGAATCTGTTGTCGGTACTCATCATCCGCGAACAAAACGTTTCCAACTACAGACAACCCGAGGTTTTAATCATACCTAGTCTTCGAAAGGTCAGACTGAAATGTCAGACATCAATTATTCAGGTGTGTATTACTTCTTAAATAGACGAGTACCAGCGCTATTAATATTGACATGATTCACCGAAAGTCGGTGAGGTGTATTGTTACACTTCACTACATCAGTATTATGTTTTCTGTCAGTATGGTACCATTTATGTCAACGATTTTATTTTTATCTATAAGTTGCTAAAGAGTCCTATATAACAGTAAACACGACAGAATGAACCACTCTTTGTAATAAGAAGCGAACTAAAAAGATTTAAACAAGAAGAAAATCACGCTATGCAGTTGGAGGATACATATTGCGAGACGGCTGATCAAAACCATATATTGTAACCTCCGACTGTATAGTATGATTTTCTTCTTGTTTATATCTTTTTAGTTATCATTGTTTCGAATTACTTTTAATCGTATCTATGACTTATGAAATATTTCTGTAACCACCTCTTTAAACCCTTCATTTTGATACTCCACTCGATGGGTTTGGAAGAAAACAAATTGGAATCCCCACAATTTGGCGTCGTCATGTTTGTTTTTTTAACGTCACTTATGTAAGAACACCTGGGCGACGTATCTACAGATGTCTAAATTTTATATATCTGTCAAGCGGTTTGGAAGATATGAGGTTATAAAGAATATTGCATACACACCAACATTCATAGAAGAGACGCGCTAAAAACCTTTCTTTTCCTTTATCTTGCAGTCGGGTAAAAATAATCACAAACAAACATGTAAGCCCCGACATCGTTTGATGACCTGTTATTAACCTATGAGTTACATGAATACTCTCCACACTTTCCAGGGCTAACACTTACATTTACACGCTTCACGGTTTCAAAACGTTAATTTTGTACTTGAAGATATGGTTTTCTCCGCAATGCCACATGACGTGCAAAAAACCTTGTAATACACAGAAATGCTTGAAATGCTCAGCACGGGAACTGTAACTACTTATTACGTCTTACAAATACTGCAGTACTAAGTTGTTCTCAAACGGCAGCCCTGCTTGTGGCGTGTTGGAGGCTCGTAAGGAGTGAACGACGCCGCGGCACACCGCCAGGCTAAGATGATTTACATAGTGCCACTATACAGTGATGAGCGCAGGAGACTCATTTCTAACAAATTGCAATGAGACACTAACATAATATTCGTCTGTAAATTGCTGGTAAATTGGAATAGCCTTTAATTCAGTTTTGTTTGGCGAAAGTAAAGAGGTTTATGAGGTTTTAACGTTAATTTTCAGCAGTGAACTTTCTCCACGTGACTGTGTAGTGCCCCGTACTTACTGCCTCGCGCGCGCCCACCTACCAACAACGCGCTTCCCTTACGATACTTATTATATTTAAGAGCGTTTCTGTGTGTTCGCAAATACTACCCATTTGTTACTACCCGTTACCGCTAACGTAGTTAGTCAAATAGCGGGTCATTTTAGAAAGTTGCGATTGAAAGCGAACCAACTTTACGGGCTATTCGACGTTTATTTAAATTTAAATGTAATGTTTTGGTCCCTCACGGTCCGCGGTCACGGGTCCCGGGTGCCCGCTGCCCGGCTGCCCGGGTACTCGGTACCCAGCCTGCTTCAAATGTCGTATAATTACAAGTTGAACAATGAACACGGAATAATTCCGGGAACTCGTTTCGATTTAATTAAATCTGTTGCTGTTGTATCTGGAATTACCATTAAATATAAGTGATGCATTCATTTGAACTGGAAATTATAAAATCGTATAATTGTATAAACGTAGTTTGTCGTGACATAACATAATAAGAACTATGTATATAAATGTAGTAAATCTTGTAGTTAACTCTATAATACGAGTTGACTAACTGATTCCGTTCGCTGCGATGTTCATTTGTTTTCTAAGTCGCACTTCGACTACATAATATTCTGGATAAAACTTGATGTCACCTTGTTGTAAATACGTCTTATAAAATATTCAGATTTTTTGAAAACTTAAGGTTTACAGTCTCGTTAGTCGCAGTCCTGGGTTCGATTCCTAAGCCGGCCAAAGAGTTATTGAGTTTTCCATCTAGAGTTTCTTAGTAGCAGCCCGGAGTCTGGATTTGTGGCCGGTTGATGACAATAGGGTCGCTTCTATTACATGGGACTTAAATATAACTGGAACAATATGGGAGAAGTATAAATGCGCCTCTGTCCAACCCTTTAGGGAATATAGACGTAATTCCAAACACATAAGATTTGAAATCTCAATCGTCAAAGGAGCTTCACTAATAGCTACTCTATCAATAACTGCTTCATTGAAACTAAACCTACATACATTATTCAACCTTAGATCGAAACTGTTCTTTATTTCTACTGACGAGGTCAAATACTTCTCAACTTTATTTTGAAAACCTCTGAAGTCCTCCTTCTTCTGAACTTTAAATGACACCTACATTTAACTTTGAATAACGTTGTATCGAAAGCCAATTTAATTTAATAGATGTGCGTCTCGGCTCCTACGCCAAAGAAAGACGAGTAATTAATGAAATTAAATATAATACTCATATTTGCGAGAGCTAAGTTCTCGAGCCGATAATACAGATCTCATTTAAAACTTATATCATTAAAACAGGTACCTCAATGTTAAAATCAATTTTATGTGAAAATTCTGGAATAAACGAATAAGAACGAATTCTTGTGATGCAAGAAGCATTGTTTTTATTTTTGTCATGAATACCATGAGGGCAGGTTAAAAGAGGCGCGGCGGAAGAGTTCCAGCAGTGGTACAGTATTCGTATTTATTCGTTATCTTACGAGAGATATTAAAAAATATTATATTATTATTATGTTTGAGTTTATCGGGACCATAGAAACCGGACCTTTGAAAGGCGTACCAGGGGCCGTAGTCAAGTCGCAGGGGCCTTGTTAGACATGTAAGATGGAATGTGACACCAATAATATGTTCATATATATAATTCTTATGTACGTGTGTTTGTCACCTAACTCCTCCTTAACGGCTGGACTTTCAATGGGTTCCTGGATAGATTGATAACAAAACTGGAACTGATTGGTGGCGCTGCAGTCGGCATGTCACTGATCTTCTCCTAAACGGCGGGCAGGACGACGTCTACCGGGTCCGCTAGTAATATTATATTATTTTTGATAATTTTCTTTGCACAATGTTGGATATTCCAAAATAGATAAAAGCTATTATTAAGATTAGCAAGGTACTAGTTTGTTATCCATACATTTTTCAAGCCGAAGACCGTCAGGACAGTAAAGTTAATTGTCCGTCATCTAATAGTGCGTAATTACTCTCTCAAAATCAGAACAACATTTAGGATTAATATTTGATAGAAAATTATGAATTTAATAATCCGTTGTGAGAACAATAACAAATTACTTAGAGAGCGATTAAGTTCAAACACTTGTGTAAGGCGTCGCTGAAACTTCGCGTAGTTTTTACAAGTAATTAAGGGATGAACCGGGAGTCCGGGACGTGCCCAACTTATATAGTAGACTACCGTTCAAACTATTTCATATTTTAAGCACCGCTTTGTTGCTAAGTCTTTCTGACGACATGAAAATTCAACTGTCGTCATTAGACGAAGGCATTGATGGGTGACGTGGGTAGTGAGTCGAGGGTAGTCTATTAATTCCAGCCAGGGTGGACCGTAGGTCTTGATAAGACTTTAATTAAATCAGTCTAACTATAATGATGAGCAGTTGACGATGAATTGAGTCGATGAACAGACGCAGCAGTTTTCGCCTGCAGATATTTATCTAACGGCTTTTATCCCTGTTACTAGTTTTTAAATAATATCATTTTGTGTAGAACATTTTCGGCTTGTTTACTGCAGTGCGCAGACAGACGTCACGCAGCATTTTATGAAATGTTCAATAATTCGATTATTCTAATGAGACTGCGCTGCTGAACATTAGCAATTTACATTTATTTAAATTGACAGTAACATTGACGTTAAAACCTGTTAAAATAATCGGGTTTTTAACCTCAGCCGGGCTGGTTTCATGTTGACGTGTTCTATGTACATAATTGCGCATAAATTATGAGCTTTTTTGTTTGGCTTTCTTGCAGTAAGCGCCTTAAGGTACATATTAGGCCTCGAAGTTTTGGCAAACAGTGCTTAAAATTATGGTTAAGGTACAGTTAAAACAGGGTATGACGATGTTTCAAATACTGAATTTGTTTTTCGATGTACGCTTGTCTCGCTGAGTTTGACCCACCAAGTTCAAGCTACCACAACCGCCCCGCCGCGGTCTCTCCGCCGCAAGTCGCGTGTCGGCGGCGCGTTAGGCCAGTCTTCCGGCCTCACTCGCACGCTGATTGATCGCCGCGATTAGACGCTCATTCACGTCTACTTTGCACCGCGGCCGCCGCACGCCGCCGACCCACGCCGGCGTGAGGAAGTACCCGCCTCGCTTGTAACGTACACGCGCTCCAGATATAAGTGCGCCGAAGAAATCTTACTGCGATTGCGACATGCGAACTTATGAATCAAATACACTAAGACAAACAATGTGAAAACGTTGTAAAAAAATGGAAAAAGTTGTTATACAACGCCCGAGAGCACCACCTTACCGAGGTATGCAATACGAATTTGTGAGTGGTTGCAGAATATCAGGAATATGTTAGCTCGTGGATGAAGAGATGAGTGGACTGTATTAAAAGGCGGTTGGTTTTAAAGCCGTTATATTCTTGAAAGTACAGTAAACTGTCCCGGACAAACAATGAGAGATTAGGAAGAGGTGTCGACTGTCGCGGTGGAGTCCGTGGTAGCGAGTGTCAGGTGTCTCGCCGAGCCGCGCTGCGTCGCCGCCGCCGCCGCCGCGCACTCACACACCGATGCCGTGTGTCTCACGCAGATGTGTGTGCAGCGTAGACGGCGCGCTCCGGCCGCCCGATGTGTTGGGATGAATTCCCAACATGCTGCCCGGGTTGAAGCGATAGCTTCAAAATCTGGAATTGCGCAGATATGAGAATATGCCCTCAAAATGTTGCTCCACTTTGGTCACTTTGGTGACTTTCGTCATGTGAAGATTCTTCAAAGTAAGGCTTCTCGTTGCCATCAGAGACCTGTGGATGACAATAGAAATAAGTGGCCGCCCAATGGAAACAGAAGGAATAGGAGTAGAAGAGTTGTGGGGATTAGAGGAATAAGAAATAGGATGGGAGTTTAAACTAACTTCATTAGAGTGAGCCAGCTAGCCATTTATCATAATGAATAGGTTTTTTGATTGCTGTGTCAGCCCTCCACTAGGAAGAAAGACTGATGGAATCAGCCTTCAGCCCGCGGGCGATAAGATCCGCCGTATTGTCTGTCGACTGTAGGTAGCTATATGCGTGAAGGTATAAATAAAAAATGAATATGTACTGTGAATGAGGGTATATCAAAAATAAATTTGTGTGTCAAAAATAAATAAAAGATAATTCAATGAAGACAGCCTATCGAAGGCTCCCTGTCTTTGAAGACAGAAGCTTTAGGACAACGCTCACAAGACTTGAACTGACAACTTGCATTGAGTGTACCGCCTGTGACTGAAGGCAACTTTGGCGTTCCTTCAGCGGCATGGTAACCACAAATGTCAGTCGTCCTGAATGCAGCGTCTCCCAAGACTCAGCTTCTCGAGAGACAGAGAGCGCTTGGCTACGACCTGCGACGGTATCTGAAACCGGGAAACAAGTCCTTAAGAGTGGATTGGTATTTACCTTTATTCAAAAAAATGACAAACTGAAGGAAGTTTGTTTTTTTATGGTTGTTGATTGAAAATTAGTTTCATTATTGTCATAAATTACAAAATTATATTTTAATTTGGTATCGTCAATGTTAGAAATTTTTAATAATAAAATAAGTCTGGTTTTTGTTTATTATTATGTATTATGTTCTTTTAAGTTCCTAGTAAGTCGGTTTTGTTGCTGAGGCAATTAATAAAAATGTCGCGGGTAGTTGTAAAAGAGATTGAGTTTTGGTCTCAAACGGCTGCGTTTGGTTAACGAGTCTTTGAACTTTTTTGTCAGCCATGACGTTCTAATTACTATAAGCTAGCGCGCAAATAATATTGGTGAATACCAACTTGTTTACTTGTTGCGAATGGAAAGATAAAAAAAACTAATGAGCTATGTACCTATGAATCACTCGACCGACGGTGCGAAGTGCGAACAAAGAAACAGCTGTACTATGTATGTCGCCGCGCGATCAGCTGATAAGCATATGTAGTAATGCTTTGCGTAAACAATTTTTTAGTTTTAGATGCTGGTTGTTATTGCTTTTTAACAGAAATAGTGATGATGGAGAAATATTAGGCTATGAAATAGTGATTTCCCTTTGCACGTTGAGATGAAGGTAGTTGATAGCACTCACTTAAATATAGCTGTTTAAACGTATATGAATTGAGAAAATAAGGGATGAATTGGAACGAACTCACTGTATGTCTATACCCTCCACTGGACTGACGATAATCGCCAAGTTCTGTGCCCTTGCGATGACTGGACCGTTCGACGATGTTCCGAAGTCCGTCGTTGGTCGACCTCTTGACGGTTTCTTCTCCTCTGGGCGTGTGCGGGTGCTCGGTGAAGTCTCCTGAGCAAGATGTTGACTCCTGCTGGAACTGCCGCTGCTGTAGACCGCAACTGTAGACCGCTGCTTCGAGGTAGAAGGTGTTTCTCCCGGCGACCGTTGAATTTAAAATAAACGGCGAGATCCTTGAAGGACCAATGTTAGCTCGTGGATGAAGAGATGAGTGGACTGTATTAAAAGGCGGTTGGTTTTAAAGCCGTTATATTCTTGAAAGTACAGTAAACTGTCCCGGACAAACAATGAGAGATTAGGAAGAGGTGTCGACTGTCGCGGTGGAGTCCGTGGTAGCGAGTGTCAGGTGTCTCGCCGAGCCGCGCTGCGTCGCCGCCGCCGCCGCCGCGCACTCACACACCGATGCCGTGTGTCTCACGCAGATGTGTGTGCAGCGTAGACGGCGCGCTCCGGCCGCCCGATGTGTTGGGATGAATTCCCAACAAATATGATAAATATTATTTTAAAATAAATTACTTTAAAAATTAATAACACTTTTTGCGCGCCCATAAATACCTTTTCCCCAATTAAAATCAGTTGCCAGCGGCCGACGTATCCCAATTTGTTCTCGCATAAATTTTATTCGAGTCTATAATAAAAATTATACGAGCATGTAACAATAATAAAATAAAGTACTTTCATTTGTGTCGCACAGACCGATGAGTATCTTGTCGTGTTTCGTGTAAATGGAAAATGAATACTCCTTTGTGTGTATTATCGTGATGCGGAGCAGATACAACCAAATGTAATGGAACACACATGAACACCTATCTGAATGTTATGAGCCGCAATTATGTTTGTACAAATGAGAAAGAAACAGTGTTTTATCTATGACACATCAAGCTATAACTATAACGAAACTTTACAGTGTGTATGTTATAATGACAGTTTTCCAAATTTTCTAATAGATGTCCTATCATTGCCACACGACCGCATATGACACTGAAAAAAACTTAATTTTAGGTGATAGTTGTGTATAACACAACTCTCTGTTGTTTGCTCCAGTGCTGAGTATAGACCTCCTAACTTACATGCCATGCTTTTAGTCTATAATGGACTATTTTCAAAGCAGTAAATGGGTGAACCTTCTGCGCTACTCTGTTAAGTGCATTCAGTGGTTCCATAAACCCATCACACAACTCTATCTCTGCTAAATTAGTATTTTATTCATCAGCAATTACGTCTAAATGCGAGTGCGTCGTTCATTGGCCGCACATGGCCCGCGCATTCCACCACCGCCGGCCATCGTGTGACGTCATAAAATTGACATTAGCATAACGATACGAGTCTCGATGCAGTATGTTACGTGCGGCACGGCGCAGCGGCACAACGACACAACACTGACTATTCAATTGTCGCTAATTGCTGTTGCTTTGGATGCTTTCAATTAATGCTAAATTCACAACGATACAGATTTGTAATAATTCAATTGAAAAGTTTTTTCTTTAAATCCCCCTCTTCACCTTGCTAGAAAATCCATACCAGAGCTGCTTTGAATTCCAAGTTTGCAACCGAAATTGTTTCTTTGATTTCTTGAATTATTTCTTCATTTAGCTTTTGTAGTTTATTGTGAAAATAATAAGGATTTCGTTTTCATCATTCAAAGATGTTTTAATTTAGCAAAGATTGTTCGTCAAAGGCGGCTCTGTGTTTAATAGCGATCATTAGTTTTAAATACAAGTAGACAAGGCGCAGCATTCATTTGCTTTCGTTTCGTTTATTGCCCTTTGGAGTCCCTCGGCTATCTTCGTGAGTCTATCTTAGATTATCTAACACCCTAGTGGCTGCCAGTACTACGCTTGATTTTCTTTGTGCAACACACAAACGAATATATTATATATTTGGTTCAATTTCATGTACTTTTAGATTTTTATGTGGTCCCAACAGACTATAATATTTACTTTGAATTTATGTATTTTTCTTTAGTTCTCAGAAATAATATTTTCTTCTAGAAATATTTATTTCTAGGGTTGTGAAGACAAATGGGTGTCATTTGGGGGTACTTTTAGTAAGATAGATGACATATTTTGTTCCCCGGGATTTATATAGTGGTTGTTAAATAAGGTTTACAATTTCTTGCCCAAATTTTATACAGTCATACATAAACTCAGTCCTTTTTTAAATGAGGGTAGGCAGTAATTCTTTACTTCTTTTGCTTAAGTTACGTTGATACATCATACTGGTCACACGTGCAAACTGATTATGATCCCTTTCTGAAGAATATCACCACGATCTAATTATGTCCTTCTAAAGCATCCCTTTCTGGTTTTCTCAATCATGAGTACCTAGTCAATACCTTTTTTAATTCGCCTTAAATCCATCCTGCCAACTGCCCTTATAACAACGCACGATAGAGGAACACTAAGAAAAATATGTCGTGAAAATCATGGCTCTTACAGCACAAAAATAATATGAGGAATCATGGGATTACTGGTATCGCTTGATAACTTTCCAATACTGTTCCAACAACAAATTATTGACCGTCTGGAATTCGTCTAAATACAACCTACTAATGAATGCTCCGAATCCACCCTCAAACTTTCCCCAACTATTTAAAAGCACGATGTATTCATAATGCAGGGGCTCGAAGTTATTAAAGCCACTGACCCAACTAATGAAACTTTTTAACTGTTCAAGGAGAGTTAATTCAGTTTTGGAATAAAATAGTTTAGTAGATAGATAACTTTATCTAAATATAAGTTGGTTCTTTTGTGAAATAGAAATAGACATGAAGGTAAAAAAGTGGTGTTGAGTCGGTGTCTGTCAGTCAAGGTTTGATATCCAGGTCGTGAACCTTGAGGTATGTGTGAGGTGTGCGTAGGGTTGCCAACTTTATTTGGAATAAAAATATCTGATTTCAGAAAGAGTAACAGAAAGGGTGAAGAGTACAGACTTAAAAAAAAAAGAATATCTAATTTATTTTTGTATTTAAAAAAGGACTTTGAAATCATTCACCAGAATTTTCATATTTGATAATTTTACCATTTTTGGACATAATTTTCAACGAAGCGCAGTTTTCGTTTTTTTTACACTCTCGCAGTGAAAGAACAGGATTCATTCACCTTAATTAAAATAGGAAATAAGAGTGAAAGGGGTCATTGCGTATTACAAAAATCGTCCACATCGATGTCAATGGGAAAAGTGTCCAAAAGCAAAAAAAGTCAATAAATAAATAATTTTAGCGTGTTTTATTGCGAATGTTTATTATAGAGTATGGCTCGCAATAGAGTACAATACTCTACATTAGAGTACAGTAGGCACCCCTATGTGTGCGTGCTACGGTACTGAATAATACAGCCAGCAGAGGTAGTGGGTAGGTGCGATAAACTTTTTATTGGAGTCGCAGCGACAGCAAGCGTCGCGCGGGCACGAGGCGCTGGCGGCGGCGGGCGCGCCTGCCGCCGCAAAGTAATTGTTTCACCTACTTTCTGCGTAATAACTGCTGCGAACTGCGGGCTTACAACTCAGGATTGAAATGTTTCATGGTTCTGACGAAACGTTTTTTTTTACGTTTGTGTTAAATGAACGTTGTTTGTATTTGGCTACCATGACTTATAACGTAAAATCAATTGGGAAAAATG
This sequence comes from Orthosia gothica, assembly GCA_949775005.1. Classification (NCBI taxonomy): domain Eukaryota; kingdom Metazoa; phylum Arthropoda; class Insecta; order Lepidoptera; family Noctuidae; genus Orthosia; species Orthosia gothica. The sequence goes on along the minus strand of OX459038.1, from coordinate 36,803,673 downwards.
TACGAAAACTGGTCCTAGAACCAAAAATAGCCAAACATCTACTATTATATAGATATTTCAATAATATGCAATAACTGTTGGTATAGCTTATTTCAAATTGCTGTGAGCAAGAAATATGCTTTGTTTTGTAGGGATGTAATGAAGGATAGAGAGAATATATAATTTTAATTTCTATAATTTATTGGTGGCTTATTTCAAAACACTGTATCGATTTGATGTTATTAGTTGCCTAACGCCTATCTGTGTTTTGATAATACGGATTCCACTCACAATGTGCTTCCATGCTAAAATATGCATTGTTTGTAATACAGAAAGAGCAATGTCCATTCAACCCTAATAAATATTATTTTATAATATTATTTTACGAAGATATGAGGGCATTTGAATTTCATATACAGAGTATAATTTTGGCCACATTATAAATTCAACCGCAAATAATTGTTAATAATAGTTTTAATTTACATAATTAATTGATTATCAGTAGGTACCTGATTCCAGATTAGAACAAAATAATCAATAATTCAGCAAATGCCGGATATTTTGGGCATATGATTAATAATCCTCATTGCAGGGAGAATTATTGATGCGCCAAAATAATATATTTTCACAAATAGCGATTTAGATTTAAATATTGAATAGGTAAGACTGCAATGATGGTCGCGTACTTACGTACATAGAAGAGTGAGTATTTTTAACTGGAATGTCTCAGTAGCAACGCGGAATCTAAAGTTGTGCCAGGTTGATGGCAATAGACACGCCTATTAAAACAGACTAAAACATTACTGGCAGAATGTGGGTGCTGCAGTAGCAACTCTGCCTAACCTTTAGGAGAATATAGGTGTGATGTTATCCTGAGCTAATAAATAGGTGGTCATGTAACATAATTACTATGTAGGCAGTATTATCATAGATGCCATGGTATGTAAGCACGTCATCAGTCACAAGTGAAGGTATGTCAATATTTAAAAGCTCCGCTCTACATCAGCCATTGTTATGATGATCGTTAGAACGTCTTTGTCATCCACTGGCGCGAAAAATACAATATCTCAGCAGCAGAGGGATGACGTCACAGGGACGGGCGAGCGAGAGGGCGCGGTGCGGGTAGCCGGGAGGGGGGAAGACAAAACCAGGGATTCTAAAAGAACACCAGTTAAAAGCGCAGATCAAAAGATTCTTATTTATCCGGCGGGAGGCGAGGGGCGTAGGGAGGGGGGGATGAAGACTAACGCACCAAATAATATAGAAGGTCTACCGTACCGAACAAAGGTATGATAACTTTATGATCGCTCGAGCTACGAGATTCGTAGCAAATGGCTACGGCGTAGGCCGAAGTGCTACGAGATATGGCTACGATGTTAGATGTAGTGTTTTGTGCGTTTTATTTATCTATGGAATCTGTTTGGCTATATTTATTGACTAAAAGAATTTATCTCTTCAGCTACAAAGGTAAGCAGCTATGCTTGTTGACGTATCTATGAACCTTCTACTTTATTTTTCGCCGGGTGAAATGGGTTAGGCCTGTGCAGAATCTGCTTAATTTCCACGTGCACATAAATTCGCCTAAGAGCACTCCGGTGAACACCCGCCTGACACCACGCGGTCAACAATATGCTCACCATTCATTACTGTTGATACGATTGTTTGTTGGCCTGAAAGACACATTAGACATATTGTAGTTTTTTTTTTATTGACGATTAACTTGCTTTTTTCTACTGTCTCACTTAATGGTGTGATGTTTTACATCTTTTTTAAAACGAACTGTGTAAATCTCCGAAAAATTGCTTAGTAGTTTTGAAAAGTTTATTGTGAAAAAAATAACCAAGTAAAAAATTACAGGCTTACGCAATCTCTGTACTAACAATATCATTTTCTCTATTCTAGGCAGCTCTTAAAAAGTAATTTGTTATTCACAGAAAAACCTCACTATTTTGAAAGGAAGTGAGATCCTCGCAGCGGCCTAGGGGTCGCCGTAAACAAGCGACGAGACGCTAAAAAAATGCGAAAAGGGCGAAGCACCTCTCTATTTGGTGGGCATTTGTGACAGTAAACAATACTATAAATCTGCCCCCACACCACGGGGGCCGGGCAAAGCCCACGGCCTATTGAGCAGATAGGTCATTAAGACAACACCACAGAACCGGGGCCGTAGTCTCAACGCCTTCATGATTCCGATGTAAAAAATGGATTGTGCTATTCGTCGTGCATAGCTCTGTCTCTGTGTTACTACTGTGTCAGAATATGGCCCCTGTTCACCTCATTCACTCACAGCAATAAAGACTCTTTATTTGACTATTCTTGGATCGTTGTCTTGTACCATTTATTATCGTTTCTAAGTCCTACTTTAGTGGTTTTATTGTTTGGCTCGAAGGTCATAACTGTCGTCAGAGACAGACACACGTATTGGTATAATTGGAAGGAAGCGAGTCTAGCAATCATACAATCGATAATTAACACTGTAATGTGTTTTTAAAGACTTTGTTTAAATAGCTGCCTCGTTGGTTTACTGGTCGCAATCGCTGCTGCTGAGAATGGCGTCCTGGATTCGATGCCCGGGTTGGGCAATGTTATCGGTTTTTCCATCTGGAGTTCCTTGTGCCATGATCAGCATTTTTAAAGGTTTCCACTACTGGGATGTATCCCAGAGAGATCTCAAAGGGAATCTGTCTTAATCCACCACGCGGATCCAATGCGATTTGGTGGATATCACATGTCTTCGAATTTTTGGGTCTAGGTCATGCCATGTTTTGGTCATGGGTCTTGTGGCCGCTTGATGGCAATGGGCTCGTCCACTATTACATGGGACTTACGCATACCTGGCGTGAAGTGAGTGTACAACAGGTGTACCTCTGCCCAAACCTTCGAAAAATACTGGCGTGGTAATACGTAAAGTTGTAAATTGCACGGTATGTACATATACTCTACATAAGCATTTTCAGATTCCCTTTCTAAACTATGAATGCACATGTATCCCGAGTTAAAGTAAGAGAGCTCCTCGAAGGAAACTAACTTCAGCTCACATCAAAGCTGAGGAGGTTACGTACCAGAGAACGCGGCGCATGCAGGAGCTGCTTTGATACATGTTTCATCAACTTGTTTATGAAAAACATACTTCAAGTCTGAATCTTTGATAGTTCGATTTCGAGTTTATTTATTGGTATGAAAAGGTCTTAAATTAATGTTGAAGCAATTTATGTGTGACAATGAGCTTGTGCATTCAAAACTTGATAAATGAACATAGAATTCGGTTTTTTTGCAAAAATATATCATTGATCGATGTACTCATCTACCGTAATAATAACAAATTAATATAATCTACTTACTTATTTAATGGCACTGTAATTCAAATTCATACCACAGACGAACACACATACACTCATGTAACTTATAAGTAGTAATTACGCAGCAATTCTGCGTGATTTAATATTAATGGTCATGTACATATAATGAACGAGAACGTGTGTTGCGCCAACAAATAATTACTGGAGCATTTCGAAGACTAATTACTTATTATAAATTAATTACTTCTAGAGATTACTAAACAGCCAAGCTTTGAGATGGTCCCTTTAAGTAATCTTTGGTATTAATGATATAATCAATAGGTACTTCAGGGTGTCTGAGTCACCATTCTAGGTCACAGTCAAATTGAGTCTATCAATTTCAATTTGTTTTATATTATTTCTTAAATAACTTAAATGTTAATAGCTAAGGACCTAAACACAGTTATCATCCACGAAAAATATCAAAAGACTATTAATAATTCGTCGAAAAACCGTCCAATAGAAAAAGCAATTACTTTCCAATTATAGGAAAATAAGTCGTTTATATTCCTCCCACTATATCTTGTGTTTACATAGAAGCGAGCAGTAAATAACCTTGTGTTGGGAGGCTGCAGTGTGTACATCACTCGTGGGATCTCTGACCCACATCGGGCCACTGTTTAGGCCCCGACGCGCTAAGCCGCCGTCACACCGACGCGAGCGGCCCCGGGCGGCAGGCTCTATGGAGCAGGTGCGCCGTGCCTCGTGACGTAACACCCTCATAAATTACCGGCGACGGTGTTAATGCGCTCCCGGCGAAACTACTCTGTTTGATTTGTTAATAGCTCGCGTTAACCCACCAGCTCCGAGCACCAGTGAGGCGTCCATTGTTCACGACGCTCATTATTTTACTTTGTTCGTTCCGCTTTGATATACTGATCGCTTATTCACTACATTCGTAAAGGACAACTTTTTCACCCATTTGCCTCTCTCCGTGTAATTAGCGCAGTTTTTCAGTAGCAGCCAAATTGTTTAAAATTTACTTTCGTGAGTTAATTACGTCGTTATAGTAAACGTTTCGGGACTGCTACCTGATCGAGTATTTCCAAAATCCATACAAACGTTCATTAGCGACCTGACTGCCTGATTGGATGTCCGCGATGATGCCGACGCAACAACTTTTTATTTTATTCCCATTAAAAGTTGTTTATGATTCTGGCGATAAGTTTACGAATAAAGAGCAAGTTTTCAACGAGTCGCGGGAAATTTTCACGCAATTGATGTCTCGACGAACGTTTAAATATTCATTAAAACTAGTGTCGTGTTCGACGGCGCGCTCGAGTGTTTGCTGCGAACCCCGAGCGCTGCCGAGTGTTGCCGAGCGGCCCCGAGTGTTGCCGAGCGCGTCGAGGGCGAGAACACCCTCATCGGGTGTTTACACTGCTCCACTTAACGAAACATCCATTAGCTACAGTAACAAGTTGCGCAAACTCGATCCGGCCTCGATAACTATTCGCTGTTTACAATACACTGCCACATTTACATACGGATTTGTATCCGTGTGGTGTGAGCAGTGAGCGTGAGCACGTCTGTACACACTTGAAGCCTACTCCTCGTTATTTATTCACAAACAGGTGTGTTTCGCATTTTATCTGACGATATCTCTGTAACCGGGACTGCTATGATGTAGGTATATTATCTAAAATTCATTTGGAATCTGTTGTTACGGTCAGCGGGAGATACAAAGGCTGGATTACAGCTGAACTGTGCCATTTCTTTTGATAACGTACAATAACTGCGGCAGTACGTGTCCTCCGGGGCCGAGAGTGTTGGGGTCGGTACAGCTGTTCGTTCATCTTATATCTACTAATGTTTGTGGGTCGATTTTAATAACAGGCTGTGTCCTAGCCGAATGTAGCGTTGCGTAAATATCGCTGCCTACATTAGTTTTTTGCGCAGTGTAATTTTCCGCAAGATAGGCTTAAGGTTCGGTGTAGACAGACTAAGAGATAGAGGCGTGTCGTGTGTCAGAGAGGAGGACTTACCTTTGATGAGATGCGCGGCGAGCACGAGCGCGGCGGTGAACACGTGCAGGCGCCACGCGCACGCGCACATTCTGCGCGACACCACGCACTCTGCAACAAAGTAACAAATAATTTATTTAAAAAAAAATGTCTGCGTTATACAGAATATGTCTTCATTCCAATTTACCTATATGTCGATTTAAACTTAATGACGTTTGTGAAGTTCGCTTTTCGCTGCGCGGTAACCTACCCATTGACCCCGCTGCCACATGAATATACTACTTCACAATGACTGTCAGAGTGTTCCAATAGTCATTAATTTGGATCATTCTACCTGTAAAAATGTTAGTTAAATAAAAATTATGTCTGGTTTAGTGGTTGAGTAAACTTCAACGATAGGCGAGTACAAATAAATTATAGCCTGTGGTCGAGGATCTATTGTGACATAAATCTCTGTCTATTGATTCTCGACCACTAGTTTTACGAACTTACTTCTTCTTCACACATAAACACACGTATAAACACACATTTATACAAAACACACACTACTTTCATACACTGCCATAAGCACGATCTTAATTTTTCTTTTTATTAGTTTAATATAAATGTGTAACTTATTCCTAATTAGCACCAGGAAACAATTGTTAATTAATCGAGGAAGAGCGAGGTTTATCCCATCACAAGTATCTTCGGATTACTTTCTGGGAAGCGCCGGCAACTTAATTGTATAGATTTAAGATAATAAACACATTATTATTTTTTTACTTCTCGCCTAGCGAGAAATAGCACTCGAGTAAATCAAATTATTCAGTAAAATCGACGCCCGCGACGGATATTTGAAGTCCATGAAAGATGAGGCCATCATTAGTATTACGAGAATTTACCACCTTCCTCCGAGTTGAACACTAATGATCAACATTCCTCATATTGGTCATTAGTTTGAATAATTCAAAATGTGCATTAACCGTCGCAAGCTCGCAGTCAATTACCCGACCTATGTATGAGCTAGCACATGCATGTACATGCCACGTGTAATGCACATGACACATGTACTGTTCGCGACATGTGCTCCGATACGCACTCGATACGTGCATGATTTATGTTCACAAAACCCTCTGCACTCAACCACTCCCACTGTTTCATGGCGTCAGCGAATTGTGCGCGTAGCTACGGAGGGTTAATGCAGCAGTGTTATCTTTAATGACTTTGTACTTAATAGATAATCAAGGACTGCTCAGTTCATCGAGACAAAGTATACACCAAAATATTTTTCACGTATGAAAATATTTTTACCACTCTGAAATAGGACTTGAGCTACAGCATTTTTTTTTGAGAATTATTTCCTGGTGTAGGTTGAAACTGATAGAGATTTTCAATAGAGGTTTATAATCTTTAATATTTATATTTTTTTTTAAATAAAATCTACTTTATTGTAATCATCATCATTATCATCATCATATCAGCCGAAAGACGTCCACTGATGGACATAGGCCACCCCCAAGTGTCATATATTAATCGGTCCCGTGCGTCTCGCATCCAGCGGATCCCCGCAACCCTCACCAGGGCATCGTTCCATCTGGTGGGAGGCCTTCCAACGCAACGTCTTCAGGTTTGCGGTCGCCACTCCAGAACCTTTCTGCCCCATCGGCCATCCGTTCTGTGAACAATGTGCCCTGCCCACTGCCACTTAAGTTTGGCAATTCTTCGGGCTATGCCGGTAATCTTGGTTCTCTTGCGGAGCTCTACATTTCTGATTCGATCACACAAGGTAAAAACCGGCCAAGTGCGAGTCATACTCGCGCACGAAGGGTTCCGTACCATTATCGCAAAAAAACGGCACAAAAATCACGTTTGTTGTATGGGAGCCCCACTTAAATATTTAGCTTATTCTGTTTTTAGTATTTGTTGTTATAGCGGCAACAGAAATACATTATTTGTGAAAATTTCAACTGTCTAGCTATCACGGTTCATGAGATACAGCCTGGTGACAGACAGACAGACAGACGGACTGGGGAGTCTCAGTAATAGGGTCCCGTTTTTACCCTTTGGGTACGGAACCCTAATAAAACGCTAAATCCATGTAAATAACCAGATAATAATTGGCTGAGATTATAAACTTTACTTACTTAACTTTACTTTTTTACTTTTTTTTTCTTTTTTTTTAGCTATGATTAAATATGTTAAGCTACTATTATACTACCATTGTAAGATCTTTTGTAACCATATTTATCTGCAAATAAATCTTTGACTTTGACTTTAAAGTTATTCACGGAGCCCGTGAAAACACTTAAGATTCCGTCCGTTAGATTGGCTGGCAAGTTGACGCGCCAGACGTTACCCTCCAATCACAACTGCAGCTGAACTGTCATTATTGATGAGAACTGAATCTAGTTTCAATCACAGACATAAGTCACCGGCAACATCCGCCATTTTCTAGCAGAAGTTAATCATAGAATGAGTAAGAACCTACCGAGTAAAAGGCATTAAGATTCGTTCTAGGAAAATCAGAACTTGTAATAATATAAGAGTATTTTGGTACTTGATTATAGACTCTGTCGTGGATTAGGAGATAAGATACTTCTTATCCCGGCAGTGAACCGCTGGCGGAAGCAAGTTATTTATATCTTGAGTTGTTTACATCGGCAGATTAACACGAATATGATAATTATACAAGAACTTTCCAAAGACCCTATTGCCGAAAACAAATTAACAATATTGGTTGTAAACAAGTCAATATCTTTCAGAAATTTGGAAGAACCGTTCCTACAAAAACATAATCGTTAACGAATATTCACTACATACTAATCTATACTTAATACATATATATCTACACTATATAATAGTATATAGAGGTAAAGTGTGTGAGTTTGTGACGTTGAAGGGGGTAATCTCTAGATCTATTGAACCGATTTAGATGAAATTTGCATGGAGATAGTTTAAGACCCTGGAAAGAAAATTGGATAGTTTGTATTCCCTTGGGATGATAAAACACTACTTACGCGGGCGAAGCCGCAGGCAGAAGCCAGTAATGAATAATCTTGAAGATGATGAGTGACCACAATATTTATGATGGATTTGGTTATATATAGGTAGGTATATAAAACAAACGAATAAAATCTCATGAACTATAGGTGCACTCTGCCTACCCCTTCCGGTAATACAAGCGTGATGTTATAATAAGAATAAGAATAATTTATTAAAAAGTAAGTACGTTCACAAAAGTGTACATTAGGTGCAGTAGTTTAATTTCTAAAACAATTGTATAAATAGAGCTTATATGTAAACTATTTCTAAAATATTTTATTACAACTACAAGCTTATTAAAAAAAAAGAATGTAAATTTTTTGGTAGGGACCTGCCCGATTTAGGTTCTTTCAAACCTGTGTTTCAGGCCATCACTTTACTTAGAGCAATAATTGGGCCAGTTAAATTATTGAATAAAATTAATCTATTAACAAACATAATAATACATAAATTGGTACAAAAATCAAATAATAAAAAAAAAAAATATCTCTACTATGTATATTAGTTTTGACTATTCGAATGATTGATGACAATACAAATGACATAATAGCCCTTTGTTTTATTCAACACAAAGCCACTTTGTACTTACCTCGTAATCACGATTGATAAAACTTAAAGCAGTTTCAAATGTGGTTTGTTCACGTAGTTTCAAGGTCGACCGTAATACCGTAATACGTTTCCGGGAGATAATCGTTCACGTAGAGTTTTTAATTGCGTGGTAGACGCCATTTTACATTTACCTCTTCTGTATGTTAGAAAATTTAAATGTTGATTAGATCATGGTTGTAACTAGTCGTTAATTTTTAGGAATTCCATTACCTTAAATGAAATAAGTAACTTTAATTATGAAAGAACCGGCCAAGTTCGAGTCGGACTAGCGCACGAAGGGTTCCGTACCATTATCGCAAAAAACAGAAAAATCACGTTTGTTGTATGGGAATCCCACTTAAATATTTATTTTATTCTGTTTTTAGGGTTCCGTACCCAAAGGGTAAAAACGGGACCCTATTACTGAGACTCCGCGGTCCGTCTGTCTTTCTGTCTGTCTGTCTGTCACCAGGCTGTATCTCATAAACCGTGATAGCTAGACAGTTGAAATTTTCACAGATTATGTATTTCTGTTGCCGCTATAACAACAAACACTAAAAAACAGAATAGAATAAATGATTAAGTGGGGCTCCCATACAACAAACGTGATTTTTGTGCCGTTTTTTTGCGATAATGGTACGGAACCCTTCGTGCGCGAATCCGACTTGCACTTGGCCGGTTTTTAGTACTTGTTGTTATACCGGCAACATAAATACATCATCTATGAAAATTTCAACTGTCTAGCTATCACGGTTCATGAAATACAGCCTGGTGACAGACAGATAGACAGACGGATCGCGGAGTCTTAGTAATAGGGTCCCGTTTTTACCCTTTGGGTACGGAACCCTACAAATTACGCCGTGTAAAGTATTCAGCAGAATGTTCAAATCTTATAAGTCACTAGCGCCTGTCAGCGGCTTTGTCCGCGTAAAAGTCTAAAATTAATCCAAGGGAACATACTCCCGGGATAAAAACTCATAACAATGTTCTACCCGGGTGCCAAGTTTTAAATCGTTAATTCGACAATTATCAACGTCGACATGAAAGGTTTAAAGACAGACAGAGTTACTTTCGCTTTTAGAATATTAGCATGGATGCTGAAAATTTCAGCTTATCTATAGTCATAGCTGTATTTTCAGCTTATTCTGAAATTAATATCCCAGACAGTCAATAAACCTCATCCCCAGCGGCTGAGCAATTAGCGAGAACAATAGAACTAAGATAAACACTAATTCGCACCTGAAGGCCACTCACAATAGACGGGCCCTTAAAGCGATGCAAATATTCGCGTGGGATCGGTCGACGATCGCGCGGGATCGGCCGGTATCGCGCGCTATCTAAAGCGGCGATACGCGGTATCGGCCGCCGCCGCCGCCGCCGCAGTACCACGCCGAACATTTCACAGTTGCTGATACAAAACAATGGATTCGTTTCGAAGGTCTATTCTCTACTGCGCATAGATAAGCCCTTTTGTACTTGTTCTAATATACAGCGGGTAGAGATCTGTTAGATTTTTAACTAGCGAAGGTTTTCACAAATCACTGTGGAATTGTGCATGTTGTCTTCTTAGTCGCAAATTTTAGAAATGCGACTGGCTGTAGAAAATCCATTCAACCAATCACACTCACGCTCGTTTGGCAATTTGTCACATTAACTTTCGCAATATTTTTTGAGCCATAAACGGAGCCTTAGTAACAGTTTGCCGTCAATCTAGTGGATAAAGTATTAAGTTTTTGCCTGAAAATCACCAAGCGCTCAACAAAAATAAGACTTAAGCACGTTTTCATGGAACTTGATAAGTATAAGTAGTTCAATATTCGGATTTGTGCTTTATCACCAATTCTTTGAAACTGGTAGGTCATCCATGTACCTATAAAAATATACCTTTTGTTTCATTTCTATGTACCATACATAATATTCCTGTGAACAGTTAGTATCGTATTGTGTCGGTGTTATTTTACGTCCGCGCCGCGAATCCGTTCGGGATAACGACGTGAAAAAATACGCGCTTCTTTTTAATACGGCTCCGTTCGGAATAACAGTACGAATATACGGGCTCGGTGCACCGTCACAATGCACCTGCCTGTATGAACTTGTACATACCTATACATGGATACACGGTGAATAGCAGTATTATGTTTCACCAATAGGAGGCTTGTATTTTTACTCTAAAAGGATTTCTTTCCTGAAATTGCGAGTACAGTTCGTATGTAAACAGTAAAATATTTCATTCAATGGCCTGAAATAGAAGTTGAAAAACAAAATGATATTTCCTAATAAGGTACCAAGGCCTTAGCATTTCACAGAACATGTGTGTTCACACAGAGATATTTACATAGAAGACCATGTTATAATCAGTAAACCTTTTAATAAAGCTTAATTATATTCGTTACAAAAATAAAGTCGCACAATGGTCCCGACACATTTCCAAAGGAAACAATAACTCGGGGGTCAGTCCTGAAAGGTCAGGCGACGGAGGGGGTGCGGACTGTTGTGCAGGGAGGGAGGGGGAAGGGTAGGTGATACTCGTAAAACAGTTTATTTGGTCAGTGACACGCACACCTGTGTACCCGTATTGTTCTGTATAGGTACACGACGAGTATGAAAATATTTTTAGAATAACTTTATATTTTATACAAGATATGTCCGCGGCTTCGCTCCCGTCAATTGCTTACCCTGATTACCCTACCCTACTTACCTACCCTACTTGTCTTGCTACCAACCCTTTCACCGATTTTTTCTAATGTAATTTTGCCGCGGAGAATCTGTCGCAGAAAACGAAGTTAAATCTATTGAATATGGAGTTCAACTGTCCGAGTATCTGAATTGCGTGTGTGGTGATATTTTAATCTTGAACACTTTAAATTCATCTGACTTTTGATAGAGTGAACCGATTGCGATTAAACAAAAACTAAGTTATACTTCAATTGTTATGTATGAAAGTTATCCACATTGGTTCCGTACAGTTTACGTGATACGAGCACAACTAAACAGACAAACTAACGAACAGACAAAAATGCCACCAACCTGGTCCTTTAACACTCAGGCTATTTTATTGAAAATATTTTCGATGTACAAAAAACGACTTTCTACAGATGTATTATATGTATTGATTGTATATTTTTTCACAAATTCTAAGAGACGTGTACTGTGGTATAAAGTAACATTTTAAAAATAATTAGCACATATATAAAACTGACGCCTTTTTTCCCATAGAGGTAAGCAGAAACTAAAGAACACCATCTGCTATGATCCTTACATACTTCTTTTGCTTCACTCACATTCATACATCTACTCATACACGCACGCCTGTTATGAGTACTGCGCACCTGGCCTTTCTGAAGCTTATTAATATTTGCTAGAAATAAACTGAAAATAATACGTACTTGAGGACTCAACTGAAAACATAAATGTACACGGCTATATAATATTTAAATAAGCCCATAATTTGAGAGATATCTGGGTAGATACCTCCTTGATTTCAGTTATAATATTCAGAATACACTTTAACAACATGCCTATTTGCTGTAATGAGAGTAATCTCATTAGGATCATCTTATGAAAGTTGATCTAAAACTAGATGAACCACTCTCTGGAAAATAAGAACACGATATTACATTAGTGGACATCTTATAAGTCTCATAAGTCTTATAACAGAAATAACTCAGGTACGAAGTTAGTTGCCATGGCGGCAGGCACTCGAGAAATTATGAAAAAGTTACCGTATTAAATATCTCGGTTGGATACTTGAAACTGTATAAAAGAAACGATAGAAATTACACCTAAATTTAGTTGTGCGGGTAGGTAATAATATAATTATATATTTACAATGTAATGTAGAGGCTACCGATCTCCATGAATATTAAAGATGTTAATGAAATAAACATATTGCGAAGATTTTTTTAGAAGAGAAAACTTGACGGTCAAGCCCCTGGGTTTTCAAGCAGATTTGGATGTAAAAAAAGGTGTTATTATATAAATAAAATCCTATTCAAGTCCAAAATACACTTTTCTTTCATAGAATTCGTTCCCTGATAGGTACTTATAAAGTCCTAAGTCCTCTTACAATACCTATGCAATGTTTCTATCACTGGACGAACATACATTTATCTACTGGATAAAAAGAGCAAGTTATGTTGCCACGAAACTTCTATAAGGACCATTTATAAATAAGAGCTAGATTACTTGATAATAAGACTGAATACCTATCTCAGCCAAATATATATTATATAGGTTATTGATTATGAATCTGTCACAACATCTGTATTACTGGGAATCACTCAAGCTGCATTGGGTACAGTAGTCGTGATTTGAGTCCGGTTCCCCGCAGGCCGCAGGTTCAGAGCCAATCAACGTAACGTGCAATCAGGTGGTTAACGCGCTGTTAACTCGCGGTAATCGCCAGCGGAGCGGCCGCACATAAACAACCGCCGCCTTTATGGCCCCACTCGGATTATCGTAAATATTAACGTATTGTCGAAGGCCCGCAGTTATTAAGAACAGATGAACGAAGTACTGCAGCGAATTAATTGTAATTTTAACGCTTTCGTGCATGTTAATGCTATATTTGTCTGAATTTTCATTTAAATGTTAATTAAACCCCATTGAGAACAGCGAGCCTCGTTCGACGAATCCCAATATCACCACAAGCACGTAAGCGATTACTGTAAAACGTTGGACTCTGAAATAGCCTATTTGAGGGACGTTTCCAATCAAACGATGATGTTTTGAGATTTGGACAATCTGTTGTGTACACTTTTATTTAATTTTATCAAAATCACGACACTGCTTGGCAATTGTCTATCAGTGTCGTGATCGCATCGTTAAAATCTACGAGCTTGTTGCTGTCTCTTTGCTGTTTTCTGCGCATCAATTCGCAGTTTTGTATAGCAAATTTGAATTTAGAATCTGCCAAATAGTTGTAAAAAACCTCCGATTTTTTTATAAATAAGGCCCTCAGAGATTTTCTACCGTAAAGAGAGTAGTACCTACCAAATAGAAGAAATAAAATGAAATTCTTTAATCTGTTAGAAGCTCGCTCCCAATTTAATACGACGTAAAAGCAGAGCAAGAACTCGTGCCCAGCCAATTAATAATTCAGAAGTTTAAAACATAAAGCTACCCTCAACAAGAAGGGTTCCTCGTACCCCAATATATTTTGTAAATAAACGTGTTCCACTCGCAGTTACCTTATTATATTTATTTCCGGCACAAATGACTTCCTGTAAGTGGCTGAAACTCGTGTGTTTCGTAAATATACGGCGGTAAGGAACGTTGTGGAACCCACGCGCTGTTGATGCGTTTTAGATTCGTGTTATTATTCTCAAATAACTCATATTTCCCTCTACTTACGCATTTAGGAAACTCATGTGATATTGGAGCTACTACAGGCATTGATTATCTTGTTTTAATAACGTATAGAGTAATGACTAAATTCAATAAATTAAGTGGCTGGTTTTACAGCAGAAATTAATTGAAAAGGACTGTGTTTTAAGTATAAATAATGTGAGATAAGAAACTGTTCTTTCTTGCAGTGTTTTTCCTTAAACAAGACACGCTTTTGTCCCACGGGGGTAGGTAGAAACTACGGGACGGCACCTGTTACGATCCTTACATACTTCTTTTGCTTCATTTACGTTTATACACGCCAATATCAATATGGAAGATTGTTTCTAAATATAGATTTGTTGAAGGCAATTTGATACGGTTATTAATATTGTTTGATTATCAAATGAGGAATAACGCCAGTATATTGATGTCCATATAATACGTGTTGTGATAGCAACACCGCCATAGCGCACAACTGCGATGTATTGGCCATTAATGTGGCCCCAGGCGATAGCTAATGAGTGTAGCCAGTGTTGCCACATCACAATATTATTTTTATTGTGTGTACGCGTGTTATATTAATTGGGCTCGTATTTTGTGTGTTGTATTTTTTTAAGGAAAGGTAATTATGGAAAGTTGCCGCTGCTTTTCATGTCAAAATTATTGCGGTCCAATAATTTGCCTTTAACAAAAACACTGTATACATTTTTGCAGTACACTAGTATCTAGCTAGATTGGAAGTCAAACCCAGTATGTATTTTTGTAGACAGAAATAGGCAGGCCACAAGCTGTTAGAAGGAGTTCAGAAACCAACACTGACCTGTTTTGTGACATATTTGGTGTAATTACTCACCTTTACTGACAAAGGTTAAGTATATCTAAGTACCATTCACACACTCCTTGGCGACTGTTCAGCAATGCTAGGCTCAGAGTAATATTGGGCAAACCTATTGTCCTTACTGGGCACAATTCCAATGATATTCAGTTGTAATATAATGAAACAATAACAAGCAGATGTGACACTTGTTCTTATTCAAGCACTAAAAGTAACTTATGAGCGTAGAATTGACGAAGAGTCACGCGGCGTCTGCCATGTTTTGGGATCGAGGAAATACACCAAATAACATGTTCAGAAGAATGATCAGAAGAACCGTTTTAACAAGACCCAAATATTTATAATATAACCAAATCAGTGGAGAAGTGATACTATAATTATATATACTAGTGAGATCATCGCTTAATAGATATTGGTCAAACGCGAGCCTAGCAAAAATAAATCAAAATACACACCATGTACTACAGTCAATAGTCAGGGTAACAAGTATTATGAAAAGTCAAAATCAACTTTATGTTAGTCAATTGACAATTCAGTAGACGATTATTCTTCATCAGTCCCACGAAATGGCTACAGTTGAGCCTACTTACATTCTCATTGCTTGTGTTTCAATCAGCTAAACAATACATTGTCCTGACTGCACCTTCTGTTGTATTTGTGCCACGTCTCACAAGTCCCACGTACAGCGGGCGCCAACTTTTCTACCGAACGTGACGCCACAAGAACAATGCAAATTGTATCGGCCGCTTTTTGTGGCACACGACACAACATGACACAAATATCGCACTCGCGGAATTAATGTGCCGTTTTGACAACTTTTGTAATATCGTCGCGTTACAACTTGTGGGTAATGGAGGGTTCGGATGATACATGGTAGTGCTATTGAATTGTGGAATAATTATTTTATGGTTCAAGAGAATTGTGGTTAACTTCAATTATGGCTTAGTTTGCCAGAATGTTTAAATTTCGGCGTCAAGTTTTCAAATTACTTCCTTTGTGTATTTTCTTAATGTAAAATAAAATATTATAAACGTGTGTCGCCTGCAGTAGTTCTTGACAGCTGGTAATAGTTCATACACAGAACTGTATCCGATACCGGAAGAAAAAGCTTCACACTTAGACCATCGCTGAAAGAATTACACTTTCTAGAGCCTCTGGTAGTCTATAGATTTATAAAAAAACGTGATACTTTTTTAACAACTTAGATATTCGCAATTCAAATAATGTATTACCTCAATAAACAAACCACTGCAAAAGTTGGCATAATAAAGCGCAGTACACATGTGTCGAGTGACGTCACTACGTCAGGGCACGTGCCGCGACTGCACATCCGACACATGTGTGTCCGGCACTTTATATTAGCGACTGTTAATCACGCACATTGGCTAACGAGAGACTTGAACATGGAGAGCACATGTTTGAAGGAATGTGCTTTATTTATGGAGATTATTTAGTATCTTGTAGTTTAAATAATTTATTGTTTCTGCAACAATCCTCTCGGATAAAATAAATTTGATGCTATTAAACGTACGATCGTATAAAACCCGCGGAAACAAACGAGATAGCTCGTCCTAAGCAATCGATCGTTGAATCTATTAAAAACTTGGTCGTAACTCTCGAAATTTCACTACAAAAACACTGTTGTTCAAGCAGAAATAATCTAGTTTCAAGACTATTCTATTACGCAAACATTTCACCGAAAATCTTCATAAAACGAAATCATTTTCTAACAACAAAAAAATATCACAAACGCGCCGCCAAAAAACCATTAGCTCCGAATAAGATCCGTTTGAGCGAACATGAAAAATATGGCTGTTTGAAACGTAGCATCAATCTCTGGGATTACGCGCTATCTCGGAGGAAATGAGCGATAGGACGACACCTTGCGTCGGAAATTAAATATTTATCTCTTCTTGCGTGTGTTCGTGTATTGATTGTTACCTAATGTGTATATACAGCGCTCGGTTTGCGAGGGAAGTGTTGTTGGTGACGTATACATACATACAGGTGTCAAGCGAAGTGTGTGTCACTTATGTGTTTGTGGGCTGTTATGGTAAGTGTTTATGTTTACAATGTATAAAGAAGCGAGACCGAAGTTATTTACAAGGTAAAGGAGGATGTTTGTCAAAACGCAGGCGAGTGAAACGCCCGAGAAGATCATACGGTACATATTATATTGGATTTTAAAAAAATGCCAAGTGCGTACTCACAATCAGGAGGGAACAGGGTAATCACAGCAAAAGAAGTATGTACTATGATAGGATCGCAGAAGGTGGTGTTCTGTAGTTTCTGCCTACATGGATAAAGGCGCATGGATAATTCAATGGAAATAAGAACCCCGCAATAGCAAAAAGAAACAGAGAACGTTCAACGTCATCATTACGAAAACTCTGGAAGAAAAATATTTCAATAACAACGAACAGACTCATTAATTCTGAAATACCTGCACACATATTTACACAGCCACGAATGTATCAAAGTACTTCAAAGAAATTTATTAAAAGAACACACTAAATTATTCATGTAAAAAATCTAATTCCTTCCTTTTTCCGGAGAAATATTATTTAAAGCAGAACAAACATTTACAAAAGACGTTTCGGGATGTGTCGCTGTACAAACAAATGTCCTGTTATTGGTGGTCGTGAGTGTAGCGAGTCGTGACACGAATCATTAATCTTCACTAAAATAAACTATACTAAAGTTGGACCGTTTTATTATTGTGATAATTAATAGCGAGTGTATATTTATTTAATTCCTAATCTAAGGAAGCAAATCCGAGTGATATATGAGCTTCTTTGTTTGTTTTGAACTTAACTGTGAATTTATCTCAGATTTTACCTTGTTCATAAAAATATAACAAAAACACAATAATGCCCAATGAATTATTAGGATAATGAGTTTAATCATCCAAAAATATATCGGTGCCATAGCAACAAGAAAAACACAGATTTATAACGCAGGAGAGTAGCTTACTTACTCCTATTTGTTATATCATTACGAAAAAAATTTTTTTACACTGAGCACTTTTCACGTTAACAGCGATAGCGATGTGGACGAATTTTTTGACGCCCAATGAAACTACCCTTTTTATACGCGTTATGTAGCGTTCGTAGTTGTTGATTTAAGTGAACATATAGGTAATTATGGTTAATTAAGTATTTTATAATATGTTGATTCTTTTACTGATTGAAAACATTATATGTACCTACTACGTACATATGCATTTTGTCGCTAAGTGTCGTGAGCTTTTTTATTCGTTCCGGTGGGAAAAGAAAAAGGAGAAGAAACACGGGCTCAAGCTCGTACTATAATATATAAATATTAAAGTTGGGCACTCTACTTATAACTTAAAGTAAACTTTACCTAAGACTCTTCCAGAGAAAGGTTGCAGGGCTTGCCGGTTAAATTCAAGACCGCTTTCCTTATATAAGGACACATGTGGTTTTAATTCTCTTACGGTGGGTTTCTACGAGGTTAAGGTGCCTCTACCTTATGTTAAGTACTGTGCCGCCGCCAAAACCTTCGGGGAAAACGATGCGTTTGTACACAGGTACATACAGTTAGAAGACACGTATTGTTTAATAAATGTAAAGAAGGTAAAGAATGGCAATTGTTATATAAATTCTCGTAATTTGGTTAAAATTCGTTTCTCTGACTGCAAATTGTTGGTTTACTCCTAAAAAACCGGCCAAGTGCGAGTCGGACTCGCGCACGAAGGGTTCCGTACCATTTTCGTAAAAAACGGCAAAAAAATGACGTTTGTTGTATGGAAGCCCCCCTTAAATATTTATTTTATTTTGTTTTTAGTATTTGTTTATTTATTTATTTATTTATTTATTTTAACTTACACACACTATCTTACAGGTTGAACCCAATACAATAGAGTGGTTAAAATATTAACCTAAAATCAGTTCTTAAATAAATGTACCTATAATAATTATATAAACCTAAACTTCTAACACTATTAATATCTTCTAAACTTATATAAAATTAAACGTTACTCATCTAAATTTTAATTATAACTAACAAAATTTAACAAAACTCTTGCGAATTCACTCAAATTGCACGAAAATATGTCTAGCCTCTCATGCAATTCGTTGAGCACACAGATTGTCCGGGTAAGAGGTGTTTTCGCTAATAGATTAGTTCTAGCAGCAGGCACGGCCAGCAGTGGCGGCCGACGCCGCCTCCACACGTACCGATCTGGCACGCACAGCTTCAGGTGACGCAGCACACCCGGGTTATGTACTACTCCACGCAGGAGCTTTAGTGCATACGCCGCGAGTGTAAATTCCCGGCGCACTCTGAGTTCGTTGTACCCCACCATTCCGAGTACAAACAGTGTAGGATACATTAGCGGGTAAAATGGGTAAACTCCATAAAGTTTGAAATACAAGTGTCTTGTAAATTTATTTTGTACTCGCTCCAGCATGACATTATATTTCGCTTCATGAGGAGCCCAAATCACCGCACTGTGCTCCAAGTGACTCCTTACCAAAGCGTCATACAGCACCCTGAGCGTGGTAATATTTGTGAATCCTTGTGACTGCCTCAGCACGAAACCCAGGTTTCTGTATGCTTTCTTGCAAATCTTAACTATATGATCCCGGAAAGTGAGATCCGGGGTAAGCAGTACTCCTAGATCTCGCACCTGAGACACACGCTGCAATGGCGCTTCCTCTACTTTGTATTCGTATTGTTGTTGTAGCGGCAACAGATATACATCACCTGTGAAAATTTCAGCTGTCTAGCTATCACGGTTCATGAGATACAGCCTGGTGACAGACAGACAGACAGACAGACAGACAGACAGACAGACAGACAGACAGACAGACAGACGGACCGCGGAGTCTCAGTAATAGGGTTCCGTTTTTACCCTTTGGGTACGGAACCCTAAAAACAAAAATAAGAATAATTATAATGCAGGAGCCAAATCGACCGCGAATCTTTTAGGCATAATCACAATATTAAACTAGTAATTTATAATTTGAAGTTAAATTTTCACAGAAATACACAACCGCGTGCGAGCGCGAAAAAACAATTGACAGTTACGTTTAGTGTTACCAGGTGGAGATTTTTTTTTTCGGCTTTTGCTTTTAAATTCGCGTATAAAGAGCGTGGAAAGCAAGTACTACATCAGTTATCTCGGACTAAGTACTTAATATAATCAGGATTGAACTTCACTTCAGGTAAGTTCGTTTAATCCTATCATTATAATGCAGGAGCCAAATCGACCGCGAACCGGAAGACGTTGCGTTGGAAGGCCTCCCACCAGGTGAACCGATGACCTGGTGAAAGTTGCGGGGATCGGCTGGCATCGGGACGCACGGGACCAGTCAATGTGGCGACGCTTTGGAAAGGCCTATGTCCAGCAGTGGACGTCTTTTGGCTGATATGATGATGATGATGAGGGGCCAAATAGTCCTTCTATATTTTTAGGTTATCGATTGACAAAACCTCCCAAACCCATAGTCCTGCACCAATCGGGGATTGTCCTTGGGTCCTCTTGCATAGTGACTAGTGCATACAGGGATAATCGCCGGTTGATGTCACATATCATCCTACATATCTAACAAGGCCTCTGCGAGTTGCGAGGCCCCTGGTACGCCTTTCAAAAGTCCGGGACCCTAGGGTCCCGAGAATCTCAAAAATTATAATACCAGCCTGTAAACCCCCACTGCAGGGCAAAGGCTATTTCTCATACAGAGAAGGCATTAAGTATTCGTCAAACTATACTTTAGCCAGCAAACCTGTCCAACTGTTACATTAAAATACGGTTTGGAACTTTCTAAACCCCAAATTCTCAATTAAGAAACCCACTTAAGTTTCGGACAACCCACATTGTACTAAATTATCTTAACTTGGGTTATTTTTAACCCCCGCCGGAAAAAGAAGGGGTGTTGTAAGTTTCACGTGTGTTGCTGTGTATCTGTGTATCTGTGTGTCTGTCTGTGGCATCATAGCGCCTAAACGGATGAACCGATTTTGATTTAGTTTTTTTTGTTTGAAAGGTAATTTTGTCGAGAGTGTTCTTAGCTATGTTTGAATAAAATCGGTTCAGCCGTTCAAAAGTTATGGGCATTTTACTGTTTGAATTGGGGTGTTTTTAACCCCCGCCGGAAAAAGAGGGGTGTTATAAGTTTCACGTGTGTTGCTGTGTATCTGTGTATCTGTGTATCTGTGTGTCTGTCTGTGGCATCATAGCGCCTAAACGGATGAACCGATTTTGATTTAGTTTTTTTTGTTTGAAAGGTGAATTTGGCGAGAGTGTTCTTAGCTATGTTTGAATAAAATCGGTTCAGCAGTTCAAAAGTTATGGGCGTTTTACTGTTTGAATCGGGGTATTTTTAATCCCCGCCGGAAAAAGAGGGGTGTTATAAGTTTCACGTGTGTTGCTGTGTATCTGTGTGTCTGTGTGTCTGTGTATCTATGTATCTGTGTATCTGTGTATCTGTGTGTCTGTCTGTGACATAATAGCGTCCAAACGGGTGAACCGATTTTGATTTAGTTTCTTTTGTTTAAAAGGTGACTTAATCGAAAGTGTTCTTAGCTATGTTTGAATAAAATTGGTTCAGCCGTTCAAAAGTTATGGGCGTTTTACTGTTTGAATCGGGGTGTTTTTGCAAGATATCGTGTCATAATTACGTGTTCAATAGATTGCCGATCGAAGCGTATCTACTATGTACTAGATTAATTATGTTGCACGAAAAAAAAATGTGTCGGGGGTTTTTTAAATTTTGGAATTTTACTTGTAGATTTTAGAATTTCACCGACTCTGATATTTTATTTAGCTTAAAACTAGGATTGCGGCATTATAAGACCGGTTATAAAATATAAACATCAGAACTAGATACATACATATTGCTTCTAATTTATATACTTAACGGAAGCTCTAAAAACATCGACAATCGAATTTTTGAAGGCAAAGGTCAAGAACAATGCCGCCACCTCAGATAAACACTTATAAAATAAAACAAAACGCTGAAGTCGGGCGCGTCCCCCGCCGGGGTACCGGCGTCACGCCGCGCCCTAACTTCGGCCACTCGATGCCGAGGCGTCGCCGAACAGATTCGCTGATAAAACAACTTGATTTCTGTTAGAGCAGCACTTTTTGCCGATAACGACGTTAACTTGATGCTCAGCAATTTTTAATGTCAAACTTCACGACTTCAGTTTTGTAAGTGTGGGCAGAGAGGTACAACAATGGTTTTAATATTGACGAAATAGTAATATTTTAAGAGTGATTACATCATCCATTTGTTGCCTAATGAATAGTATATTAATTTTACACTAGCTTTAGCTTAATAGTCGGAAGTTATCTGAAGGGAACGTCCCACACCGGGATTAGAAGTATCCTACAATGCCCGGAATTTGGACCCATACCTTATCCCGGATAAAGTCACATTTTGTAATATTAAAAGGAATTAAACTATTGGCATGACATGTAGGTATTTGTCTCTTATATTAGCTATAAAAATTACTACAAATATTTGTTTAATTCGTGAATGACAGAAATATAAATAGTACTAAACATACAGCTGTAAAATAAACTAAGCGGTGAACATAACGCGGTCAATTTGTTGACACGATAACACGAGCACGTCGTCCAGATAAACAGACATCACTTATTAAAGCTAAACACTTGATCACGATGCGTCACGAGGGGCGATCGGGTACTAGCATCACAGAAACGTGCAGAAGGTTCACATCGCTCTAGAGCTCAATCACCCGACAACCTTTCCTTGTCCTAATACTTAACCTAAAAAGCCATTTTAGATTAGCCAGTTCTTAGTACATGTATGTATATTGGTCTAGGAAAGTCTAGGTAAAGCGATATTTTTTTGGCTAAAGGCTCAATCATGATAGATTAGAATATATATAACGATTTTTAGTGAAGTTAACTGCTAAATATTACCTTCTTCCATGATTCAACGAAGAGATTGTTTATAATCGCAATTTCAGGTAACCACAGTATTAGAGTCTGTCTGTAGCGTAGTGGCCACAGACCGATAAAAACATTGCATATGCACATATAAGTACCTACATTGTTCCCAATTAAAGATAAAATTAATCTTTGGTTACAAATTCCTCTGAAGTACGCTACTGTCTCCCAAGCAAGGTAAATGTAGGATAGGACCTTCTGAATTTCCTTACACCCGTGTCACCAATCGGGACTCGCTCCACTCCACTAGAGCGACCTTCACTCAAGACTGGGACGGTCGAAGGCGTTCATTAACTATGTACGGTGAGCAGGTGCGAACGGTGAGTGTGTGCCACTCAATTGTTACAGCTACCTGGAAAACAGGAGGAGTGAGGAGTCTTGTGTATCTTGTGATAGAGCAGATGGAGCAAGGATAGTTTTTCTTAACTATTTTAGCGGAAAAGCTAGTCTAATTTAATAGTGTAATTGCTGCAAGGAGGTTCAGTTCGAAGATAAAACAATAAAACATTGTTTAATTAATAGAAGAAAAGCAATTTTATTTCATACCATTTCAACTATAGCTACCAAGCTACTGTTTACAAACATTTTATAAAAAAAAAAAAACAGTTATTTAGTACATCGAAATACTAGTATTTTTAGTAGCGGTAAATTTTATAGTTTTTAGGTTTCCCTACCTCGAAAGGAAAAAACGGACCCTTATAAGATCACTTTGTTGTCCGTCCGTCTGTCTGTGAAGGCCCTTTTTCTCAGAAAAGCGTGGAGATATCAAGCTGTTGTTTATATCAAATACTCAAGTCTACTGTCTCTTAAAGTTGTGAAAAAAACAAACTCCTAAACCAACGCAATCAAAAGATACAGTCATTTATGCCGCAAATTTCTGCAAATTTTCGACACTCGCAAGGGAATCAAACCTACTTTCCGTGAACTCAGAATAATGAAATTTGGTACAAAGCAACATCTTATAGCACAGATAAAGGCATAATTGCGAAAACAGTAACTTTTAGTTACATAATATAATAAAAATATTTTTAATAATTAAAAAAAAATAAAAAACTTACTACTCATGAACGCGTAGAGGTATTAAATTTAAATTCATATCAAATACTCAGGTCTATAATACCTTCAAGCTGAGGTTAGTACAGAACCCTCGGTGCGCGAGTCCGACTTGCAGTTGGCCGGTTTTTTTATACAAGGCAATCTTTGGAATTAAGTCCTAATCTTAGTATTTATTTCATTATTAGAATGTATCCCAACCCGCGCTGCTTTTCACTGGGCCCGTGTGGTGGATTATGGCTCATTCCCTCTCTCACAGAGAGGAGGCCTGTGTCTCAGCAGTGCAAATATTATAAGGCTGATGATGATTATGACTTTTCATCCCGGAAAATGCACTGTGGGATAGAATATGCCATGGGAGAAAAGTGATGAGTCAGCATTTAGTAAGATTTGAGACCTAATCAAATAAAATCTCATTAAATAAAGCCACTTACTCGTTAGTATATTTGTATTCTATAATATAAGCCAACAAGACAACGATACTTCAAGACTAGACAAATTACCAGTGTATTAAGGATCTTGTTATTGTACTACGTTAAGAAGGCACTTATTTCGCGTAATAATTGATTGTTTTGTTTATCTATCGTAGTAAGAAGTCAATGTACTTACCAAAGGTGAAGGGTACTTCGTAGTTCTTATTGGAATTATTAATTTAAATAATGCGTAAATTTAATGATTTATTAACCAATAATATGACACGAGGTTTCTAAAACCAAAAATATTTCTGTCTGTTATGTTTTCACGCCTGAATCGCTAAGATTTCTGGTGAATTTTGGTATAGAGATAGACTTAAGCGAAGGACATTGGATAGGTATTTCTTATCCCAGGCGTTACAATTGTATAATTTACGACTTTGACGCAGGCAATGCTGCTGGGCGAAGCTAGTAATAGATATGTACATAGTTCAGAGTGCGACTAACGTCTTCAATTTCTAGGAAATGTAATGTTATACATGCTCATTTTCCTCAATAAGAGTTGTCGCGAGGCGAACTCCCTTGACGACAGGATCACGTCGTGTTCGCTACGCGTTCGCTACGACAGCCGTTAGCGAATATTATCGGCGATAACCGCCACATTCGCCACGGAATGACCGCGTCACCGGTTATAGCCGAGGAAATAGTTTCACATGTCATACAAACAGCGGGTAATAGAATCTACAGCGATTACTTCTATTTGTTTGTTCGCAATTCGCTCAGAAATTGTTTTGGAATCTGTGCGCTTATTTTTGCCTTACTTAGAATTGTCGCAGCTATAGAGTGTAATTTGAACTGAAATGTATTCAATTTAGGTCATGCTAGAGCCCCGAGTCTACTGTAAGTCGTTTGTATGTACCTGGTTTGTATTGAAAGTACTAGGAGAACAGAATATTGAGATACTATTCCGACGAACCACATTGAAGGACATTAACTTTGTTCCGATATAAAAGTAGTTATGTACTAAAGTAACTAGAACGTGCTCATACAGTGTCCACGGTCCATTGTGAGACAAAGACAAAAAACTATGAAAAAGCTAAAGTTCGTAACAACACATCCTGAATCTCTGATTTTCAATAGCCGTCGCCAGTTGATCCCCATTCTATCCGCGCCACAATAGAGACAACTTTAGCCCCAGCTCAAAGTTGGCCGTGGTTAGGACGTGAACACAACAGCGGACAAGTCGCGTGAGTATAGTTAGTGGGATCTCGCCTTGTCTGGGGTAAACCGCGAGACACAAGACATTAGGCCCAGTCTTTGAAATAACTGATGTATAAATCAGACTATGTGGACGAATAAATATGCAAAATCAAATATAACGCATTTCAATACAATTTAAATTTCAGTACCATTGTCTATGTCCAAATTTGTATGAGACATAACACAGAGGTGACCTTCTGTGTCTATCTATCTAATGGTCAACCGCCCATTGTTTTTGTATCCACTAAACTTTACAACTCCGACTCAGCTCCATAAAAAGAATATAAGTTGAGACACATCACAGTTAGGGTCCGTTCTCGTGACAAAGGACTCTATTAATCTTGCTACGATGTTGCCATCAAAAGTAACTTAGTGAGATTATGTAGCGTCAGGCTTGCCTAGGACGAATCGATCAAGATCTGGACTTTTTTGCAGTCCTAATATTTCAGACGTCGTGGTGGACCAGCCGGGGCGAGAGGATTCAAATCCACGCCAGTATCAATGTCACTTTTTCAAATTCATTATGTACTTTCTAAGTTAGTAAACTTAGACCACACGGTGAAGTAAAAAATTCGGGAGTGAGGAAACCTGGAACGTAATCGCCAATCTGCATTGAGCACGCGTGGTGATCAATGCTCGCGCGTTCTCTGTATGAGATGAGGCCTTTGTTCTGCAGTAACAGGCTTGTATTATTAGTATATTGCTTCAAAAGGCCTGACTGCGACATAAGGCATAAACATTGATATTTCTTAGTATTCTATTATTCTTTCATGTGCCTCGTTCGTAGGCCGGTTTACCCAGAATCTGGGCGAAATGTGTTGATATTTTTCGGGGGATGTGTCGTGGAGCGGAACAGTCGGCACGTTCGAGTCATTTAATATACACTGTGGAAACAAACGTTAGTGCGGGGAGCATTTGTGTTTCTCGCGCTAAAGAGAGGTGCAGAAGAACTGGGCAAATGTGGGGAAAGGTAGGCAGTCGAGAAAAGTTCAATTGTAGGCCTACAAGCGCGTTATTCATCATTAAATTGCCTTATATAAAATTCTCTGCACTGTTTAGCAACTTGATAACAGATTTTAAAAACAAATTCAAATTTAGAACCTGCTAGTCATAAGGCATTTCATAATTCCTTATTTACATTTGTCGAAAGTGGAGGATTTACTCGTCAGTCTTGCGGCATATCTAAGGGCCATATCCACCCAACTATCGGTACTATTTAGTAAATGGCCTTCGCAAACTAAAGATTACTGAATTCCTCGCGATAAAAGGCACTCCAGTAACCTTTGTCACAAATTGCAATATCTTTCCTTCTTTGTCATCTTTGAGCATTGCAAATTGTGTTAAGAGTTTGGTAGTTTACAAAATAGTGTGTTATGGTATTTCTGTAGTACCTGCTAGTTGTGGTGGCCACAGAGGGTGCGGGGGGCGCGGGCTAGGGTTGTCGCTCAGCGTGATAAAGGGCCGCGTCTCGGCGCAATCATGCCGCGGCGCAAAAAAATAATTGCGCTATATTTCAGTAGGAGCCGCTATTTCGCGGTTCATTACAGTAATGGACGAAATAAAGTGCATGCGGCGACGGAACCCGTCCGGTCGCTACGGTGCCTTAGATATACTGCCGTTGTTTGTAGACATTTATCATCGCATCGTTAGTAAATTGTTACATTTATAAATACTGTTTATCATCAAAATGACATAGCTTTATCATCAACATTAAGATGCCTTTCACTACGTAAACAAGCATTAGCTATCTTATCTATATAACAAGCTTTCATGTTTCGAACTAGCTGTGCCCGCGGCTTCGCTCCTGTCAGCTGCCTACTCTACCCTACTTACCAACAAATTTTATGCTAGGGTCATTAATTCGGGAAGAATCTTAACACCGCCATTCAGAAAATGAAGTCAAATGCACAATGCCATGTATCGAGGGGTATATAAGGAGTTCAACTGTCCGAGTATCTGATTTGCGTGTGTAGTGATATTTTACTCCTTGAACACTTTAAATTCATCTTTCTTTTGATAGATTGAACCGATTGCGATGAAACAAAAGAAAACTAAGTAATACTTCAAGTTACGCACAATTTTTAGGTATAAATGTTATCTTTATTGGTTTCGTGCATTTTTCGTGATGCGTGCACAACTAAACAGACAAACAAAATTCCTAAAATGCTGGAAATTGGTTCTTTTCTTTAACACCCTGGCTATTGTTTTTGGAAATATTATATTATATTTTTTTTAATTTTTTTTGATGTCCAAAAACGACTTTTCTGCAAATTTATTGATTGATGATGATGATCTAATGTCCGTCATCAAACAATTCGTTAGAAGACATCTGCCAACAACATATTACATTGTACGAGTACGACTAAATTCGTTTACGATTTACGGCCAGCATAATACTTCTCCACTCACAAACACACGTGAAAACGGATCGAGTGCTGTTCCCGTGGTAGCACCTAAAGTAATAGCGGTCAGTTTTATGATCGCAGCCCGCGATGCCCAGAAATTGTATAAGGCAATCCCATCTGCGACGTCCGCGGAATAATAAGCGAAGTCGGATCATATTCGTCGCGCAGATGTGTTTCCTAGACTTTGACGGAATTCCGCGGATCTTGCCGAAATTCTGCGGACTGTGACGGCATTCGAAAGACCTTGCTGTAATCTACAACAGCTGGAATTTGTACATATGCGCTTTGTAACTCTCAAACGTTTACCTAAGTATCTATCTAGTTCCTAACTAACCCTTTACCTAAGTACATCTTTGAGATATGTATTGCAAATTCAAAATGTTGTGAACATTCGAGCGGAACAAAGAGACGAAACCTTTTGTCATAGAGATACGGATTTCAAATAGACATCCTTTTCAAATGTTTAGGTGTGCGCGTCAGTACTGCCTGAGTCAATCCCGGATATTCCAGCGATTGCCGCGTACCTCAAACTATTGAAATTTTTGTCTGACGATAAAATCGCATGGGTAACGTTTTGGAAAACCCAAATCCGGACCGAGGTACGGCTTGAAATATCGCAGAGCTATTCTGTCATGTCATTTTTGTGACAACTATGCGTTGTCCTGTGCCGTTTTTGCAGCTAAATATGCGGCATAGGAATGCAGTGGAGCTGGCGGGGCGGTGTGACAATTAAAGCATTTGTGAAATACACCACACACACGTTATCGTCGTTTTGTGCAACGCTTGCCGTAACGTGGCACAAAAATAACTAACCATTGGAAGAATTTTTATACGGGAATCAGTTTTTGGCGGAAATTGAGAAAATCGTTCTCAATTTTTCTATTCTAAGTATGTCCAGATATTTTGTTATCTTTCAAATATAACCGATCCAAAATCTAATTTCAGCTATGTCAATTGTTATTGTAGCTCTCAAAATCAATATGAATCATGATTGCATATG
This sequence comes from Orthosia gothica, assembly GCA_949775005.1. NCBI lineage: Eukaryota > Metazoa > Arthropoda > Insecta > Lepidoptera > Noctuidae > Orthosia > Orthosia gothica. The sequence goes on along the minus strand of OX459038.1, from coordinate 36,774,544 downwards.
TTAATTCAACTATTAGTACAGAACACGTTACCACATCAAAGTTGAGCGGTACTCGCCAGTCGTGAGATCCGCGCGAGTTGAGCCACTCTCTCTGAACAGTTTGTTTTTCATCCCAGCTGCTTGAGCTAATAACATTAATATCCAAAAATACCCTCCGTTCGAGCCAATATCTCTCAGTTTTCCTATAGGTAGTATTATGAAGCAAAGCTCTCTCATATATTTTCTGCACGTTTTTCCCTTCAACAAACAACATTGTGCCGGCTATAGGCGATTCTTATCCTCAAACATGTGTACTTATTGTATTAAACGTGGCGACTGTGTGTTTAAGTGATACACAGTGTTTGTACGCATACTCACCCGCCTCACAGCGCGGCGCAGGTAAATTGTGAACGTGACACGTTCGCTAAGGGCTCGGGATCACACCTATCTCTAACAAAACCCCATTTTTCGGCAATATCGACCTCCTTTAGTCCCCACTTGAGAAAATATATGCAGTGAATTCTGAATCTAAACCTTGATTTTGCCGAATCGAATTAAAATAAGGACCATCAATATTCGTGAAAATTTCATATTTGACGATGAATAACAAATTAAGTCCGAAATAAATTATGTGAACTGAATGTGAACGTAATTATCTAATCCAATTTATATTCAACGCGATTTTATGAGTTCAGTTGTAAAAGAAATGTCGCCCTATACATTTATAATGGGCTGCTAAAATATCACGTTGTGCCAATAAATTGTGAGCCCGTGGCCGGGCGCGAGCGCGTGGCGCGGGGATACAAAGTGGAATCTGTCGGAGCTGGCAATATTGCCAAGAGACATCAAAAGCGTTCATTCGTTCATTCACGACTGCTTGATATCGTGAAATTAGGTATTGATGTAGTGAGCGAAGTGAATGAACAAAAGAAGAGCTCTATTGATCCGCGACCTGACAGCCCACCACTAATGTCAGTTATTGCGATCGACACAACAGTATTATGTCAAATTGAGGTTACAGATATGGATCTACAGAGTGATTTGACTACCAATACAATATACGTAACTCCATGAGCAACAACCTTGAAACAGCGAATATTGGAATATTCTTACATGTATTCAATTTCAAATGAGCTCCCGAAGCTTTCGAGGCAAATTGAATCATACGCGTTACTCTCTGAATAGGGATAACATACGCTTACAGTAAATAGGTGATTATATCGTTCTATAACATTATACTAACATTATCAATTTGTTTAGAAAGCTTGGCGATGTGCCCGTTATTCTGCTTGTAAATATACGCATGTATCTTTTTAGGGTTTTCTCTCTCCACATTGGGATATCAGTATTGCCTCGCGATTACGAAGTAATAAGGCAGTTTTAAAGCGCCACGCTCAGAATATAGCCAGTCTTGCCAATAACGTGGGTTTATTCAGTCGCAGGACAAACACCTCGTGTGGGGCACGCTTTTTATTTGTCGTAGCCTCTTGAATATGGATGAAGTGTAAAGATACGAATGTGGTATCATAGATATTAAGTATGGAAGATTATTTATTAGTGATTTTATGGTAGTCGGTTTACTGTCAGTTGTCAAGATCAGATAGGCAGGCACTCCATTTATAATACTGGTACTCAGCTGAAACTGGTAAGACTGGAACCCGATCCTAACATAGGAAAAGCTAGGCAGATCGATTAATAGTATTTTTAGGAGACAGGTCAGGGGGCGAGGGGGGGGTGGAGTTAGCTTTCAAAGCAAAGCAAGCAGAATATGGATATTGTCTATTAGACTGTCTGTAGTTGTTGATAATATGAAATTCATTCCGCACTGATTACTGAAGTACTGATGATCATAGAATCATAGATCATACAAAATGATATCAAATACTAACCAATCTCAATAGGCGACAATTCTAAAGTGATTATAAACTCTGGGTAACGTGCAAAGGAGGCAGTAATTAGCTCGCTCATATCTCTCCATATCAGGCAGGATGGAATACTAATTGAAGTTACGGATTCACTTGTTGAGTCGATGACGGTGAGCGCCAATTAGGCGGTTTTAACAAGTTAAGTGACGTCATTCTAAATCCAATATGGAGGACGGCCCAAGATGGCGGACTATTTGTGCACTGCTATGATGTGGGTACGAAATGAAAGGGTTTTCTGCGAAGAGTTCGAAAAAAGCTTTTTTATAAAAAGATTTTAATGAATAATTTTATTCATCATTATACTCGTATTCTAGCAATTATGATTGAACATGTCATCACATATTCATGGTGCAATTTATAGTATGTATTACAAGGTGACCCTGCTGCAATCTATTCTGCTATCAAATATAATTTGTGAAAAGTAAGTTATATAAAAAAATAACCAGCATATTTTAGCAGTCAGATCCTATTAATAGTGTGCTGTAATATGACCAAGAAGATTGATTTGTTTTTTAGCAAAAGATTTATCAATCAAAGCAGACTTTAATATGTCTACAATCAGTCACACACCCTAAAATAAGGCAAAAATGTCCAGCAAAATGATTAAAAAGTCCACCTACTATTATTTGGCAACGGGGACGCTACAAAACATTACAGGAAGACAAATGTATTGTGCGCGCAACATTTCCGATAATATAATAGTATTCAGCTCTGGCGGAAGTTGTAAAGGGCAACAGCGGCAATTTGTGCGGCTGTGCGTGTGTCGTGCGTGTTTCGTGCGTGAGTTGTGCGTGTTTATGCCGGGTTGGACGGGTATCAAGGTGAGGGTACAGCAAGGGCGGGTGAGGTGTGAGAAACAATGTAAATAGAGAAGGTCCACATTACATGTAACTTAGCGCATTACAATTGGCACCACACTTAAAATCTTTAGCGTGCTTTAGTAGTGGATGTTTTATAAATAGCTAGAAAAATGTCAAGTCGTCAAAACACCGTAACTCTGGGTTTGCATAAGGTTAAAAATATTTACATTTAAAGTAGTAACTTTAAATGCGTGTCACAGAAAACGTTGCAACGGTACCATTTACTTAAGATTTATAGTTCAATACAGATTCGTTTCAGTTACTCTGTAGCAACTGAATTTACGAGCTCGCTCCAAAGGAGCGGCGAGCGGGCCTTCTGTCCGTCCTTATTTAGAGCGGTCGTAAATATAGCCCCTTTGATGTAGAGCGGCCAGGTGACACTCGCTCCTATACTGTAAGTTATATATGAAGCTCTACCAAAGATACATCACTGCTTGTTAAGCCCAAGTTTAAATACTGCTGTAAATTTCAATGAAAAACTTCAATGCTACTCATTTTCAAGAAACTCTATTTCAGTTTCACATAATATAGTCGTAATTAGATATTTTATTTACTTTATTTTAGTAAGACTGTCAATTAACAAAAGTTTTGATACCAGTCTCTAATAACAGTAGAATAATTACAGAATTCACAACTTTATGTTTCCGACAGCGTAATTACACACAAATAAGGACAAAATCAAAGACAAGTTATACAAAACTTGGCTACTTTTGTTCAGCTATTTAAAAAGCCCGTGTACTAGGAACACAGCTCTTCGTGGCTTCGTCGCGAAGCGCAAAATACTCGTGCATTGTTAATTACCCACTGCTCGCGCGATGGACGCACATTCAAACTTTTCGATGTAAACGAGCAACGCATACATTATAGCAACATGCCGCGAGGGTGCTCCGACAACTCACGAGGGATAAGAATCAAATGATATTTATTATAATAATAACTGGACGTCAGTGGCTGAAAAATGAGCTTAAAAAATAGGCAATCATGGGTACTGGCGAGAGAAGTGAAAACTTTAACATTGTGGTAACTATTATTCCGTCACACGTCACATTGAATGACGCTGACGTTGCCTCATTAGCATGTCGCTGAGCGAACACGTAATTATGCCTCTCCTCAAAATCGCTTAACAGGGAGAAGTTTTATCTTCAATAAAATGTATCACTATTTTGATTATAATTATGAAAGATTAATCTCAAGTTTTTCTCAAATATTGGTCTAGACTTTTAGAGTAGGTGGTTATCTCTATTAATATAGCAACATTATTAAAATGTTTCTAATAATTGGTAATTTTATCTAATATTCGATCATAAATTAATATTCACAAGATGCTTAACAATCCCTAATAACAAACTTCGAATATAGACGGTTAATCTCTCATCCAATAAATTGTGTTAAGAGACTAAAAATATTCGCTATTTTCAGAATTCTATTTCTGTGAAACTTCCCCGTAGTGTAGTACCGCGGGATTCAATTAGTGATGTCCATAATGTAGCATAACAAATAGTGTAGTGAGTTTTATTAATAGTGTGTTTATGGTAATGTTACACGCGTTTGCTTGTCTATGCGTAGGACCACCGCGCCTCGTGTTCGTGTACTATCAGGAGGAATACATTAATAATATTAGGCTGTTTGTGTTACTTAACTACATAGAGATGTTGCCAAATTAATATAAGGCATAGGGCTAGTTTTGGTTAATGCGATGTTTGGTGAGCCACATGCTCAGAAAAACAAATACTTATAAAAGGATTTCGGAGAGGCCTTTGGAAAACAGTAGGGCAGTTTAGACTATACAAAAATGAATTGTATATTTCTTAAGGTCCATATTCCGCTTTAGTGCTGTAAAATGGTTAATTTCTAAAGCAAAGTTAAAAGGTTTGAAAAAAAAAGACTAGCTTCTGCCAGCGGCTTCACCCGCGTGAAAACTGTTTTTTTATGACATCTATTCAAAAAGAGCTAGTTTATTCCTTGTAAACAGGGACCAAAATAGCTCATTAATCCCTTAGGGACCAAAATAGATTTGAATTTGGAATGTGGATATTGTTAGTAAATGTTCCAATCAGCAAAGAGATGAATCACAAACCATGCAGGAACAATGTATTGAATGTGACTGGCTGAAAAAATGCGTGCGCGCCAAATAAAGAAAAAAAAACAACGCTCGAAATTAAATGCATTCTGCCTTCGTTCGTAATTGTTTCCAATTCAGATTTTAGAATTATAAAAAATGAGCGCGTCTTCCTCAAGTAAAAGTATTATAATCAAGTTTTTCAAAAACTACATCCTGAGTCTCCGTTTTCGAGACTATTTCTAATTCCCAAGACATAAACAAATCTACTACTGTAACGGATGACACAAATAAAATTGTTACGATGCACTTCCATAATTGTTAAATATAAACATTAGCCTCTAATTATTTTGTTATGTGTCTTATGGTATTTAATTTTATGTAAATAGTTAAATGTAACGTTCTTGATCATAAGTTGCACTTACTTATTTCCTCATAGAGGGTGATAAAAAATAGAGTGTCCACCTCGGGAGCAACACTATTTTCAGCTCGAGTGACGTACTTTGAATCCCTCGCTGCACTCAGGATTCTACTCTAGAATTCTTCGCTCCGCTCTGGATTAAAAAAAAACACTCTCGCCTTTAAAATAGTTGTTTGCTCCCTAGGTAAACAATCTATTATGTCATCCCAAGGGAACATTATACCGGGATAAAAAGTATTATATGTGCTATTCCAGACTATAATCTATCTTTGTGACAATTTTCATCCAGATCCGTTCAGCTATTCTGGCGTGATTGAGTAATCTCCATCCAAACACTCACATTTATGTTATTAGTTCACATTCATGTACATTTGTAAAACTTTTTGCGTGTGACTAACTAGCTTCTGCCAGCGGCTTCGCCCGCGTGAAAATTGTTTTATCATCAGCCGTTCTGGCGTGATTGAGTAACAAACATACATCCATCCATCCAAACATTCTCATTTATAATATTAATACGCTACATTAGTTTAAAAAAAATGGATGATTAAAAAAATATACACACAAAAATTAATGGTTTGCATTTTACTTAACTTATAAAGGATATGTAAATCAAAATATTTTGAAAAAAAAGCTGACCAAAAGGAGGTCCAACGCAATTGATATTCTGGCACCGAACGGGCGTACGGCCAGTACCGAGTTAACATTGGGGAATATATATGCCTTAAGGAAAAGCCTCGTGGAAAATGATGGGTCAGAATAACGGGCATGAATTGAATACCTGTGGTTAATGTTAAAACCGTAAGCAATTTCGCGAGAAGTTTTTCACACGAAAATTGAAGTGAAAGATTTTTATGGACAAATAATATTTATGAGTAACTTCATAAATTAACTGAACAAAACCAGTCCATAACTCAGAAAATAAACCATTAAAGTAAAATTACTCATGCCAATTATTAAAAAACAAATTGTTCTCAGAAACGAGTAAATCATCTGCAAATAAATTTAGTTAATTAGAACTATTTACTTTGGTCTAATAATTTATTTTTGCGTAAATTTGTTTTCAAAAGGTTATGAACTTTTAACGTCAATAATAATTCAATTGATTTACTAAACAGTTTCTCTAAAGTACATAAAATCCATACTAATATTATAAATGCGAAAGTAACTCTGTCTGTCTGTATGTAAGTAAACTTATAACGCTTAAACCACTCAACTCATTTAGATGAAAATTGGTAGGGAGATAGTTTGAGACCCTGGGAAGGTTTTTTTTCCTGAAAACACGGAATGGGAGAAATGGGGGTGGGTTTAGTTTTGTATGAAACTTCTTATTATGGCTTAAACCGCTGAACCGATTTAGACGAAATTTGGTGTGGAGATAGATTCAGACCCTGGGAAGGACATGACTACTATTTTCTCTTAAAACACCAAGGGGGAGAAAAAGGGATGCGGGTTAGTTTTGTATAAAACTTCTTATTTTGGCTGAAACCGCTAAATTGATTTAGATAAAATTTGGTATGGAGATAATTTGAGGCCCTGGGAAGATATCGGCTACTTTATTGCATAAAACATGAAGGGTAGAAATGGGGGTTAATTTTGTATGAAACTTATTGATATGGCATTCGATTCGCTTTAAACTTTGCGGAAGTATAGTTTATGACAAATAATTTAAGTGTAGACATTTGTTTGTTTAACTACCCTAAAAGGGGGTTGGGTTTATGAAGATAAGATGAAGAAATTCTCTTCAAAAGCTGAAATTTTGCAGATGAGTAGTTTATAGATATTAAACGTTAGCTAAGAAATATTTTATTGTAAATTCACATTTCAAGAGGGGTAAATGGGGGAAGTTGAACTTTGAATGATTTTTTTATTGCGGCTTCCGATTTGGTTGAAACTTTGCAGGGATGATTTTGATAAAAAATATATTGAGTTCTGCATAATTATTTTATCAAACAACTCCTAAAAGGGGTTGAAGGAGTACCAGTGGGAGTGGAAGGCCAAATCAAACACTATGGAGAATAGCGAAAAACACTCAAAGGAGACCGGAGCCGATTTTGATGAAAACTAAAACATTGGATATTTCTTACTCTGTATATCGACAACCAGAATTGATTGATAAGATCTATATTAACGGGAGAGAAACCGTGGGCAAAAGCTAGTTAATTAGTTAAAATAATTATAATCGGAAATGTATAAGAATCAATATAAATTAAATGTTATCAAAGAAGTAGAGAGATATTCTATACAAACTAAAGTAACATAACTCGTAATCTCTGAAAGCGCACTTGAATGAATACCAAGAAACTGAAACTCAAAGTTATTACATTACTAATGTTACACGAAAAAACTTTTCTCACAACCAACTTAACAGCTAACTTAGCAACTTAAAACAATCCTAATAGTAATCATAAATAAATGAAAACCGCAATTTTCCTTTCAAGTTTTTCTTTTGCAAGTTATGAAAGTTGCCGCAAGAAATAATGGGCTCCAGCAAAGTGGTTTACCCGCCTATTGACTTGTGAACTTTATTGACACTTTTATCACTGTGTAATTACGAACTGAACATTATGACTTCATTCTATGCAATAGGTATAAACACAACTAGTAAGCTGTAAACAAAATTGCTAAATAATTGTAGATTGTAATTTAATTTTGTTTCATACGATGGGTATTGTAGGTTAATAACTTTATGACTTATTTTTTGCATAAATAATTATTTACTTAATTTTATTTGTGTGCTGTGGATTACGGGTGTAAAAATAATGATTATCCTGATGTTCTACAAGCCAAACAGTACAAAAAGTTGGAAAGACCTTACCAGAACTCTATCTACTTTATTTAGGAGTTCAATAAGTAATGTAATGGCAGTCTTATAACAATTCCCCATAAATAGAGATTACATAGGTACTCGATAAACCTCAATCATACCGCCGTAACACAGTGATAGACGGCCGCAGAGTGCTCACCTGTATATCCCCGCAGATTACCGGCGTGACGGTCGCCTGTACCAGGCTACCAGGCACGCAGGAAAGAGGAGGAGATGTTCTTTCATAAATCGGAGTATGATTTCAATTTGTCTCTTCATTGGTTTCGAGGCATAATACGTGAGGTTTACCTTTACGGGGTGTTGAAAGGTTTTGCAATATTGTCTAAGTTTCGATGTGGTAGGTACTGCATTTTGATCAAAAATTAATTTCAAATTGACTTATATTTCTAAAAATCATATTGGTCTTCACATACCTAGAATAGTAGTTACTTACTGAGTACTGCAAATAGTATATACATCCGTTAAGGGAGAAATTACTTGTTTTCCTACCTTGTATACACGTAGATTACCGCCGTGACAGTCGCTTAGTACCTACTAAGTACCAGGCTACCAGGCGCGCAGAAGAGGAAAGGACAGTTATTTCATAAATCAGAGTATAATTTAAATTCGTCGCTAACTGGGTTGGAGGCTGGTGTAAAAATGTATGGCTTACCTTTATGCGGTTTATAAAAGTTTTGCAATATTTCCTAAGTTTCCATGTAGCATGTTAGAAGTACTGTTATTTTATCCAAACTTTATTTTAAAACAAACAATATTTTGTCTTAGTTATGTAAAATCATTCCCAGTTTTAACACCTTTCTAGAATTCTGATTACTTACTGAATTCAGCAAATCGTAAGTACATGCCTGAAGGGTAATATGGGATATTACCTCTGCTAATCCCCGCAGATTACTGTGTGACGGTTGCCTGGTACCACGCTACCAGGCGCGCAGGAAAGGGGAGGTGATGTTCTTTCATAAATCGGAGTATGATTTCAATTCTTCGGTTCACTGGTTTCAAAGCGTTTGAGGCTGGTGTTAAAATATGTGAGATTAAACTTCATGGGGGTTGTAAGGGTTTTGCAATATTTCCCTTCGTTTCGATGTGCCAACTACATTTTTATCAAAATGTTATTTTAATTTGTCTTATTTTTCATTAGCAGATTCAGTAACTATGATACTGATTACTTACCGAATACAATTAATTATAAATACATCAATGAAGGATTATATCGAATCCTCTTCAGGGATTATGACGTCAAGTTATAATACCTTTCTATCGTTAGATACGATAACAATCAATTCCTTTTTTTTTTGAAGTGATCTTCCAGCTCATGTAAAATCCCTTCGTAATAGGTTGTTAAACCAAAGATTAAGTTTCCCCATGCCGTGTAAGTAAGTAGTACCTACAGACATAAATCAATATTATAAAGAGGTAAGATTTTATTGTTGGTTTGTTTGTTTGTACCGAATAGGCTCAGAAACTACTGGACCGGTTAAAAAAATTCTTGCTCCTATGGAAAGCTACATTATTCCCAATTAAAATAGGCTACAATTTGTTTTAAAAAAATAGAGATTCTTATGAAAATTGCAATAATGTACCCAAAGTCGCAAAATTTTGCTAATAAATTATTTTATTGGCGTGCGCTGAGAAAACTATTGATGATACAAAAATAATGTAACACAAGATTAAAGTACTCATTATTAACTACAAAAAAACTGCAAGAGAATATATCTCACTATAATAGTTAAGTCACAATAGCAGCTTTTGTGTTCTAAAATTTAATTAGAACGCCGGTAGAAACAAAAGTTGGTTACATTCGTATTGCAGTATCAAATAAATAGTTTAACAAATTGGTAGCTTGGTAGGTAGGGCAACGGTATGTAAGGTAGGGTAGGCTAGGTAGGTAGCCAGTTGACGGGAGAGAAGCCGCGGGGGTCAGCTAGTCTATACTTTACCAATATTATAAAGAGGAAAGATTTTTTGTTTGTTTGTTTGTACCGAATAGGCTCCGAAACTACTGGACCGATTTCAAAAAATATTTCACAGTTGGGAAGCTAACCTTTCCCCGGGTGACATAGCATACTTTTTATCCCTGTATTCCTACGGGAATGGGAACTACGCGGGTGAAACTGCGAGGCATCCGCTAGGTATATATAACTTTAGATAGAAGAAACAAGGGCCTTACTCTGACGTGTCAATATTGTCATGATTCCACTGTGAGAGAAAGACGGAGCTGTATAAGACGAACAGCAGTATCCGTTTTTCACAGCCGAATAATGGTGGCGTTGACACGTTTTAGGACGACCCTAATTATCGAACTAACGCAGTAATACCTACTAATAGTGTACTGAATATTTCAGTACCAACCTCTATTTGGTTTACGAATAGAGTCAAACAATACCTTTTAACAGTACAAATGTAAATGTAAGTAATTTCTACTTGAATCTAGGTCTTTTGTTGATACTAATGTTCTAAGAATGTGATATCACTATGATTGATGCTAAACGGCTTTGTGGTTCTGTAAGTACATTTTGATGACTGTACAAACGCGTAATAAATGATCGAGAAACTAAAACATGTGACATCCTCTATTCCCTTAGGGCTTGTCGTAAGTGGCCATGCTTTCAATGGAAGTTTGGGTCTCAACAGTTGACAGATTATACTTTCCTTAACGATTCGTTGGAATAATTGAATAGAACAGAAATACATTAATTCGACACAGACACAACACAACAGCAACAGACAATATAGTCATTTAAAAAAACCGGCCAAGTGCGAGTGGGGCTCCTGCACGAAAGGTTCCGTACCATTATCGCAAAAAGGCAACAAAACACGTTTGAAAATTAATTTAATTCTGTTTTTAGTATTTGTTGTATAGCGGCAACAGCAATACATCATCTATGAAAATTTCTAGCTATCACGTTTCATGAGATACAGCCTGGTGACAAACAGTTAGACAGATGTACACTGGAGTCTGTTTTTACCCTTTGGGTACGGAACCCTAAAAACAAGAACATTTTTGGCTGAGCGTGCCCATACCGAAAATATTACCAATTCAGCATTTGCTGGGCGTCAGACATCCAGCACTGGTTAGTAAATGTTAGGCCTTAAGCATCAGGAAATAAAATAAACTTTTGGTTCGTTTCGTACTTTTTTCTCGTTTGGTCGTAAAACGTATTTCTTAGTGAAACCTATCCATTTACGTAGGTGAATAAGTTCCTTCCCTTCAAATATAATCGCTTAACGCCTTTTCACAAGTCTCGGTGGCGTTCGCTGGAGTGTAAGTCTCTAAACGGGAGCTTTGACACGCATCGCGTCACATGCCCCAGGCACACACACATCGCGGCGAGACCCGCCGCCGCCGTGTGAAAGGGCAGTACACCTCCAACCGGCTTACAACATCATAGTAAGGAAACCACACGAGAATTATGACATATGTAATACATTTATGTATATGCTCTGAACACAATTCGCCTCATACTATTATAACTTGTAGTCCCATTCGGAATACTGAAGCCGTTGAACTAAATGCTCGAGCGTAATATATTTAGGTTAAATCAAGTGATGTCTACTGTACTAGACTATCATACAATCTGTGGACCCAACTCATTGTTCTGCATTGTTTCGTCATTCTTAGCTCATTATTGTAAGTTTGAACTTGGCTTTTATAAATTGTAGTAATTTCTTTGTAAAGACTCTGTTTGATGAATATTGTAATAATGTGAACAAAAAATTGGAATGGTGTTGGGCTATTGTTGTCTTGTCCAATGTTCGGCTTTTTATTAAAAAGTCTTGATACAAGAACCAAATGCTTTTTAATCAAATTTTCATGAGTTTTGACTTGCTCTCATCATAGGTACGTAAAATAACGATTTATAATTTATAGAAGTTGCTATGATCATCATTGTGTTATAATAGCTCGACGCGATTTGATTTATATCACACCGAAAAGCGAAGCCTTACAACAAACAAAGGAATAATTTTTCAAACCGGTCCAGGAATCTTTGAGTAATCGGGTAAAATACAAAAAAAAATCCAATGAATTGAGAATTTCCTAATTTTTTAGGGTTCCGTACCCAAAGTGTAACCAAAAAACCCGACTGCTTAAAAAGCGAACTAAAAGACGAGATTCGATTCGAGAAGTCGGGATTTTTGATTTAACTTTTTTATTTATAACTTCTTAGTTATTTTTTTTTCGAATTAGGTACATTTAAACATGTAAGTGTTATATATTTTTGAAATCAAAAACCCTTCCTCTAAAAACCCTTCATTTTGATACCCCACACAAAGGGTAAAAGAAAAATTGTGCCCATATGGCGCCCAAAATCCGCCATTTTTATATTTTCCAATTTTAATGTAGCCCGAGTGACACTCGCAGGGTTAAAATTATTCGATTGACGTAAGGACCATCAAAATCGCGTTTTGTCTCTAGAACGCCACTTAGGAACAAACATACATACATACATAGACTGATAAACACATTACCCTCTTTCGGCAGTCGGGTAAAAACCTATTACTAAGGTCCATCTGTCTGTCTGTCACCAGGCTGAATCTCATGAAACGTAATAGCTACAATTGAAATTTTCACAGATGATGTATTTCTGTTGCCGCTATAACAACACATACTAAAAACAGAATAAAATAAATATTTAAGTGGGGCTCCCATACAACAAACCCGTTTTTTGCGATAGTGGTACGGAACCCTTAGTGCGCGAGTACGACTCGCACTTGGTCGATTTTTGAAGTCAGTTAAAAGTAGTTGTGAAATATCGCCTATCGACGTAATTTAAATTGCATCGCGCCTTCAGGATGGTCACTTACCATTCTAATAACAGATAAGTTATGTAATTAAAGTTTCGCTTAACTAGAAATAACTTGTACGTACTTTGTATAAAAACCTAGTATTTAAAGTCCATTGCAGTTACAACTACCACCGTAACAACTATAATGAACCTATTTTGTGTCGCTGACTGGAAAAAAAAACCCTAAATGAAACAATTTGACTACATAAGTAGACAATTATTTATTTAGAGCTTACTGAAATAATTGAAGGCTTCTTTACGACCATCATTTATAGAGACCCACATTTATTTGTCCTTGACGAGTGTGGACCATTAACACATTCAAACAATGACTATGTAGCTTGTTAATGTCGAAAGTATCTGACTAGCCTTTTCCCAACTTTATTGACCACAATATCTGACCTCCTCGATCCAGTAATTGAAAAGAAAGAAAATTTGTTTCAAATAAATTTCACTAGATGGCTCGATATGCATCGATTGAATTTTGTGTAAAATTAATTTTTTTTTTTTTTTTTTTTTATAACCTATAGGCTCGCGCTTGACCACAATCTCACCTGATGGTAAGCGATGATGTGGTTGACGGTGAAACACGCTTGCCTAGAAATAACCTATTCACTCTTGACTTAAAGACCCCTAGATTGTAGCTATCGGGAAACACAGACTCCGGCAGGGAATTCCACTCCTTAGCTGTACGCATAATAAAAGTGTTCCCAAAACGTTTTGTGCGTATGGGTGGGATGTCTACCATGTATCGATGGCGCATCGCCGTACGTCTGGTAGTCCGATGATGGAACGGGCTAGGTGGAATTATATCGTGCAATTCCATCGCACACTCCCCGAAATGTAACCGATAAAAAACCGACAGGCTGGCAACTCGGCGACGATGTTCAAGACTCTGGAGCTTTGACTTGACCAGCGCCTCATCGCCGATGAGCCTCTTGGCTCGCTTTTCGATCGACTCTAGTGCGTCAAGCTGGTATTTGGCTGATCCGTCCCAGAGATGAGAACAGTACTCCATGCATGATCGAACTTGCGCTTGATACAAGTTGAGGAGCTGTTCCGGCGTGAAGTACCGTCTCACCTTTGCAAGGATCCCCAGCTTTTTGGCAGCCAGCTGAGCCTTTGCCTCAATGTAAGGGCCAAAATTGAGAGTAGATGTCAACGTAACGCCAAGAAGCTCAAGATGGTCAGTTATTGGCACGGTCGCATCTCGGAAAGTTGGATCTGGGTAAAAATTGGCTCTTTTTAGCGGAAAAAAGACACGCCTGGGTTTTAGCGGCATTAAACCTGACCAGATTGGCATCGCCCCATTCGGAGACTGCCTGCAAGGACAGGTTCAAGCGCTCCACCATGGCCTCCCGGAGAGACCGGATCTGAGGCCCGGTAGCACGAGCGTTGGACAAGTATCTTTCAGCAACAGTGCTGTCGTCTGCAAACCCAAAGGTGCCGGGTTTAAGCAGATCGTTAATATGCAGCAAGAATAAAGTTGCTGAGAGTACCGACCCCTGAGGGACCCCGGCATTGATATCCAATTGGTCCGACGAGCAGCCATCGATAACCACTCGAATGGACCGATCTCTCAGGAAGTCTGCAATCCAATCACACAGACCACCGGGCAAACCGAATGAAGGAAGCTTACCAATAAGGCTTTCGTGCCAGACCCTATCAAAAGCCTTCGAGATGTCGAGGGAGACGGCAAGCGCTTCCCCGTGTCTCTCGATGGCCTCACTCCAGATGTGAATGGCATACGCTAGAAGATCCCCAGTAGACCGATTTCGGCGGAAGCCGTATTGGCGGTCACTAAGGATATCGTTAGATTCTAGGTATGCCAGGAGCTTCGTGTTAAGTACACGCTCCATACTCTTACAGAGTATGGACGTTACAGAGATGGGTCTGTAGTTGGCCGGGTCAGCTCGACTACCCTTCTTGGGCACGGGCTGTACGTTAGCTAGCTTCCAAGCATTCGGCACTTTTCCAGTCTCATACGAAAGGCGGAATAGGCGTGTCAAGATCGGAGACAGTTCAGGCGCACAGGTTCTGAGAACTATTGCTGGTATTCCGTCCGGGCCACTAGCCTTGTTCACGTCGAGGTTGCGCAGTACCTTACGGACGTCCTTTTGATGGATACGAATGTCCGACATACTCGTCTCGCATCCATCAGGATAAGAAGGGGGCCGCGCGTCACCAGGGTTCAGACGTGAAGATTCCGCAAAAAGAGAGGCAAATAAATTTGCCTTCTCCTCAGCAGAGTGGGCCAGTGACCCGTCGGGTTTCAGCAGTGGTGGTAGTGAGGGACGGCTGAAGTTGGACTCGACCGACTTAGCCAGGGACCAAAACGCTTTACTACCTGCTGGGTAAGAAGCAAGTTTGGCCCCTATTCGGCCAATGTGGTCGAACCGAGCCCTTCTCAACACCTTCTTGCAGGACTTGGCAGCCCTGTTATAGGCTTTCTTCCTTTGACCCACGTCACTCGCTTTGCGCGAACGAGCGTCAACCCATGCCAGGTACGCCTCATGTTTAAGCGCGTCGGCGCGATGACATTCAGCGCCAAACCATGGCCGGTCAACATTGGTCATTGTTACGTCAGAAAACGGAATGTAGTACTCCATTCCCTGACGCAACACATCCGTCACGTTGTCCGCGCACGCCGTAGGATCATCCGAAGAAAAGCAAGTAGGCTGCCAAGGATAACATGCGAAGAAAGATCGCATGCCAAAAGAAAAAGAAAAGAAGAGTGAATGGAAGAGAGGAGTAGGAAGTGAGACGAGGTTCCACGCTGCTAACCTACAGACACGCACTGAAAGGACGCCATCATTGGGGCACTAGCCCGGAGACTGCGGGGACGCCCGAGCCCCCCCGGAATGTCTATCGGGCCCTCCCTTCTGGTCGCCAACCAGCACGATAGTGCATTCCGGGATTTTTCGACAGTTGGCGGGGCAGCCTTTCATGTGTGGCTGGCACACTACTTGGGCCCCCAACTACCTGCGGTCGGCCAGCGGTGCACCGTGCCTCGGATCCCGCTACCCTCCGCGACTAGTCTCCCGATACGCCCATAACAGCGCGCGCCAGACTGGTCTGCTTGCAGTGGAACAGCTATCTCGACCCAACTCCTCTAGATGGCTACACTGAGCATCGTATCCGGAACACGGCCATTTTCTAGAATTGATCATAAAAATTGTATGTAAGTTTAATGAAATCTCTTAAGCACAAAATTATGGAATATTGGCCCCTTAATTCACATTATTATTTGAACGGATAATTTAAAATACATTCCAATAAACGGTGCGGTTTTAAATTTGTGAGGCATTCCACTAGATTTTTTGGTACCATGAAACTGTAAAAACGTGCAAAATGGTTAATTATGCTACAAGTGCGGAAGGTAGGTGATTTCCGATGAGTGGCATTTTTATTCACGAGCGAGTGAAGCGAGTGAGTGGATAAATCGACACGAGTCGGAAATCATCTTACGTACGTGTATCATACAACATTTTACTATGCATTGTGCGAGGAAATAAATAAATTAATAAAATGAAATTATAAAATGGCGGGCTTATTCAAGCGCGTTCAGCATATCCACAGATTAACTAATAGTTCTTCGGGCATATCTACTGCGCATGTGCAAATAGCTGTCACATCGCAACGCAATAAGGCACGAGCAAAATATACGTTCTGCCAAACATATTTAATTAATATTTAAAATTAATTTATTGATCAAAATCTAAATCTAGAGTAATTAAAAACGCCTAAAATAAAGAATTAGTTTTATTTTACCTTTTATATGAATGATAATCTGTACATAACTAATTTTTTAAACTTTTCTCAAATAATAAAAACTCTATGCGTCGGGCTGACGTTGGAGTTAAAAATTAAAAAAGTACAGGAAAGTAAAAAGCACTAGTGAAAAAAAGTGACACTTTCCGCACAGTTTGGCTGCTTGGAAAACCGTTTTTTTTGAGGACATGCATTGTAAAATGTATAAAATAATACTATAAAACAAATTGTCACTGTATTTAAAGAAATAAATATTCACGACCCAAGTAAATCCTTTTACTTGCAAGTCGCTGCTAACACCATCTATCGCTTGGGAGAGAACCGACCGCGTTCGATGATTATTTACATCGAAGTGATTGTGATTTCGATTTTATTCAAACATAGCTAAGAACGCTCTCGATTAAGTCACCTTTTAAACAAAAAAACTAAATCAAAATCGGTTCACCCGTTTGGACGCTATGATGCCACAGACAGAGACACAGATACACAGCAACACACGTGAAACTTATAGCACCCCTCTTTTTCTGGCGGGCGTTAAAAATGGTACTTACGTCGGCACGGTTTCCTTCGTATGGGATGAGGCATCTGCATGCTAGTATTATATTATCTGTGGTAATGGATGGTCATCCAATTATGAATCCGGCTAGGCATGCTTTGCTTATCCTTGACGATCAACCCATTATTTAGCCACGAGCACCTACTAAATAGACTGTTTTTAATTTATTTTAAATATAATTTTAATATTGTTAATCCATTTACATCTAGCAGTCATCTAGCTCAAACAAATATTCAATGTAAGTCTAACAACAAAAAAAAACATTCAATAAAACATTGCATGTTACTACAAAGTGTGCTGAAAATTTAATTCTTAAACAATTTTCGCCTAACTGGTTAGTTGTGGAACAAAATGTGGCAATTTATGTGCTCTGTGACACGTGACGCTGACGGCTGTGATTCGGCGCGACATAATGCACTTATTATGGGGCACGCGAGGCACAGGTGAGTTGAGGTGGTGGCGTGTGACTTGTGACTCTCGATGAAGTCATGTTCTTATTCCCACGCGAACACAACACTCCTACTTATATATTATTATTTAATCAACAATTTTAAATTTTTTGCCAAACAATGCCTTACAAAAGAGACAAACTAAACAGAACAGAAGGTTATATTTTCTTTCTGTCACCAAAGGTCGTATCGTTTACTCCGTACATACCTCACTGTCTGAGTCACACGCTCTTAACTTTTTATATCAGAACATTTTACTCATTTAGATTTAGTTTGAAAGTGTTTATTTCAAGAAGTTCGTGAGATTGTGGCATTAATGGTGACTTCGTTTTATTTTCGCTGTTTAGCTTTTTGTTTACCAACTTTCTTCTTTTGTAAAGTAATTTAATCAGGACCCTTATCTTGACGAACTGTATTTTTAATGTGCTCTTTAGGCTTTTAATTTGTGTTATTGTGGCACGAGTAGAATGGTGAAAATAACGACCTTAAGCTAAGAGCTATGGCTATGACGTTGTTAACAAAGTTTACGATATTTTTAGTTGTATGTATTTGTGTAAATGGATCTAAAATTCATGACAAACTTTTCGTGTGGGTATCGATTATAACACAATAAAAATAATAGTTTACTAACGATAGAAAATCGGATTACAATCGCTCTTCAACTAAAAATATCCCACACACACACACGCACAATATGAGTAGTACTCAGTGATGTCTGAATAATGAACGGCGTACATCGGAGTACTCCGACACAATGGCCCTCGTCCTCATCTCTTATCCACTCGTGTGCGCCTAGTACTCGCCGAATAATTGAGGAAAATTCGACTAATAAGATATTTCACGCTGATTTACGTTACAACGAACATTATAGTATGTGAAGACGTGTAACAGTAAATTTACCTGAATTTTGTGTTATGTACATAAGTATATAAGTTTCGTATACACAGTTGTCGAACATAAATAAGTTTGAAACTTAGTATTATTTTGTAGCTTAATAAGTACTATTTTAGTTCTATAAGTCTTAGCTCGTTGTGTGATTCCCAGAAAAACTAACAACTTGTGGATGGTATAAGTTAGTAAATAAATAATATGATTCTAAAAATTTCGTCTACTATAACGTTAGTTACCACAAAGCAGTCAAGTTCAAGTTTCACTTTTAGTTCATAAAACAAAGTTAAAAATAAATAAACACTTAAATATACAGTTTACAAAAAACAAAAAAAATATTAAATGGTCTTTGAGCAACGGGAACTTTAACAGGCCTGATATCTTATGACGTTTAACATCTCTGACTCACGTGAGTTTTAACAGTAAAAGTTTAAATGCTGACTTTTAAATACAAAGTCCACACGAGTAAGTACAGCTGATTGCCTTTCCCCTCTCTACCTCTTCTCCCTCGAGGAGTTGCCGCTGAATCTGTAATATTAATGAGCGCTGTAATGAACGCCTCAACAATCAAGATTAGGCTTTTCACAGAACTTTGTTTCACTTCAATGTAAATTGTTTGGTTATATCTGAAAGACGGATTAACGTGCAAATCTAGACATCTTGATTAACTTCTGGAATTTAGACATTAATGTTTCAGTTTGACATTTTAATTTCAGTACCTGCCTAAACAATCAATCTGCCTAATCTTTGTCCAACTATATTGATCAGTAGCTGAAAACTATTTCAAAACTATTTTAAGCTAAACGTATTTTTTTGGAAAAAAATATATGTTACAGTAGACCATTTTCTTAATAATTTGATCTACGAAATTTTTTAGGTTTATTTGTATACGAAATTGTAATTAATTTGTAAAGTTATGTCGAAAACGGACAAAAACACGACAATCGCATCAAAACCGCCGGGCGTATATTATTGAAATTTTCACCATGTCAAAGACATTTGAATTATCTACATTTTGATCTAAGAGATAGGCTTTTAATTTTAAGGTGTTAGATTTCCTGTCTTCTGACTATCCCTAATGACTATCAAACATTTACAAATAACATCCGGGACGCAGGCATCTCGGTATGTTAAGATGGTCACCCATCTACGGACCGACCTCGGTAAGCGTTACTTAACCTTGAAGATCGACCCGTGCGGCTTTTAATATTTAGCCACGAGCTCCTCTCGGTACCGGTCCAAACAAATAATAAAAGAGATTTTGAGGAATAAAATTCTACACCAGGAGTTAAAAGGAAGTTATTTACAGATGCATGTAATGTTATAAAAGAATGGTTCCGATGTAATAGACATCTCTCAAATAAAGACGGTTAAAAAGAGGTGGATCGCCCGGGGCTCAGTCTTATGTCAACAACTCAGTTTCATTTCGTTTCTTTCTTGTATCTCGTATCATGGAGCGTCGTTATCATCGCTTAGTTCACATTATTTAACTTCGACCCTCTTTGCTCGTTCACTGTCATGTTACTGCGGTCAATTTAATATTTATATGGATTTGAAGACGTATTTTTTTTTTTAACTTGTAAGAATTAGGTATGAAGTGGAAAGAACAAGAGTTGTATTCCAAGCGCCACTTAATAACCGTAACATCAAGCAATTTGTACTTGTCTTAAAGTTGAATAATTTGAAGACAAACGCGACAAGATAACAATGAAACTCGACATTTTAAACACGCAGCGAGTCGTTTCACCTCCAGCTCCCGAGAGGGTGTGAGAGCCAATCGAGTGCACCCTAATTATTTGCAGAAGCCACCTGCCACGCTTCTTAATTTTGACAGCTAAGAGGTTGACACTCTTTGTCAAAGTTGTGAAGGAGGGCACTTGTCGCCCTCTCCCTCCCCGCGCCCTCCGGAATAAAGTGGCGAGACGTGCCTCGCTGCCGAGCCGATAATATTATTCGAACAGCCTGTCTTATACATTTTAAACGTGTCGCAGTTTCAAGCTGTTCCTGCAGAGCCTTCGCAACAACACGAGCTGATAACCTGCTGAGATAAACGCTTATCTGAGCGGGATATCATTTTGTTTTGTTGTTTGGTATTCATTTTTGCGATGATCTATGAATACAGTACTAATGGTACTTCACACGAGTGCATATTGTTCGTGAATAGTGTTATCAAAATTTCGTATCGTTTTAATCATTATCATATTGAAAGGGATCAACATAAAGGTCCCTAAGTTACGTACCGTAAAACTCAAAAATTGTATTACAAGTAAAATTTCAAAATTTAAAAAACCCCCGACACAGTTTTTATTTCATGCTACATAATTTATCTAGAACATAGTAGATACGCCTCGATCGGCAATCTATTGAACACGTAATTATGACACGATATCTTGCGAAAACACCCTAATTCAAACAGTAAAACGCCAATAACTTTTTAACGGCTAACCCGATTATATTCAATCATTTTTTTTTTTTTTAGAAATTGACTCACACACTGTTCCGTTGTTGTTGAATTAGGTATTTTACCTATGTTTGTAATATTTGTAAGTATGTGAGAACCATGTTCCTACTTATCAAATTAATTAATTTCCCTGTTAATGCTTTTTAATACTTTATACCTGTGTGTAGAGCTATTCTGGGTGCATCGTCCTCACATATATTAATGTATGTACGTATGTTAATATTGTAAAACACCATTTTTTTTTTTTTTTTACAAGAGTAAGTATGGAGTTTCTTGTGCGTTCTTCTCCATAACAATCTACTTTCCGAATGCACGGTAGAATCATTTTTTTTTTTTTTTTATTACTTTTAATTTTTTTTTTATTACTTTTAATTTTTTATTTTAATTTATGTGACGTTCAAAAGTGCCGTTTATTGGCCTAATTGAATAAATATATTTGACTTTGACTTTGACTTTGACTTTGACATAGCTAAGAACACTTTCGACAAAATCACTATTCAAACAAAAAAAGTACATTAAAATCGGTTCACCCACTTGGACGCTATGATGCCACAGAGAGACACACAGATACACAGTTACACAGCAACACACGTCAAACTTATAACACCCCTCTTTTTCCGACGGGGGTTAAAAATGGCTCCTTAAGCATAAAAATACTAATGCTCATAATTAAAATAAGTTCACATAAAGAATAACTGCTTAATAATACCGTGCAGCTCTTAATGAGATATCGCAGTGGAGTGCGTTTTGTGGAGCATTCCGACATAATGGCGCTTTTTGTGAAACACGTCTCAATTGTTGGCAGGTTCATTGAAGGGCGTTTTTTCTGTGTACTAATAGCTAGCTTTATAGTAAGTGTGAATCTATTCACTACACGAGGACTTCATTCAACATTAGCCTTTTTAGCGAGCGCTAATGGACGAGCTATTTATATTTCTGCCACAAACATAGATGCGAATGAATCTTTGTGAGACTCATCCACATGCTTCACATTATAAGATTATCTTCTACATCATCATCACATAAACGTAGGTATAAGGACTCGGAACGATCCGAAGAATAATAAAAAGGTATTCCTGGATCGCAAATGGGAGCAGTCGTCTCTTCTAGATAGATGGATCTTTTACTTTGTCCGTAAACGGATTCACCTTCTGCGCGCCGCCGGTGAAATAGCCGAGAAATGAATAAAAATAATAGGAGCGGCGACCGGGGCAAATAATCAAGTTATAAATGGTTTAAATTGCTTTCAACTTTACTTTAAAATATAGATTTGATGAGAACCTCGAAGTGAACTGTAACAGAATACGAAAACTGAATTCGAAATAAACATAGCGAAATGGATTTTAGAGCTGAGCGTCCGAATGTTCCAAATAGTCGGATTTTGGCAGTATTTATACAATAGTAGCGCTGCATACATAAAGTTTGGTAAATTTTGGCAACAGTTGTGGAGTTGTCCAACTTGTGCGAGTGCTTGTTGTCGCGATACTAAGTTGTCGACATCTTGCGCCGCCTGCGACTATACTGTACACTGTACTGTACAGTGTACATATACTGTACAGCGAGCAACGACACGGAAACAGACAGCGATACATTGTGGGGCTGCGAGCCACCAAGCCAGGCGCGAGTATCTCACACGTACAAAGCACATTTCGACTACATTCCAAATTGAGCTCTTTGAGCAAAAAGTGACATTCAAACAGATAATGCGTTCTGCAATTACTTTGCACCGCTCTCAAAGGCTGTGCCATTGAAGTCGTTATTGCGTAAGTGTAGAGAACATAATAGCTTGGAGTGGCGTCACGAACCAAAATCCTATTAATCTGATACAATGAGCGTGTAATACATGGAACCGTACTTAGTTGGCGTGTTGTAATGCGGGATGAGCCGCGCCGCGCGCCGAGCTAGTGTTACAAGGGGCTTAATGTCACAGCGGAGCTGCGGAGCGCGAACTGATAACAACTCATTAATTATATGAATTATATTAATCAGTGGCACACCGTTCAAGCATGAACACAGCAGAATCAAAGACAGTCGTAACACATTGTGCTCAACACTAAACGCTGAGTATACAAATAGTATTACCTTACGAGTCTACAGTTACGAGCGACATAAAAACAGACACGTTAGTTTCTTTATTTTCTAATTAACATCGAAATATATCCAGAGTGTTGTAAATTAGAACTAATTTATGAGATAAAGTGCACTACTTGTAATAGAAAAGAAGAATGTGGAGGTATTTCCGTGAGCGGACAGATGTCCACTCGAGCGAGCTGGAACACAAATAGCGCTCACTAAATGAACCTGCTTCCTCAATTACTTGTGTCAGCGTGATTGTGCCGCTAGTTAAAGAAAGAAAATTTTCACTTCGTATTACAAAGACTCCAACTGAAATATGCAAAACAAAATAGTTTTCGTTCGTAGCGCGGCACTAACAAGGGATTAATAAGTTTAGCAATGTAAAACGAATTGTTTCGAAATGAAATTCAATTTCAGTTTTCTTTTCAGCGCAGAAATGTCGTAGAAATTGAATAAAAATCATTTAAATTTAATGTATTCCCAGGTGATAATGAATAATGAATGATAATTATATATGAAAGTAAATAAAACTGTTAATCTGATATTCGATTTCAATTGATATAAATATTGTTGGAGCAAAATGGGACGACCGTAAATATTAATTTAAATAAAATTATGTTTAATGTTCACGATCACTTCCAATGCGGTGGGAAGTGACTGTATCAGCCGTAAAATGTTACTCCCAGTGCTGGACGTAATCCTTCCGGTCATTTGCCACATCCTCAACTTTTCTGCGTCCAGTGGTGTCTTTCCTTGTTCATGGAAAGATGCTCAAATTATTCCATTACCAAAAAAGTCCAATCCCACATCCTTTTCTGAGTTCCGTCCAATATCCGTCCTGCCATTCCTGTCCAAAGTCCTGGAACGATTAATCCACGACCAAATTAGCATTTTCCTATCTAAAAATAATCTCCTCAATCCTTTCCAGTCCGGCTTCCGTCCTGGTCATAGCACCACCACAGCTCTTCTCAATATTACGGATGATATAAGGTCAGCCATGGAAAGCAGTAATCTGACGGTCTTGGCATTGTTAGATTTCAGTAATGCCTTTAATACTGTCGATTTCGATGTTTTGCTTGGCATTCTGCGCTCTCTTAATATATCTCCATCGGTGATTGACTGGTTTCGTAGTTACCTGTCCGGTCGCCGGCAACGTATCTGCATTGGAGAGACTTTGTCTTCCTGGTGTAGTACTTCTGCTGGGTTACCACAGGGTGGCGTTTTATCCCCTTTACTTTTCGCTGTTTTTATAAACTCAATCTCCAGTGAACTAACTTCTTCCTACCATCTTTATGCGGACGACCTACAAATTTATGCGCGAGCTCCTCTCGGACATCTGTCTGAGGCTATCGTTACAATAAATGGTGATCTGGGCCGGATATGCGAATGGAGCAAAAGGTATGGACTAATGGTAAACCCCACAAAGACGCAGGTTATAGTGGTGGGCAGTTCTAGGATGGTTTCAAGAATCGACTGGACGACTCTTCCCCAGGTTTTTTTCGATAACTCATTGATTCCGTTCTGCGAGAAAGTTAAAAACTTGGGGATATTCATTGATGAGAACTTCTCTTGGACTGCCCAACTACAGGAGGTTAGCCGCAAGCTATTTGCATCTGCTGCCTCTTTGAGGAGACTGCGTAATTTTCTTCCGATTACCACCAGGATTGCGCTTGCACAATCTCTTCTTCTACCCATCCTTGATTATGCTGATGCCAGCTATCTTGACCTTACTCAAGAACAACTTGATAAGCTTGAGCGACTTCAAAATGTTTGTATAAGGTTCATATTTGGTTTGCGCAAATATGACCATGTTTCCGAATTCCGTGTGAAGCTCAAGTGGTTGCCCATTCGCCTTCGCCGGAATGCTCATATTCTTTCTCTTTTATATAATGTACTCTTTACTCCTTACACCCCTCTTTACCTCAAGGATCGTTTCCAGTTTCTCCGCGATTCCCACACGAGATTTCTTAGGTCATCAGAGAACTTACGACTTCAAATGCCAATGCATTGCACGACTTTTTTGGATAAATCATTTACGGTACAGGCTACTCGTCTATGGAATGCATTGCCAGATCCAATCAAACGTGCTCAAACATTGCCTGTATTCAAAAGACTTGTAAAGGAACATTATCTGTCGTTGTCTTCTTCTTAGCTTGTCAATTTCAAACAAATACTGTGATTATCAATAGATTGTCGTAACTTTTTGTATTTATTTTTATTTGCCTATATATTAAGTGGCTATGTATGTATTTATGTATCTATTGCATAACTTATGTATTTATCTGTGTATCTATTGTAGTATATAATTTTAGCACTGTTATTGTTACACCAATGACCGCCCCATTTCATGTCCAAGCAATTACTCTCCATACCAGGTTGCCTGGAAGAGATCGCATCATGCGATAAGGCCGCCCATTGTATATGTATTAGACTTAAGTTTCTTTTTGTTAATGTATTTTATGGTGTACAATAAAGCATATAATAAATAAATAATAAATAAATAAATAAATGTTGTTACGAAAATAAATGGCGTTACAAGTCAGTTCTTGTTCATATTTAAAAACGAATCGAGTTGCGGTTATTTTGATTAACTTTTAATTTGTTATCGTGGCAGAGCGTATCGGTTTATAATTTAAACACATTTGTATGATATAGACGGAGGAAATTACATAGTGGAACGTGTCTGAAACTTGAAGGATATCTCTGTTTAGCAAATGTGTCTCAACAGTGTAACGATTAGATTATATCTGATATTCGTGCTCGTGAAGCCAAACGATATTAAAGTGTAAAATGTAATTTTACGTGTTCCAGAGGAGCTGGAACATTAACATTTGCTGCACTAACACTAACACTATATAATAATATGTAATTTCCATGATCATGTTCACGTTGAAACGTTTCAACAACAGTGCACATCGCGGTCATTGCGCGGCTTGGCAAGTTCGCACCGACAATATAGCGCTATAACGACACCGTCACTCAGGGGGTAAGCACGGAGCTAAGGGCAGGTCATTAGTCAGATGGCAGATAAAACGGCGCACGCGGTATCGGCCACAGAGCGCGCTTTAATTGTGGCCTGTTATTAATAGTGGCGATTACATCGGACCCATTGTGGCCCATTGTGGCCCATTGTGGGGCAAACAATCAACTATTTACGAGCGTTTAATTACCGAATCAATTAAGTTAGATGGCGAATACATTACAGGACTAATCTAATGGAGTTATAGTGGACATTTGAATAATATGCTTTTGGGTGCCTATTAGTTATTCAAACAGAATAATAATTGTGCACTTTATCATAGAATTCATGGTAAGAATTAAATAGAAGACGCTCAACAAATATAATCATAGATCACGATTAAAGAACAGATAAATATCAAATGAGCTCACTTAAGTGGACTGCAAGCAAAGATCGCTTTAAGCGAACAAAGCGATCGTAGATACGATAGATATACCTACAAGGTTCATAGAACTTGAAAATCATAGGCGACCAAATCCATAACGATCCAAATCCACCCACAAATGGGAGCGTACCACGGCTGTACAAACGAAAACTAAAATTCGACACCGGATCGCAGTATCACGTATCCATCGCTACATCAGAGCGATTAATGTCCAATAAAGTGGCAGTTTGCCGGCAATGGACGATCCATCACCGCGCGCATCGCTTGCTCACATCACACTCGTATTGGGTAACAGCATTAACCGCAAACGTATTTTCATGTATGAAATGAGCTGTGAAAATAGTTTGACGTCGAGTTGAGCTTGTTACATCGCACTAAGTACCTCGTCACTCCAGACATGAGTACTTAGTGAGCGAGGTTTCATGTCTTACTTCGCCACTAATAGTTATGAGGTGAACAACTGCACATGTCGCAGATAACAGCGTGATTAATGAAGCCACCAGCCACGACACAAAGAAACGGCTTTGATTCACTGTTCAATCACTGACTTGAAATATTTCTTAACAGTAATTACTTATTGTTTGACATTTCTATGAATATAGACGATCATATTATTGCTTTTGAGAATGTATATCTTTGAAGTTCAGCTTTAAGGTCGGATATTGTTTAAATCCAGGTGAGCTCAGACGAGTCTAGGAATGTCGCCGACTCTTAATCATCTCGAGAACTTTTATATTATCTAACTTTAGTATCTACTCTGTGGCTCTTTGTTATTCCCAGCTATATATATAGCTATAAATCTCTGAGAGATCCATCGTTACTTACTTAGTAACATTAGCTGAGAGCTATTACATACAGAGCTAATATTGCTAATAACTCCTCAACTACAATTACAACATTAAACACTACTGTAGTTTGAATAATGATCCCTATATAACACACTGTTGAGGATGGCTCGAATGGTTCCCCCATTCAAAGTGTCCAAGTGTCAATAGATGCTAATGTAATTTGTAATATTGAATAATTCAAATGTAGCTCGTAGGAAGGTTGGTTTGGTGACAAGCCTCCGACTCGGCTATTGCCCATAGACGGACGACACCGCACAATTATTTCATTATTTTAATTGATTACTTCTGCCACAATTGACTCTGAAAGGCTATTTCGATGGCGCCTGTCTTCGGCCAATTAACGTTGTGTTCATTATAAGGGGTCGTGAAATATTTGACTTTATTAAAGAAACAATGGAAAATCATGATCTTCCATTCTTTCTAGGATTTCTTCAGTCTTTTTAGGATTCGTACCCAAAGGCCTATTACTAAGACTCCACTGTCCGTCTTTCTGTCTGTCTGTCTGTCCGTCTGTCCGTCTATCTGTCACCAGGCTGTATCTCATGAACCGTGATAGCTAGACAGTTGAGATTTCGTTTGTCGTTTCGTTTGTCGCTATAACAACTAATACTAAAAACAGAATAAAATAAATTTGGGCACCCATACCAATAAACGTGAGCTTTTGCCGTTTTTTAGCGATAATGGTTCGGAACCCTTCGTGCACGAGTCCGTCTCGCACTTGACCGGTTTTTTTGGTCTTCATCAAGTATTTGTATTGTTAATAGGTTATTTAATAGCTAATCCAAAGAAAAGGCTTTTCCTATTTTTATTTTAACTTGGGGTCCATGTGTTCTTAGCATTCATTGATAAATATGTTTAGACTGTCACACTATTTAAATGTATGTAGACTGAGAAGATAATCGATTAAGACTAATACTATTTACATTTAAATTAAATCTATGCAATCCTTTGTGCCATCTGTCACAACAACAACTCAATCGGTCAAACGGTTTAATTTGATATTCCCACAAGCGTGGGCACCCTGGGCACTGGGGACGAACATTCAATAAAAGGATTTGATATCATACCCTTCTGTTATCAGGATCGCTCTGATCCACGGTCCTCGGCACTCCGCACTACACACCGCTATCTCACTGTAATAGAGTCACTGGCACGGCACCGTCACAAGATTTATTCGACCACCATTTACGATCTTCAAAGGAAACTTCAGATAAAGCAGAACAAAGTCGCTACATTTGAGTTTATTCTCCGAAAGCGAGCGTCAAATGAAGTCTCGGACGATGATAAAAGCTTTATCAGGAAATCATAATTCCACGAAAGACAAACCGCGACCGAACACGAGTGTTTACAAAAGCGGTACTCGAGCTCCACTGAGGAGCTTGTGGGAACATCAAACCGAACTGATCGCGCTCGCTTGAACCAGGAACGTATAAATAATTCGATCTGCGACGAAAGTTGACTGATATAGCGTTTGATTAAGGAGGCGGAGACTCACATGTACGTAAGGCGAGATAGAGGCAAAACAACAAACATAACTTTAGCCGGGTTTTCGGCGTGGCGTTAAATCGCGTCATAAAATAGTGAAGGTTTATATAGCGCAGCGGGATTGGCTTATCTGTGCCCAAGGGAGCGATCTGCGATCGAGACGGCAAGCTTCGCTAAGTGTGCCCGGCTGCCCGCGCTTGTGGCACACGACATTATTCATAAATCGAGCAGATTCTGACGAACACTACCTACACGTACTGGATGCTAATGGCACACATTCCTATTAAAAGCAGAATGAGTTCGACTAAAGTGATGAGGATCTTATTTACGAGCTCAGGTTTATGCAGAATTTACGTAGGAATAAGTATCTGAAGATTAAGAACCGTCCATCAATCTCTCTCTACGTCGGCGCTATGGTTTCTCGTAAAGGATGGCTTTATAGTTCAAGTTGAGTTAACTTTATAAATCAAAGTGTTTGTTGGATTAATATATATTATGGAATAATCATCAGATTTATTTACAAAAACTTTCTATCCACATGCTTAGTAAATAAAGACATAGGTAAACATTGATTAGCAGGTTCTAAATTAGCGTTGTACCATTAAACTGCACTGCATTGCATTGTGTTCTAATACCATCACTAAAGTAACGATAAGCGCTACGCGACAGCCCTTCTCTGGAGGTCTTCAGGTGGAAGATTAAAGATCATTTCCTTGCATAATGAGATAATTTCTAATATTATATCGTATTAAGTATATTTATGTTTTAATTTAATTCGTCATAAGTTATTTTAATATTGTACACTGAGGCATCCAGTGTATAGCAGTGTAGCACTCTATAATTGTAAACTTACTCTGTCACTCTAGGGTTTGCTGTAAGAGAACTCAGCATTAAGTTAAGCTCGCCTTTGTACATGAACTTTATTATCACGTGTATGTAATGTTGTTTTTAGGTGTACGATAAAGAATTAAAAATTAAGAAGGTCTGTTTATAATTTTTTATTGGTTTTTAAGCTGGATTTAATTATCACATTAAAACCAGAACAACGAAATATTTACCCGTTGAATTCCGATACCGCGATCCTATGTTCACCATAAACCATTGTGATATTCATGTTTGTACGTATTCCAGCAGCATAGCTGTACACAGTGCGTTAATAAAGTAATTCCCGACATTTACTCGAATATTATCATTGGGAACAAGCGCGGTCGACTCACCTTTGACCACGAGAGCGGCATAAATGCAATTCGTTGCGAAATATTACAAGTTAAATATAAAACGAGCTTTTCAGGAGTATTTTTATTTTCACACGTATGTTAAGTTGCACTGCGGTAATTATAATCAACACCTTTCGCTGAAAAGAGACTTATTTGTACCACTCAGTTAACCACTAATACTAAACTAAGTGAATAGTGAGCCTCATTTGATTTTAAATCCGGGCAAGTACCTAAGTGACTTTTTCAATTCATATTTACTTTCTTAGTTTATCTAGGATATCACTGAAAACAATGAAGAAAACCATCGTGAGGAAACCTGGACTTTTGATTTATGTAAGTCTGAAATAGTCAACCTGCTTTAAGCAGTGATAAATGCTCATGCCTTCTCTGTATGAGAAGAGGCGTTAGCCTTGCAGTGGGACAATAATAGATTAGTATTATGTTAAGTTTCACTTCGGCAATTATAACCAATACTATCTGCACAAAATAAACTTATTTAGCACCACTTAGTTAGTTACAAAAACTAAACGAAGTCAGTAATATGGCTCGCTAACTTATACGTTAGGTAATAAAATTAGAGTTACCAACTCTTGTAAACTTTTTGTGTATTTGCTTTACGCTTAAGCAATCATTATTTATTCAGAATCTTAAGTTTAGCGTATGTAATAATTTTTCTTTGGTTCTTTGTATGTGTGTGTGTAATGTTGTATATTAATGTGCCCTTTATGTTTGACTACCTCATAGGTCCAACGGTCCAGAAATGAAAGAATGCCGAGCCTGAAGTCCTGGGTTTGATTCCCAGGACGGAAAAAGTGTTATTGATTTTTTCCAACTGCAATTTCTTTGTAGAAACCCGTAGTTTGGCTTTGTGCACGGTCGATGGCAATAGATGGGAATTAAACATAAATAGCAAAATATTGGAGTAATATCCCTGTACCCATCGCTCGCTCATATTTTTAAGTATTTAATAAAAATCTTGTCGTCCCAATTACTAGTTCACAGTTTTCCTTGTGTATTGTAATCTGAGATTACGGTGAGTTTGGAGAAACTCGCGAAGCCTTTGCTTCTCAATGAATACAACGACAATCTATTCATTAGCCGTTCCCCTGAAGCTCGGCGACTATTACCGGCTTATTTGAATGATTATTTAATTAATTGTCGTTTGGTACCGAGAAGCTGTAGTAGGTGGATTGTTGTTTGATCGTTCGTCTCGCCGGAGTCTGTATTGCCCGATAGCTAAGACCTAGGGGTATTTTGCCAAGAGAGAATAGGTTACTTCTAGGCAAGCGTGCTACGCCGTCGACCACATCATCGCAAGCAAAGTTATTGCTTTGTTAGCTTCAGTTGTTAGTTTTACTAAGTACTACTAATACTATCATTAAGGGTTTAGTATATGTATTGCCAGTTTCTGTGACAATGAACACTTTTTCTTTCTTTCTTTTCTGTACCTACTTAATATTTCGGGCATTAATAATTCGCAAAGAACATCTTTCCTCAACCACTGGGTAACCACAACGCTGGGTATTAGTAATTACATGATGCAACTGTCTAACTAGTTTTTTATCATGGTCTGGCAGTTTGAGTAGTTTATGCGGCCTACCCGAATGTCCTTTCTTTGGTATTGTTCGTCGAATCATTGAGCGCCTTAAATTCTGATTTTAGCTGCTCGGTTATTGGAAAATGCGTGCACTGACTGGAGAGGTCCATTCAATCTGGCTGGTTCTTGCCTCAAAAGTCCATTTCAGATATCAATCTACATGGTGTTCACATAATCTTACCTCTGACCTCTGAGTTTGGTTTTGGCCTTTCTTCTTAGAGTCAGATAGGAAACGCTGACCTCATCTGGTTCAAAAAAATATGATCGACATGTAAAAGAGTTTGAACAAACCAATTTACAGAAATAAAATCATTTATCATTTCACCTCCACAACCCAGTAACGGGGGGTGGGTTACACAATACAAGACTCGTGTCATATTTTATGGCTTCGACTGTCCGCAAGATCTGCCAAAGATCTACAAGTGACAGCCGAGATCAACGGCTTAACTTGCTTTACAATCGTCACTAACAGCTTTATGCCACACATTGCTGATTTTAGGACAATCTGTGAATTTGGATATCCTAGACTTAATTGACAATAAACCTACCTATATCCACTAGACAGCTAAAAATAGCCTGATGATGATGATTTTATTATAGCTTCTGGTATTATAGCTCCGTAAATGGACTACCGGAGACAATCAACTTTTGTTCTATTCTATAAGCTGATAGTGTGAATTGGTGTATCATCAAAAAGATTTCTATGAATGGAGAAATGATTCTGCAAAGATGTTAAGTGCTATATAGCATTCTGAAGTGTTGGGATTAGATTGTTAACTGTCGTCCAATATGGTCCGGTGGCCGGTAACGTACCAGACTGCGCACTACGGTGGCTGTTCGGACCGGTACAATCCGCATATTAGTTTATCGCACCCCTCGAAAGGGCTAATCCCATTCAACCCTCGGTAAAGCGATTCCGGCGTCTTGCCTCAAACGGCCCCGAGTGGCCCCAACCTGCAATAAGGTAACAGCTATTCGAACTATTCAGTCGTCGAATTAAAAAGGAATCCTCTTTGCTCAGTTCGCGGCACCTTTGCTTGCTTATCATGTTGTTAAGTTTGGCGCATTCGAAGCTCTGACGGTTCCTCGAGGGTGGATCGTCTTTAAGTTTTTTAAAAATATTTTATTCTCGGCGACTTTATATTCAAACTTTGTTTTAATTACGTGTCTTTCTTTGTTTGGAGATCGCTTCACATTATAGAAACAAACGCGGAACATTCTGAAGAGGATCGGTTGTTGGAGACGTCTGCGGAGTTATATGAGTAATTACGACGTTAATCAAATAGAGTGGCTCGCTCGGAGATTGAATGTTTTATTCAGCGGCCGGCGTTATCTGTGCCGAGTGCGGCGGCTAATGTTGGCTTTAAACCGCTCATAAAGATTTACGCGGGTGTCGCGCGATGCGGTGCGGTATCGGCACAGCGCGGCGCCGCACGTCGTGTGTGCAGCGTCGCGTCGAGCCCGCACGATGCAAATTCGCGCCGTCAACACTTCACAACGTCTTCGCGGCCTGCTTTAATTCAGTTATCTGCTACCCGAGAGCTTTATGAATAAAGTGACGAACATTAAAAGTTGACGACTAAACTACACTTTAAATACAATTTAAACTATCAACTTTTCAGTGATTTAGTGTGCTTAAAGTTTGAAACTCCGCAGAGTCGTGTGGGTAGTCGGTACCTACGAGTAGAGAGAGCGGCTTAGGTGAGTCCGCCGGCCGCGATCCGCGCCGAGATGCGAGATAGCTCGCGCGGATCAGATAGCGGCTTAGCAGCGCTTTGTGCGACAATCCTCGTCACCACTCAAACGATTCACTCGGCTCCGATGGACGACAGATAAGTAAAGTTCGTCAACTCGAACAGGCACCGGTCCGAGTGACTGTGCATTTAAGTCGCGAAACAACACTGAAACTTACGGTAGGAACAGAAATCCGTCGCGACCAATCGCATGCGTTTCAGCGCGTGCGGAGTCGCGCGATCATCGCGCCACAGTCGCGCTCGGCACAGTCTCACACTACACTCACTGCGGCGTAGGGCGCGGGGGCGCGGGGGGCGCGGGGAACGCGCGGGTGGGCATGGCGACACGTGCGGCTCGCGCGGCGCGCCCGGGGGACTGGCGCCGCGCCCGCGCGCGCACACCCCCCCGCACGCCCCGGCGCGCGCACTTTCCAACGATCCCGAGCGCGCCCGACCACCCCCGAGTGCTCCCGAAGTCTCCCGAGCCAGCGAGTCTTACATCTGCACTGTTGTGACATTGAAATTCAATTTTCGATTGAGCGGCCTTCGACGTGGCGGCTCGAATGAGTTCCGGACTCGTGTTCCGGTTTCGTATTTGAATAACGAGAATCGGAATTTTTGTCGGGGGCACGAAAATTACTCGATTCGATGAGGGTTTCCTTTGTTGAGCTCCGATAATTATTTTGGATATTTATTGATATGTCACCGATTCGACGATAACGGTTATTGATAAATGTTGATACTGAATCGAGTTCAGAACAGTCTACTACCTTACGCGATTTCAGAATAAATTATACAATTTACTGTCTTCACTGTACGGTTAAGGCATAACTTATCAGAAACAAAGTTTCGTAGAGCCTGTTGAAAAATAAAGCAAATAGATCATTCGAATAAACTTTTAAAAATTTCAATAAACAATATACGGATCTTTTGTTTTACTGAAAAAGTTTGACAAACTAGATGAATCGCTCGCGGCGGTCTCGCTACATGTGCGAAAAAAGTTGCATCGTGTCGTAGCCGCGTAGCAGCGTAGCGGTGTCGTAGCGGCGTAGCACCGTAGCGCGTAGAACTGTAGCGCGGAGGTCGTAGCGCGGAGGTCGTAGCGCGTAGCTCGTAGCGGTGTGTGGACGCTAATCCGTAGCGCGTATCTCTGCGGTACTTTACAAATGGCTACGCTTCGGAATTTAATTTCGCGCATTTCTTTTACGCTATTGGATATTGTAAGGATTTGTGGCTTCCATATATTATGATGAAACGAGAATTTTCGTGAAGTTTGTTTGAAAAGTTCTTGTAATGTGAGATGTAAGAGAGGAGGCTGTCGGTACTAAAATGCTTTTCGATTCAACTCTATTGTCATGTTACTGTAGGTACAATGAATACCATCACATATTCCATTTCTCTGTTATTTTATATTTATTAACGTGGCGATCTCGATAAACGTGAATGCATGTAACAATGGACAATTACTTCGAACAGTAATGTATGAATTGCATCTGATTATCGTTTCATTTGGCGGTTGTTTGGTCACACAATATCAGTTTCTAGAACTGATGGATACATTTTAAAACGATAATTACTCACATTGTTCTCATAAATTCGTAACCAATACGAACAAAAAACGTAAATGAACTCTGTAAGTATGTAAAGATAATATAATATCACGCCTGTACTTATCGAGGGACTAGGCAGACTAGAGGAGCACCTGTTAGAACATGGACGAGCCTCTTGCCAACAACCGGGTACATCAGACTCCGGAATGCTACTGAGTTATTTCAGATTGAAAACCTCAATAACACTTTTCCCGGGAATCAAAGCCAAAACCTCATGCTTAGCAGTAGCTCTTGTGATCACTAGACCAAAGAAGCTGAAATCAACTTGCGGCAATCAAGAAAGTTCTTTCACTCGCTCCGCTCACAGTGCTCGGAGCGAAGTGAGCGAAGCAGAATGTACAACATTCCCGGAACATACGTGAAACAAGTTATGTATCTCAAACGTACATTACGTACCCAACTCGTTCGATAATATAATTTGTGTATTTCCGATACTGGCTCCATCTTTTTTTTAGATAAATATTCTTTTGTCGAACAAAAGACCGATGTGATGGAGTTTTACTTTATTCTGCTTTTCATGTTAATTCGCATATGATTTTACATAGCTTGGGGAATGTTTTATATTTTCTTTGACTGATTGAGAGTTAAACATAGAGGGGGGAAGAGTTTTAAGGTATTGATTTCCTGCCGCGGTTACTTTTTGTTTTTTGGCGCTGCGTGTCGCGGGTTCGATTCCCGCACGGAACAAATATTTGTATGACCTGCAGATAGTTGTTCCGGCTCTGGGTGTTGTGTATGTGAGTTTATATGTTTGTAAACGCACCCACGATACAGGAAGAAATTCCTAGTGTGGGGCAACGTTTTCTTAAAAAAGAAAAAGAAAGAAAGAAGAAAGAAATGATAGACTCGTCCGCGTCATACAAACTATTATTACACTTGGTGACGTAGATGTACGGTAAGTGACGAACTTTTAACGTGCTGACTACGCCGTGACTACCTAGTCGTACATGTGTGAGGAAATCTTCAATGACGGTGTACAAATTGTCTTTATTTTGTAACATCACATACACAGTGGCCTCAGCAACGTTAACAGTTCCAAAAGATTAAATGTAGCAATACATACCTACAGTAGAATACCTCATGACTATGAATATATTTTTCTACTAAGCAATAGCGAAGCAAGTAGTTTCTCCAATACTTTGGTAAGTGTGTTTAATCTCTGTAAAGCTAGAGATGCCTTTAATAATGATAAACAATTACATTGGGACAAAACGGTTTTACAGCTAAAAGTTTAAGATCATATTGTGATTTCCTTAGCGAGATGTCCGCATTGTCTGGTAGAGTCAAGCGGCCGCCGCGCCCGACATTCTGTCTTGAACCCTCTAACCGCGGCTATTTTATAGAAAGCCGAACGTTTCTCTAAACCTCTTGTTACGCCTCCACTCGATGCTTATATTTACAACTGCTTTTTCATCACCATCATCAGCCTCATACATAGGCCTCTCCAATTGCATGCCATTTGCTTCGGTCTTCGGCAACTATAATCCAGCTGCTACCAGCCATCCTGCAAAGATCACTGCTTTGTATGTTACTTATATAAATTAAGTTTAGTCTAGTTGTATCTGAGTATGCTTAATGCGGTTCAAACTAAGTTAAAAATGCTGCTTATAATCTTCTAAGTTTATCTTGGACATCGCTGACAACCGTGAAGAAATAGATGGTGATGAAACCTGGACTTACAGTGAATATTAGTTTGAAATTGCCAACCCGCATTGCAAGCGTGGTGATCAATGCTCCTGCCTTCTCTGTATGAGAAGAGGCCTTTGTCCTGCAGTGGGACAGTAACAGGCTGGTATTATTATTATAACACTGTCATCACTGTCCTTCTTAATTCCAACGTATTTGTGGTTGGCGCAGCATGTTTTGCTCGTCCATAATTCTCAATTTGCCGCCGTCTCAATCGTCACCTAATTTCTAGTGATTTCATATTTCACATTCTTAACATATTTTTAAGGAATGACTAGTTTAGAAAATTGTTTTAGTATTTTATAGATCAGTGTATTTCAGCGAGGTAAATCGCTTGATAGATACTAACTCGTATGTAATAAGTACTAATTACGATAATAGATTTTTTTATTTATTAATGTCTTGTCTTGATTGAATTATGAGCTAACTCTTGATGAAAACTGTTTACAATACAAAAAGTTTTACCTGTGTTGGTTATTGCATAAGTGTCAATTCAGTGATTCTTTCAACGCTGTTACCCTTACACCAGATATCCTTTCTTTGTTGACTTTTTGTGAGTTTTTTACTCGTATCCTTTAAAGAAACATTTTTTATATCTAGGAAACTGAGAATCTATATTTACCTTCCATGTTATTGCATTCCGTGCTTCGTAAGTCAATCACCTGCTCAACTCTTCAGAGCTATGTGCTGTAACTTATGACCTTATTCCACTGAGGACTTGTGTGCTGTGACTTACGACCTTTTGCCGCGGAAGCGTCAGTCGTTAGCTAGAGCCGCCTCGTTTACAAGATTGATAATATCGAGAGTGGAGCTATTTGGGACACTTCCAGCTTGTTAACAGTATAATTAAAATTTTCTTAGTAACTCAAAATTTAGTGTTCCAAAGTCAACAAGGTCCGTCTGTCTGTCCGCAGCTTAGCTCAGAGACTCTTAGTACTAGAAAGCTATAATTTGGCATGGATATACATAATAATAAAGTGCAGTAATTACCGTCTGATTGCACTGATCAGTCATGCTAGCAAAATATTGCTGCACATACTTAACGAACGGCTGAAGGCACACTTGTCGAAAGAAATCGCACAAGAACAAGCTGGATTTGTGAAGGGAAAGGGAACTCGAGAGCAAATTTTCATTGTCCGTCAGGTTATCGAGAAGGCACGAGAATTCAATAAGCCGACCTACATATGCTTTGTTGATTTCTCAAAAGCGTTTGACTCCGTGAAATGGCCAACCCTATGGAGGACGCTACTGGAAATGGGCACACCAAAACATCTTGTGCACCTTCTTAGAGAACTCTACGAAGGAGGAACTGCATCAGTGCGAACAGATAGCCACATTTCGGATAGCTTTCATCCCAGTGCAGGTGTCCGCCAGGGATGTATCGTATCGCCTCTTTTGTTTAACATCTACACGGAGCTCATTATGCGAATCACCCTCGACGGCTGGACTGATGGTGTTGCAATTGGCGGCTACAAAATTGCGAACCTTCGCTACGCTGATGACACAACATTGTTTGCGACTAGTGCTGACCAAATGGAGGAACTTCTCCTTAAGATGGAACGCGTGAGTCTTGCATTCGGATTGAAGATCAACCGGAGTAAGACCAAAATAATGATTGTGGACCGTAGCAACAACAACTCGTCGGCTGTGACACAGATTGCCAACTGTGACGTAGTTCAGTCCTACATATATCTTGGCGCTATGATTGCAGGCAATGGCGGTTGCGTGGATGAGGTGAAAAGGCGAATGG
Organism: Orthosia gothica; assembly: GCA_949775005.1. Classification (NCBI taxonomy): domain Eukaryota; kingdom Metazoa; phylum Arthropoda; class Insecta; order Lepidoptera; family Noctuidae; genus Orthosia; species Orthosia gothica. The sequence continues at coordinate 36,736,161 of OX459038.1, read as the reverse complement.
CGATGTCTAGACGGGCAATGGATAAGTTAAGGAAAATATGGAGAAATCGTGGTATAACAAAAGCTACTAAGATCAGGCTCGTCCGTGCGCTTGTTTTCCCCATATTTTTGTACGCAGCTGAGACATGGACACTACGAGAACTGGAACGGAAAAAGATAGATGCTCTAGAAATGTGGTGTTGGAGAAGAATGCTTGGCATTTCTTGGACAGAATTCCGCACTAACATCTCCATACTCCAAGAACTCGGCATCAAGCAGCGTCTATCAGCAATATTACAGTCTCGCATACTGAAATTCTTTGGCCATGTCTCGAGGCGGAATGGCGACTCCATTGAGCGCCTGGTGGTGCAGGGCAGAGTGGACGGTAACAGGCCACGCGGGAGGTCACCGATGAGGTGGACCGACCAAATTAAATCTGCGATAGGAGGTCCAGTAAATGAATGCGCTAAACTTTCATCTAACAGAGCCAAATGGAGAGAGATCGTCAGGCGTGCGACAAGAACACCAGCGATCGGACAAAATTCATCGTGACCACGACCGCCCTGTCAAGAGCGAAACGAATAAGAAGAATACATAATAATAATTCCGACAAAGTGGTAAAACAAAATCAGTATTTTTTTTTTTTTCATTTGCCTCCTGTAGACGTAAAGTGGGGCTTTTTTCTAGTCTATCCCATGGTGTGTGGTATCGTTGGATAGGCCATTCAAAATATTATGGGTCTCTTATAACCATTTTTAGATTCAGAGATCCGTTTGCGTAAAATTACCTATGCTACCTAATAATAGATTTTTTTTGTTAGATTAAAGTGTCCTCCCCACTGCCAGCGAAATGGTTGCTTTTGGCAATGTGAAAAAAATCACGGCAGTAGTATATATAACGAAATTTAAAAAAAAAAACTATGTCAGCTTAGTAGGCCTTACAAGTTTACGAGTAATAGTCGACTTGGAACAGTAAATTAGTTAAACTTTTGCACAAGTGCCAATGAATAAATTACTTAAATAACAACTTTCGAGAACAAAATAGTAAAAACATTCAATAATTTTCAAATTCCGAAAGAGAAAGAAACAAGGAGCGTGCGTGGGAGGATCCAGGAACGAACCAACTATTCCCCGTAGCTCTACCGCGCGCTCGTATCGCAAATGACGAAGTTGATATAAATTATTTATTGAAGCTTATTTTTGTTGGTTATTTGATCCTATCAATCAATAATTTGATTTTACTAAATGGTGGTTGAGTTGGTTGTTTGAACATACTCACACTAAAATATTTGTTTTCGGTTTGTAAATATTTTGAGATTTTAACGAGAACTATCACCGTAACGGCAATACTGCAGTATTCAAATTATTCAGCGACACTGGTTATAAATCTTTATTACAAACGCTTGCCTCTACCCGTGGTGGTACTCAAATAGATAATATTTTTCTAACTTCATTTTCGAAGTTGGATTTTATAACTGATTCTTTAGTTACCATCGTCCTATGTGTTTTTAGACGTTGTGAGCCGCTGAAACCGTTTTAATGTTCATGTAACAACAAAAACCCCCTTCTTAGTTCGCATTATTATGCAACTTCGGAACCCTATTACTCCGCGTGCCCCGACACGCACTTGCCCGGTTTTTGTTGATAGTTTTTGTAACTATACCTAGAGGCAATTTTGTTACCTTTTAATACAACTTTCCGGTTTTTCAGAGAAGATAATAGATTTTAATTAAATTACTTGTGTTTTTGTGTGAATTCGACTTACAAGCGGAAGTGTATTAGTCTAAGTCACACAAAAATTCTAATAAGAAGATTTCATTGTTAATTCAGGGCAAAGATCTAATATTGACGGAGTAACGTTGCGACGCGCGACGTCACTTGCTCCAACAATAACATTAACTTATTTAAACTTTGGCAAATTCTATTAAAAACTTAGCGCCAGTCCAAAGCGAATTCCTTTCGGCTTAAATAAATTTCGAAAGGGAATAAAATAAACATGCGCCGTCCGTCACGGAGGATTACTGGCTCGGCGGAGATTAGCGAATGAAAACGTTGCCGTAACCATCGCCGGCTGATTTTTTATTGAGTGAAGCGAACGAACGAACGAGCGCCTCCTTGCCTCGCGGTACCCCTCCCCCGCCCTCCCCCCTCGGGACGGACTCGCGAATACTTTAAAAAACAATCCGACTACAATTGGAACTTTGAACAAGTTCGAGCTCCGAGGAAATCAAGACTTGGCAACTTTTTGTTTTATTGGTCAATTTGTTTCGGAAATATTAAACGTTGTTCTATCCGTCGTTCATTACTCGTCTCGGACGGTTTTATTGCCGCCGTCTGATTACAATAAGACTCGTCCTCTTTGTTGAACAACACTCGCTCGGCCCCCTTCCCCCGCGCCACGCTCCGCTCCGGCGCCGCGTCTAACCAAACTTTCTGATATATTTTAACCTGAATTGGAACTGCACTCCAGTTAAATTGTCACTAGAACACACATATTGGAAAGTTTATAGAATCTAGTTTAAGATGTGCATACCTACATCTAGTTGGAATGGAAATGCAACATCGAGTCATTACATAACCTACAAATTCACCTTATTTCTTATATCGATGTTGCGAACTAGGATTTATATCAATTATTTAGCGGCACATTCATGGTTCCCACAAGTCGTTCTATTCATTTCGCTTCGCTTTGTCGCATAGCTAATGCGCGGTGCACCGAGACGAGCTGAAAATCTTAATTAGCAGACTTAATTTAATATTATCCAGGCAATTGTAAGCCACGTCACCGGCACACAAAGCCTCCAGCACTCCATTTGAGCAAATAGACCGCCGTATGAATGAGTAAACGCTGAACCAATTACTCAAAGACCGCGGCAACTTAAATTAACTGGATGGGGGCGCCGTGATCCGGTTCGAACTGGATTGCGTTGAATGGAACTGGGTGAAACTGGTGCGAGTGCCGAGTGCTGAGGCAGAGCGACAACTTGCGAACAATGGTGACAGCTCCGTGACGTCACAGGCCGGGCCGACCTCTGCCTCGCAGTTAGAAGCAGTTTACAGATAAACTCGACGCTCGTTGTCGTAATAAGTTTAGCGTCTCCGGTTAAGTACGTCGACCGAAGCTAACGTCCACGTTTGCGTTTACTGACGGTATTACTGCAGACTCAGATTCCTCATTATCATTTCATTAAGATGAAACTCGAATTAGTTGATACAACTTTTAATTAATTGAATTTTGCTAAAAATTTATTTTCTCTATCCTTAATAAAACACTTATTTTCCTTTACTCTTATGAAAGTAGCTGAGTATGAAATCGATACGTAATTAAAACGAGTTAAAAAGGTAAAGTCCGGTCACTGATCTCTGCAGATGTAATAATAAAAAATATAGATTAAACGCCGATTTCCATATTCACACAGATAACTGTCCGCATGAATATTCATGGGGTTGATTGGAATAAGTCACTAAAATAACTTTTAGGTAGCCGCGTGATGTCCCCTCAAACGATTCAATTTTATTTTTCTAAACATGGCGTCATATGAGGCTTTTTATTCTATTGTATGGCACTCCACAAAATTAATACATTTAAAAGTTAACTTCGTTTTACTTTTGGGGAAACTATTAAATTATAAAATATATTAATTTTTGAAACAATCGATCTGCCGAGCCTTTTACCAACTATGTTGAGGTCAGCTTGCAAGTCTTACCGGATGCAACTGGGTACCAGTACTTTAGGCGCAGGCCACACAGAAACGGCGTCGGGCGCGGACATGGCACGGGCGGCTTCCTATTCTATTCTGACTTCAAACAAAATGCATGGAAATAAAGCGTAATATAGGACACACGATATGTCGTTGCTCGGACGTGGTTATGACGCGACATTTCGTAATTTGAATCTGAGAAAGCTACAGCCACACAGATACACCTGTGTGGCTGTCTGTGGCCTCATAGCTCCTAAACGAATGAACCGATTTTGATTTAGTTTTTTTTTTGTTTGAAAGGTGATTTTTCCGAGTGTTCTTAGCCTTGTTTGAATAAAATCGGTTTAGCCGTTCAAAAGTTATGGGCGTTTTACTTTGAATTTTAGCTTTTTTTTTTAATCGGGATGTTTTCACAAGATATCGTGTCATAATGACGTGTTCAATAGATTGCCGATCGAAGCGTATCTACTATGTACTAGATAAATTATGTAGCATGAAATAAAAATGTGTCGAGGGTTTTTAAATTTTGAAATTTTATTTGTTGAACTAAACAGTTAAAGCTTAAAGAACGCGTGTGCTATTATTTGAAGTTACGCTTTTAAGGAGCTGGTTTCTTTACATTACAAGTCAATTATAACATTACAAGTCATATAAAAATCACGAGGTATATTATCATTCAAAGATTTATTAAAAGTCCCCTATATAGTAGCTATCGAGTATCGACACTGCCTTCAGTACGAGTATTTCTGAGTTAATAGGTTATTACGGGCACCTGTTCCCGTAACGTACGGCCGGTTATTTACAAGAGACTCTATTGTTTGCAGCTAATGAGCGGTGATTGTTTGCGTAGTAGCTACTAGTTACTAATCGTTGCAAGCAAGAATTGGCTCAGTGGATCTGATAGTGATGTCGTGATTTTTTTGTAAGTTTGGAAAAAACCTACCCTTGTTTCATGTTACTAGGGGTCGGTGGAATACGTGTTGGAGAAAAATACTGATAAATATGGTTAAACAATTAATGGATGGTTATTGGGTGTCAGCCCAAATTAGCAGAATTTCTAGGCAATGAAGAAAAGTCTAAGTCATCAATGAGGGATATGACAACGACTTCAACTTACGTGAAGTTTTGGGTTCGAATACTTTGGCAGGCTTTGTGTCATTTACTTCAAAACTACTGCTTACAAAACGCTGAAGAAAAATTTCATAAGAAAACCGCCACGTCAACTACAAATATCAAGACATATTTTTTAGCTTGGATGGTTCTTGCTAATGAATGACATTTTATTTTAATTATTTTCATTTGTAAAAACAATGGTGTAAATATGTACATACTTAAACACTAAACAAAAGTAAACTATCCAAAAAAAAAAAACTAAACCTAAATACTTACACTATATACAAAAGAAAAGTACACTTAGGCGTCGAAGTACTCCTCCACATCGCTGTCATCCGGGAACGTGCCCAGAAGACTGGCAGCATTGCCACGTTGAATGGCAATGCTGATTCTTTGCGCAAAGAAAGAGCCAGCCCTCTGGTCACGCACAGTGTCGATCAGTCGGCGAGAGATCTCCTTAAAAAGGAGACGTGCACTCGGGCCCCATGACCCAAGCGTTTCGACCCCAAACGGCTCAAAACTGTAATTACCAATTAGGTTACAGTATTTGCGCCGCTTGAGGGCCTCAGCAGCCGCAGCAGCAGCGCCAGCACAGCCCGCCGAACTAGGAAGATGAGATGGCGCAAGGGTGTCGACACAGGTTGCGTCCCACACCAGAGGCCTACCCACCTTCCACGGCACCAATGTCATGCCATCTGGTCTCTTCCCATCGTCACGTACCAAACCGCTAGGTTCTAATACAGCTGGTACGCTGGCGGTGATAAGGGCCCGACGAATAATGTCATTGATGCTGGCGTGCCGTGCTATGCGACCTGCGCTCTTGCAACAAGACAGGCCATGGTGCCCAAGGCTGCCGACAGCTTCACCACAATGGCACCGATGCGGAGCAACACAAGGTGCGCCTAAGCGTAGACAGGTCGCTAGCCGAAACGAAGAGTCATCCATCATAGTGCCTATGGTGGATGACGGGAGTGCTTGAAGCCACAAACCCGACTCCCATTCCCCCACAGCCAGCAGACGCGCACGCTCAGCAGTACTAGACGATGTATTAATTAGGTTATTCTGTATAATACTGCAGAGCGGCACATCCCATCGTCTCTGGGAGGACAGGTTGTCGGGCAGATCCGTATTGGGACAAGCCATTTTCCAAGCGTTCAACGCATCGGTCAAACACGGTACCTCAAAATCAACCAGTGAGGAAGGTAAGATGTTCCTGGTTAATTTATCAGTACCGTGGACCGAGGAGAGGAAGGCTGGCAAACTTATACTTGAAATTTTGCGTTGCTTATGAATGTAATAAGGAGTAAGGTGTCTGAAAATAAATTAATTATATGAATATATATATATATATATTGTGCCATCCACTACTACTATGACTGTATTTAGCCTACGTAGTGCATAATAGAGAGCGGGCCTTCGCACAGAAAGGAGGTTGGTAGTGTCCCAGCATTGGAATCCTTTACACTGCTTTTAGCCTCGCAACACGATTTTCAGATAATAACAATTCGTTCGAACCTGTACATCTGACCACACATACTACAAAAGGTTTAATCATATAAATGGAAAAGAGATTACTTGATATTGTCCACTTATCGATAAAACCCACTCAGGCCGCCATTTCTTGGTTGAAGTATTCAATATTGGTGTTCCACGAAGAGCTATTCCCGTGGTTCTTAGAAGTTCTTTATCTGGCGTGCCTTTTGCATTGAAGGCTTTTATTACTTACGTACAACGCCGCACACCGTTCTAACTGAGTGGCTGACAATTTAATCAACCATGAAGCTATGATCGCATAATTTAGAATTGATTTTTCATCGGGTAGCACGAATCATTTTGACGATATTCAATAGATTGACACTTTTTCTAGGGTCACAGGTATCCAATTCAGTGTGTTTTCACTTTATGTTACCACACTGAATTGGAGACGAGCAGAAACAACAGCAGATCAAAAAAGAGAAGATAAGAAAAGCCAAATTTAATTCGTGCCATGCCTAATAACACGCATCACATCAAGCTTTTTTCCACGACATCACCCCCGTGGCCTGTCTAGCTAATTCCCTGGATAAAATATAGTCAACGACACTTAATGATAGTGTAGCTCACTCAGTAAAAGCATTTTCATAATCAAATCAGTACCTATTTTCAAAGAATACCTTTTAGAAACATATAAATTAACAAACAATGTCACTTCAATTAATGTTAGTCTTGTTTGGTCTGACAAGTATTGTTGCTTCCACACCACTGATATAAATGTTTAGAAACATTAGTAAACATTTTATAAACTACCATTTGATCACAATGTTAAGGTGCTCCCACACTTTTGAAAAATGTTTTCATGTTAGGATTATGTTAGTAAACATTTCAATAAATTAATATATAATGTAGTAATGTTAGTAAGCATCAGTATAGGAGCATTCAAAACATTTATAACTCCTAGCAGAATGTACCAATTCCTAACATTTGTTAGTAAATGTGTTGGTGTTAGAAAATGTTTGTAAACATTTTTACCAGCGGTGTGGAAGCACCATATCAGCATAATCAGCCTACTCTTGGTAGACAAGTCTTCATTGAGAGGTGTCGGACATGAAAAAAAATCAACGTGTCAACAAAAACCAAAACATGCCAAGGGACTCTTCAAAATATTTTGACTCTGGATGTAATTAATAAGAGATTGTTAGAGGAGTCTTTAGTTTCCTAATAATAGAAAACTTTGCTAAACAATAACTCCGCCGCTTTTGTGCGCAGTCTATTGTCGGCGACCACAATGTCGGATAATTTGGATTACTTCAAGCTTTTCTCTAAGGGACCAGCTAGACTGCTCCGAAAGTTTTGTTTAGTGGGACTCATTAAGGTTTGAAGGAATTTCATTAATTACTTCTAAAATCTAGTGTTTCTTGGAAGTCGTAGGTCGAGTTCGTGTTTATTTCTTTGTAAGTCCTTGATTTTTTTTTATTATCGAACAATCGGTCCTTGAAATATTATAATTTTGTATATATTATTTACAGTATATTCTTAGCATAAATTATAGATTTCGGAAAGCTCGTCCAGTTGTCATTTGTTGATCTTTGACGGTCTTTTCAGTCTTGCCAAGAGGTATCGTGTTACCCAGTTACTGGGTTACAGTTAAGGTCAGATAGGCAGTCACTCTATGTGAAATACTGGTTTTCAGATGCATCCGGTTGGACTGGAAGCTGACCTTAACATAGTTGCTTAAAAATCAGATCCTCCTCACATTTTTAGGGTTCCGAACTCGAAGGGTCCAAACGGAGCCCTATTGCTGTCACTCAGATGTCCGTATGTCTGTATATTGTCTGACACACGGGTTTTACAGCCAAACGGTTGGAGCTACCGTCTTTAATTTTTCACAGTATAAGCATCTTGTTAACCCGAAGCGATACTAATTCATCATCATCATCATCATTTCAGTCGAAAGACGTCCACTGCTGGACATAGGCCTCCCCCAGGCGTCGCCACATTGACCGATCCCGTGCGTCTCGCGTCCAGCGCCTTCCCGCAACCTTAACCAGGTCATCGGTCCACCTAGTGGTAGGCCTTCCAACGTGTCGTCTTCCAGTTCGCGGTCGCCACTCCAGAACTTTTCGGCCCCATCGGCCATCCGTTCTGCGAGCAATGTGCCCTGCCCACTGCCACTTAAGTTTGGCAATTCTTCGGGCTATGTCTGTAACTTTGGTTCTCCTGCGGATATCATCATTTCTGACGTGATCACGCAAGGAAATTCCGAGCATAGCCCTCTCCATTGCCCTTTGGGTGACTTTAAGCTTTCTGATAAGGCCCATTGTGAGCGAACACGTCTCGGTCCCATAGGTGATCACTGGCAACACACACTGGTCATAGACGATACTAATTGTCAGGAAATATTTCTAAAGGTTTTTAAGGGGGCTCACATACAACTAAAGGTAAGGCGAACAAAAATTATTTTACCTACCCCATCGAGTGGGGTATCATTGTTAAGAACTCTTTAAGTAGATAAATACAGTATTTAAGGTTTCAAACAAAAGGAAAACTAAGGAGAAGCCACCAAAGTCAGTTTTTTTTTTTAAATTTTGCTTCGAAGAATTTTTAAACTTACCGATCTTCACACTTATGAACTTCAAACTTGGGGATTTGTTACGTATATTTTACTAACAAATACCAATATATTTATTTATCAGATTTATCTTTGAAATATCCTCATTTTTTCTATTAAAACCAACCTATAAAAAGTCTAACTCGTACTTGGCCAGTTATTTGAACGAAAAAAATGTACATCTGATTTTTTTTCTAACACAGTTGACCCCATAATAAAAGTTATTCATATTCATCCGTAGGTGACTTTCAACCATCGAAGGACTGCCAATAAATTAAGTCACCCTGTATTAGATCTATTGCTGTCCTTAACGGAGTCAGTTTTATTTATACATGCCAGTATCTCTCATGTATACAAAAAAAAACATTTAGTTAAATCAAGCAGAATTTACTGACTTTCTAAACCTAGCTGCAAATATTGCCAAACTTTTGGACAGCGAGCTCATCGCCAGAGGGCGCTCGCGTTGCACCACCCCTCATGCCCCCCGTTGAGTATTAAATATAACACCCCATCAATGGAAGTTACACTTTGTTATATCTGATACTCTATAAACTTTCATATTACAAAAGAAATAGATAGATTCCTTTGAATTTATTGCTCCGACTCGAGTTGATAAATTGACAAACGTTCGCATAGCGACGCTCCGATGGATGACGAGTGTGTTATGTGAAAGATCTCGACTGAACGAACTGATTCTTGAATACAAAGCTAAGCAAATCTAAGTCTTAGTCCATAATATAAATGGGGAAGTCGATCATCCAGAAATCTTGCTAGTAATACCTTGATGGTCTGTTCTATTTCTATGTTTAGAGTTTCGAGCAAGACATGATACCAAACAAACTAAACTACATACCCATTAATATTTTAGTAGAAAGGATACTAAATTAAACTACACAAGTTATTTCAGACTAACTGCACCAACATTAACAATTTCGCCCCAAAAGCTGCATCAAATCTGTTTGTAATTGTGCAACAAATTGCCATCTAATAATACAGCATTGGGACACTTTTTGATCACGTAATTGGTCGGATTTCAAAGGCGTCGGTGTCGGTAGTCTGTTCGGCTTGCGGTCACAGCAGGCCACTAGCTCGGAATTCAGGCTCGGATTAAATTCAATTTTGACGTTGCACTGCCTTTCATCAAAATAGAAACTGCTACAGAAGCTCAACTTGATACAATAATCGAAAATTCACGCACATATAGACACGCTTCAAGTACAGCGAGTGCAAGCGCACTCTTAACTGTCATTTGTTTGAGATCGCCGTACGTACGCGTCTATGTGTGCGTAAGACTGTTTTCGCTTGTTGTATGAACCCTATACATTCTGTTATAAGTTTTCTGTGTCCTCCTCCTATTTTGTGCTTTCTCGTGCTGGCATGTGTAACTGTGGACGGTTTACGAGCATAGAGCGGTCGTCCGGAGATTGGGATGCTCGCTGCTCGATTTTACAATGTATCTTTGACAATTAATTGAGCAATAAAAACTTAAATGTCGTAACTAGGTTTCATATTGGTTCAATTTAACTAATAACATTCTCTGAGCAAACAAAGTCAAGTGCACAGTGAAAGAATCAAATCATTTTAGAGACATTATCAAGATTCGTGTGTACCTATGAAGCCCACTCAGTCTTGCTCATGAGAACAAAAGAGACCCTTTTTCATGACACTCAAGAGGATTCTTTCTTTTAGAAGAAAAAATGAATAAATCAAAATAAATAATATATGGAGATAGATACTATAAGATTTAAGTAAGCATATTTTTCAGTATGTAAAATTGTAACAAAAATGGCCCAGATGTCAGCAAAAGCCCCTTTAAGGTATGTTTAAAAGATATAAAATAAAGTGAGACAAATACACCCTAATTTATATAAATCTCGACACACTTAAGCGGTTGCTCACGTTCTATAGTAAAATTTTCTCTAGAGAATTTGATTAAAGAATCTGATTATTTGTTGCCGAGATTTTATAAATATGGCCCATAGTTTTGGTGCACCGAGCCGCTGGCTACGCGGTCGTGTAGCGTGGACAGGGCGGAGGCATCACAGCGCACAAAGTTGCTGATTTATGCGCGCAAACAAACAACTGCTTCTATTATACTCTCGTTTTATACCGCGCTGATTTAGGACAAAAACGAAAAATGGAAAATTTATTCTCTCACACACATAACGTTAATATGCTACATGGAGACGACCACAGCGAAACATGGTTCTATGTAGTCACGGATTATTTTGGTAAATTAATATTTTGGTAGCGTTTAACCCCTGGAGTGCCCGAAACGTGGATCCACGCGAGACACATTAACTCTTGAATTGTTTCGTTAATAACGGCATTCAATCGGTTAAAAAGTAGTAGACGCAGACTGTGTGAATATTTTTTTCTTCTGAATCTTACTGGTTTACTTCATTATCATCAATTCAGCCAAAGTACGTCCACTTCTGGACATAGGCCTCCCCCATACATCACCACACTGATCAGTCCTGTGCGTTTCGGACTCCACTCGGAATCCACCGGACTCCCGCAGCCCTGACCAGGTCGCTCCACCTTGTGGGAGGCTTTCCAACAATTTATGACGATTACAACTTTTTCAACTTTTTGAATCGTTATATCTCAAAAACGGTGGCTCTTAGGGAAAAAAGGATTTAGAATTTTTTTTATAGATAATTATCTGATCTACAATTTTTGTTTGGGCAAATTCTATGATTAAACATACCGTTTTGCTGAAAATCGTCAAAAACCCGTTTTTGTGACCCGAGTAAATTTTTTTAGGTGTTGCGTGTCATATCGATGAGGACTTTTTAGATTTCATTTATGAGGGGTGAGGGGTGTTTTGAACAATCCTACCAATTTTCAGCTGGATGCGAATTTTTGTACCCATGGATGTCTAAATTGACCGGACATCTGGCAATTTGATCGCTGACTGATCAATCGCGAATAGTATCCTCCGACTGCACAGCTAGCTTTTTTTTCTTGATTACGTCTTTTTTACGTTTTTTTTTGTTCGACTTCTTGTATTTTTTTTTTTTTTTATTTATGTTCACCGATATCTCCGTCGATTGTGAACCGATTTTGAAAATTCCTTTTGAAGGACTTCGGAGGTATACAACAGAACTCTTCAATAAATAACGGTAAATCTCTTGGGATTGCTGCAATCGCATGTCTGTTTATTGTTTATACCATTTCATAACAAAACATCGCGCCAGTACGCTTTAAAGGGGTACGCAGATGTGTACAGTTCAGCTTGTTACACTCTCATTTCAACGGTTATGTTCAGTTTCATGATATTCGAGTAATCTATTCTGGCATTATACTCGTAGGTACCTTACTTAACTACTTGCCTATTAGGTAGGTACAACAAAAAAGTGAAAAGTAAAAAACTTTTTTGCGAAAAATACTAACGACTTCCAAATAAGAAAACTACAAAGTGAAAATAAAAAAAAAACCAAAAACCCGACTGGTTAAAAAGCGAACTAAAAATAAATAAGAAAAATATCATGCTGTGCAGTCGGAGGATACATCTGGTTTTGGTCAGCCAGCTCGCGAATATGTATCCTCCGACTGCTGGTTATTTCAAATTAAAATCAAACTGCAATTAAATTAAATTAGATAAAATTAAATATCAACTCATAATCAAACTAAAATCAAATCAAATTAAATAAAAATTTGCCCAAAATCAAATTGAGGACAAAATAATAAATCAAATTAAGATTAACTAAAGAATCAACGTTAAATCAATTAAAATTCAAGAGGGTAGAGAAAACAACAAACATACCTGGTTGTGGTTTTTGTGAGTGTAGTTGAGAGTTGAGATGAGTTGAGTGTAATGTGTGTAGTGTGAGTGAAGTTGGGTTCGCACCCATATTCTCGTATATTATGCAACCGTGACTGTTGAAGTTGTAGTTATGTGGTGAAAGTAAATAACTCTTCTGTCTCCTGATAGTCTTGTGTTTGGAGCCAGTGTGACAGTTTCTTTTTGGTCTTGAGTCGGGTCAGTCCAGCTAAGTGTAGTTTACTATTTGCAGTATTATACAACTTGCAGCTTAAGGTGTTAAACTGACGTCTAGCAAATGAGGTTCTACAAGAGACTGCAGGGGAGATGGATTCCTTGCGACTTTTGTTTGGGTCTGGGAGAGGCGCACTTGGTTGTGTTCTTTGGATGGATTTGATCACGTAGAGAATTGCATCATCTGTGAAAATTTCAACTGTCTAGCTATCACTGTTCATAAGATACAGCCTGGTGACTTTCGGACAGACATACAGACAGACAGGCGGATCGTGGAGTCTTAGTAATAGGGTCCCGTTTTTACCCTTTAGGTACGAAACCCTAAAAATAATCGTGCGTTTTTTTGCGTTAAAAACTAGCCTATGGTGTGCCCAATAAAAATTTAGAATAGAATAGAATATACTTTATTGTACACCATAAAAGTTACACATCTATTATAAAAGAAAAACTTAATTATACGGGTACAAAGGCGGTCTTATCGCTGACAGCGATATCTACCAGACAAGCTTTGGATGGACTGAAAGAACTTACAATGAAAATGGGGGTAGTCTGTGGTGTACTGCTATTACATTAAAACATATATATATATTCAAAAATATATTGTTATAATAAATACTATCCATAAACTTAAATATACATATACTTAGATATATACTTACATACATAAATAATATTACATGTTAACAAATTCAAAGAAAGGAGGGACAAAAAAAAAAAAAAGAAGTAAATAATAATGATGAAAGTAATTAGACCCAATATAAAAGCGTTAGAGAGAAAGGAAGTGGTTTTTAACTAGGTTTTTAAAAGAAGCCAGTGACTGGGCTTGTCTAACAGGCAACGGCAACTCATTCCACAATCGCACAGCCTGGACCGTAAACGATTTGTCGTAAAACTTAGTGGAATGAGCAGGCATCAAAAGTTTCAAATTCTCCGATGATCTCAAGTGTCTAGAATGTGTGTCATGAAGGAACTTAAAGCGTTCTTTGAGATAATAGGGGGTTGTAGGAACAAACAGAATACTGTAGAGTAAAGATAAAACATGGGCATTCCGGCGAAGGCGGATTGGCAGCCACTTGAGCTTAATTCTAAATTCAGAAACATGGTCATATTTGCGTAAACCAAATATGAATCTAATACAAAAGTTCTGGAGTCGCTCAAGCTTATCTAGCTGCACTTCATTCAGATCTAAATAACTGACATCGGCATAGTCGAGGATTGGGAGAAGGAGGGACTGGGCGAGTGCAGTTTTGGTGGCAGTTGGAAGGAAATTGCGCAGTCTGCGCAAAGACCCCGCAGATGCAAACACCTTGCGACTAACCTCCTGCAGCTGAGGACCCCACGAAAAGTCCCTGTCAACTAAAATACCCAGGTCTTTCACTGAGTCGCTGTATGGAATAGCTGAGCCATCAAAGACAATCCGGGGGAGCTGCGACCAGTTTATTTTCGAACGCAACCTAGGACTGCCGACAACAATGACTTGAGTCTTCGTAGGATTTACCTTCAGACCGTGAGTCAAACTCCAATCAGAAATACGATCTAAATCTTTATTGACCATATCAACTGCCTCAGACAATTCTTCTACCGGAGCTTGCGAATAAATTTGCAGATCGTCAGCGTAAAGGTGGTAAGACGATAGAAGTTCATTGGAAATAGAATTAATAAAAATAGCGAAGAGCAGAGGAGATAGAACGCCCCCCTGTGGTACGCCTGCAGAGGTATTGCACCATGACATAGAAGAATCTTCAATGCAAATACGTTGTCGGCGGCCACACAGGTAACTACGAAACCAATCAATTGCCGTTGGAGATATGTTAAGAGAGCCAAGTATGCCGAGTAAGATATCAAAATCGACGGTGTTAAAAGCATTGCTGAAGTCTAATAAGGAAAGAACCGTCAGATTTCCATTTTCCATACCAAGTCTAATATCGTCCGTAATGTTTACAAGAGCTGTTGTAGTACTATGTCCTGGACGAAACCCGGATTGGAAAAAATTAAGGAGGTGGTTCTTGCACAGGAATGTACTAAGTTGGTTATGGATAAGGCGTTCAAGGACTTTGGAAAGAAACGGTAATATAGAGATAGGACGGAATTCAGAGAAGGAAACAGGATTATGCTTTTTAGGAAGAGGGGTAATTTGGGCTTCTTTCCAAGAAGAGGGGAAAACACCGCTGGATAGGGAATGATTAAGGATATGGCAGATGATAGGAAGGATTTCGTCAAGGATAGGGAGTATCATCTTGCGACTGATGCAGTCACTACCAACAGCATTAGACGAGATAGATTCTATGCTCTTCTTAACATCACAATCGGAGAACTGATTAAAGACGAATGGTGAATAATCAGGAGTGGGAAGAGACGAAAGATCATTTAACGTTTTTGCTTTGATATCATTGAAGTTAGAGGAAGTACAAAAATGTTGATTAAGTAAATCAAGATCTATATCTTTAGGAATAGAATCTTGGCGCGATTTCCCCACTCCCATTGATCTAAGAAATTTCCAGACTTTAGCTGGGTCACCGTTATCAACGGACTTATGAATGTGGTGGCGTTGAGCATCCCTACACACCCGGTTGCTACGATTGCGGATTGCAACATATTTCTCTCGAGTAAAAGAATTTGGTCTGCTTTTAAATCTTGTTCTAGCTGCTGCTTTCCTCTGCAGTAAGTCTCTTAAACCATCTGTAAGCCACGGCGCCGGACAGTGCTTAATTTTTACCGGTCGAACAGGGGCATGGACGTCGTATAACTGGAGAAGCCTAACACTGAGTAGATTGACTTTGACATCAATCGACTCCGTGCCAATGACATCAAAACATATGTAAACAATAAGTGCGTGTTATTTCACATTGCATTTATTTACCGCACGGATCACTGCACTGAAAGGACTAACGCATTTAAAACGTAATAGCAAAAGTTTTCGCCAAATAAATACACAACATTAGATGGAGCGCTTCAAAGAAATAAAAGTATATTTCTTTAAGAGAATATATGAGTACTGAGTGCAACATACTTTATTTTTATTTAATGCTGTACTTGCTTTGTATTTGTAGGTATGTTCGTTCCCTCCAGGCTATGTTTGAATGACATTGGTCCACTTGCTGAAAACAAAAAAATATTTATACTATAAATATCACAATTTGCCGAAAAGGCTACGTAAAGTATCTTGAGGTTAGCTTCTAGTCTAACCGGCTTTATGTGAGTACTAGTATTTTACACATAGAGCAAATGCCTATCTGACCTCCATTCCCCAGTAACTGGGTAACATGATAAATCTTGTTTTTCTGGCTTTTGACTATCCGTAATGATTGTCAAAGATATACAAACGACAGTGAGGAATAACAGCCTTATATCGACGGAAGTATCTCGATAAATAAAGATGGGCGCCCATCCACGGACTGACCTCAGTAAGCGTTGCTTAACCTCGAAGGTCGACATAGGTTCACTTGCTGAAATACAAAATAATATATTTAATATAAATAAATATAATCAATAAAACACTTGATGAATCAAACCGTATAAAAGCGTAGTTTATTCTCAGTCATGCTATTAATACAGAAAAATAATTTCTTTGAACCATCACCAACGCTCTGAAACTTTCAAAGAAGAAGATTGTATAATTGCGTGAAAAACGTAATTAGACTTCAGTATTAAAATTCCTCGTTAGAGCTCAAAGGTTTAACGATTAAATTAAAATGAATTTTGTTTTTGTTTGTGCCTAAAATATTACAGGAATGCCTTGAAATTAGTAGAGATGAATTACACGGGTTGATTTTCAAGGTTAAGCAAAGCTTGCCGAGTTTGGTCAGTGGATGGGTGATTATCCATTACATACCAAGACACCTTCGTGCCTTAGAGTGCAAGTTAAAGGTCGTAGCTCATTTAACCCGTTCCAACACCGCTTTAAACGGAGATGATGGCTCGCTGTCCGCGCGCCGACAGCAGGCAACCAGCTGCCCACGCGTACAGCTAGCAGTCAACTAGCTGACCGCTTTCGCCTTAACTTTATCGACAAGCTAGCAACGTGCTTCAAGCGGGCAGTCTGTGTGCGTACAGTGCGTGGGCCACCCGCTTGAACCGCGTAGTAAGCAAGCGGTAAGCGTCAACTATCGAGTGGAACGATGGTCATCTGCTAATTTTTCTTGTCAATGTAAAGTATATCTAAGTAGGACGCCCTGAAGCTCACATTTCAATGAACATTATTTTGCTGGGTGGGAGCGGTGTCGTAAGTCAGCTACGACCCGGCCCGGCTGTCCTTTGAAGATCTTTGACAGCCGTTACGGTAGTCAGAAGTCATAAAAAAAGATGAAAATTAAGGTAAATTCGCGATTATCTAAATTTGCCCTTATCTTATTATCGCTTTGCCTCAGGACATTGATTCTTATACACCTAAAAGGGACTATAGACCTCAGTATCTGGTATATTTTCAACTTGCTAGGTCTACCCGCAAAGACAGACAGACGGGCAAGAGAGTGATCTTATAAGGGTTCCTTTTTTACATTTTTAGCTACGAAACCCTAAAAATCCAACAGCAGTCTCAATATTGCCAAGGGGTATCGTGTTACCCAGTTACTGGGTTGTGGAGGTCAGATAGGCAATATTAACTCAGCTTGTTAGACTGGAAGCCGACCACATATTTGCCAAAAAAAATTGTAGATTTATTGATCGCTTTAAAAAAGGCCAAAGTCTAGTGAATTTATATTTTTCGTCTTTTTATTGCATATACAAAGCAACTGTCGCGTCTTCAAATTTCCATAAAATAATCATTTGTATAATTAAAACATTATTCTGTCTATACTTGATATATCACGTTTACAGCACTCCAGGGAGTCAGCAGAATATTGTGAGTTGTTTCATACAGGGGTGTGCTGAATATAATATCAGTTTATATAGATAATGTTAGTTTTATTTTCTAACCAAGTTATATAATTCGCTAGAGTTTTTTTCTAGCAGCCAGTAATGACTGAAGCACGAACTATAACCGTTTTGTTATTTTCACATAGGTACAAAAACAAAACTCGTTGGTAATTGTTTTCAATATAACAGAATCTAACCTGCAGGCATACGACATACATACATAAACTCACGCCTTTTTCCCATGGGGGTAGGCAGAAACTACAGAACGCCACCTGCTACGATCCTTACATACTTCTTTGCTTCACACATATTCATACGCAGGCATACGACGATGCTTCAATAAACTTGGTTTGTAATCTGAAGAGCGATCACTCTCATCAGACTTAGTGAACTTGCTACAAGACCTTTTTGAACAGTTTTTGTAATTCTTTCAGTACTCATTTCGCACCTTTTACACATTACCATTTATTTAATTCATCTATTATTCCCAGACTAACGAAAAACCCCAAAATCTAGTCTGAAAATAGAATACAGTTTTCCCTAAATTATCTCCGATGGAATAGAACGAATTCCAGTTTTAGAAAAAATGTAATTTTCACGAAAGAAATGCAGATGAATTGTATCTCACGTAGAGATTTAACTGCGAAAAACTCATAACGTTAGATTACAACAAAATAAAGTAAATGAAAAAGAAATCCTAGATTACGAACCCTCCTGCAGTCTCCGGGGAGACGAGTCGCGTTTGTGTGAACAACAGAAACATGGAATAATTCAGATGTGGACAGTACTTAGGTTATTGAGGGTCGCTGCAGAAATATATATTTGCCTCTTAGAGAAGTTCGATTTTTCATTACAAACTGAGATTAATGTCTGGGCAAACGATGAGTAGGTTTCCAGGTTGTATGTATCAAGGTGAAACTTTTCGAGATCACACCCTCACAGATCATAACTAGCATGTTCGTCAAAACTAATCAATATTGCAACGAGTTTCTTATATACACGACGACATTAATGCAGCCCGGGCGTTCACCAAAACAACGCTGCACTTAGTACGGACCTTAATGATAGGCAGCTAACGACCAATTTCCCATGCCCCAATTACGATCTGCATTGTAAATGGCACCTCGGGGGAATGAAGTGTTATCTATGGGGGAACTCGCTCAATTTCGGCAAACGAGGGGAGCTGTAAGTAGGCGAAGTTTTATGGTGTTCACACCACCATGCATTTATTTGTGCAAGATCGTTTGCTGCTCATGGGAAGACGTATTACAGCCCATAAAGTTGGTCCGTTGGATCTTTCGTTTTTGTAAAAAGAACGATTTTCTTAGGCGAAAATACACTTGTATAAAAGTGTGCGAGTATCAAGACATCATTCCCCAATAAGAAGTTTGTATAGCACAATGGTATGCAAGCAGCTTGCACACTTTAATGCAAGTCACAGACATGTGCATTTTTACCCTTTGTTTTTTTGTGGATTTGTACCTATCATGTTGATCTCTGAAAATATTTTTGTAAATCCAAGGTCAGTAACTCCTCTTAAAAACGAAATCGTCTATAGTCTGATGCTGTATTCCGATAGAAAAGATAAAGATAATCTTTCTCATTTCTCTCGGATCGAATTATTTTAAATCAAAGTACTAAAACAGTCAAACGTTTTCCAAATCACTTTCGTTTTCTTTTTAGAGAAAAATAGTATTAAAATGTCTTTGTGAGTCGATATATACACATATATTATAAAGGTACATTTGCTAACGTCTTTGAACCTTGATCTAAAAATAATCCTTTCTTATTTCCACTCGTAGGTGACGAGTAAGGCGATTAAAGATATTTGAAGGCTTATTCTAGACTAAAGATTGTAGAAGGTTTCCAGAAAAGTGTAGGATACAATACAATATGTCCGTGGGAAGTAGCTACGTCACAAAGTAACAAATAAGATAGAAGGGATAGAATAGTAGTTACTTTTGGATTTCCTTCTTTACATTTTGTTGGCATTATGAGAAAACCTGCATTGCCTAGAACCAAAAATTCGAGTACATGTGACATCTACTTATACGCACTGGGCCCGCGTGGTGGATTACGGCCCATTCCCTCTCACAGAAAGGAGGCCAGTGTCCCAGCAGTGGGTACATAATATTATATCAATTGCTAATGATAATGATTGGTAAAGCAGAAGTATTACAAGATAGCTAAAAACAAAACAAAAATATTCTACGAAAATTGGCGAGCAAATTCGAAAATGTAAATACGAAAATTCCTGAAAACATAACATCAGAATTTTCACGTAATTCCTACCAAGTAGTACACAATCTACAAGGCAATAACCAACTCATTGAAATACCCAAACAATACGAATAAAGACGAACTCCCCGCGCCAGCAGACACATAACATATCATCTCATTTTCCTCGGAGAGTATTAAATAAGACGGTAATGCAATCCTTGACAGGTTGCTTCTTTTATTCATCTCTCGTATCTTAACGGCGTATCAATTCATCCCGTATAGAACGTGCGAGTAGACGGCTGCTGCGCGATACAGATGAATACAAGGGTTGAGTCTGCCCCGGGGTATTAATAGAGCTGTAGAGTGCGGGTAACGAAGGTTATATTGACATAACTGTTTAACAAGAAGTAAGGAATCGAAGTAGGGGCAAAACACATTCTTACACGACCGCCTAAAAAAGGAGTTAATTGTTTATTATTGTGATCACTGTTAATTACAGAATTACTAGATTGTCAATGAAACAGCACAATGAGTGCATCAAAAAGAATAATGGTAAATAAAATAACAATAACTAGCAGGCAATTTACACAGTTAGCCAAAATAAAAATGAATTGATTTGTGTTGTTCCTTTAATTCAAATTATAACCAAAAGGACTGAATTAATTGCCAGATTTAAATATTATTTCAGAATAAATATCTACTTCCTTTTTGAGTACCTACGAACCCTTCTCAAATTGATACGCAAGGGCTCTTCCCCTTCGCCCAATTAATTACCAAAGAACTTGCGTTTTTCAAATAGTTGTGTTATTAAAAATCTTTTTATTTCACTCGCTATTCATTAAGTTTAGATTTATTGCTAGCTAGCGATCCGCCCCGGTTCTGCTCCCGACCAATTTACTTGTGGCCGCCATCCAAATTGCTGCACTTATAGGTTTTGTACTCGATGCTCTGAATCCTGAACATTTCACGGAAACGTCCGAGATTTTTATAAAAAAGGTTTTCTTATGTTCCAAACTACATTAAAATGAGTTTAGTTTTATTCTAGTCGAGCTCGCAAACAGACAGACAGACTGAATTTTTTAAATTATTCTTTTTTGTGTCGACGGCTTCAAAGAAACTTGGAAGTTTTTTCTAAAGGGTATTTTAATTTTATTAATTTACAACAACTAGGCGTTTTAATTTTCCATCTTTTTTACAGTACGGTTGTTCTCGGCTATTTAAATATTCTCTGTCGGCTATTACTTTGAGTGGTTTTTTATTCCTTTGTCGTGTTTCATCAGTTTATTTTATACGTCACGTTTTGTTATGTGCAGCGTGAAGGCAAGCAAATGCTAAATGAGTTTATTTTTAGAGAGCGTATTAAAATTACTTCATGTATTTTACGTGATGTGAGTGCGAAAGTTTAATTATTTTTTCCCCGAAATTTCTGTTAACCGAAAATATTTCAGCTTTTATAATATTAACGAATGAGCTCTCAATTAACAACTGAGAGTTCCAGAACTTCCAAATAAAATTCTACGAATATTGTAACAAATGGCATCCGTGGAGTAAAGCGGGCATTATTTTTGCGTTCATTGTTTCATTTTGCGCGAGATTTATGGGCATTGTTCACCCTTCAATGAATAACGAAGCACGCGCCGCGTCTAATTACGGCTAATTTAAATAATTGATATGACGCGCACAAACAAGGAGATATAACGTATGACAGCTTTAACTTCGGAAAGTGTATCCCTCGTATAATAATAAACTTTGTTTATATTAATCAAGCGGCGGGGGCGAGAGTGGGGGTGCGGGAGGAGGGCGTGTCTCGAGGGTGCACGTTAAATTGAGTTGTCTCCCGCGATGCATTGCACACCTTACGTGTTGGAAGACACATGGCCGGGGAGGTTTGCCAACTAAGTTGTGAACCAATGTTGACGTTCTTGAGTGTATACTTGTTGCAATATAGTAATGTTTATTGTAACAAAAATCCTACAGAAGAGTTACTGGCCGGAAAATATCTATTTTCCGGTTGATATTAGTAAAACTATGTTTTATCGAATAACTTTCGCAAAAACAAGTGTTTGAAGAAAGAGGAAAACTAATTTATATTTGATAAGCTCTCTCTATATCTGTAAATAAATTAGTTTATGAATAAGAAAATAGCTACTTTTAAGTAACTACTATACGAAGTGTTTCCGTTAAATTCTTGATCAAATCCATTCCAAATAATTAATTAAGTAACGTGTTTACCAAACTACCCGTCCGTGTGTATCTCCGTCAGTCGCGGGGTGCATTCATGGCTTGCGACAAACTGTGGCACAAATATATCAGTGTAATTGCGAGCCCTCACACACACACACCCTCGTGTAGACAGGAACTATTTTTGTGCGATCACGAGGGGTGGTTGTAGAAGTATTTTGGTGATGTGTGTGCTTAATTAGTTGAAATATTCTGATCATAAATTATGCAGGGCGAATTAAAAGAACATCTGAACCCTATTTTATGTGAAGTTTGAAGAGCTTTGAGCAACTGTACCGGATGCAACTTATTAGGTATAGTTAGCTTTCTGATGCGCAAGACACGGATCGGTGCTGTTTTCTTTGAGATTTACTACTGCGCAGCCATTGCAGCCAACTTCAGGGCGGCCAAGATGTTTGGCGAGAACTATTACAATATTTTACATGAGGGGACTGCCTATCTCGTCTCCAACCCAGTAACATTTTTCCACATTAATTAGAAGCATTTGGTGTAGTTATTTGTCCAGCAGTGGGAAGAAACGCTAGATGGATAAGTTGGAACCTGAATCTTGGATCCGTTAACATTTTAAATCCAAACTGGCACCCAGACCAGAAGAAACCTAAAAAAAAAATTGAAGCATTTGGTCAATGTGGGAAAAGATCCCGCTTGCATTCCACAGCGCAAACATTTCTCTGTACCAACCTTGATGTAGTTTAGATGAAGAACGGTCGCCACTACACTTCTAGCTCCTACATACCTAATCTTGTCAGCGCCGCAATTTAATTAAGAAATGTTAGTGTACAGCATTCAGAACTTTAAGCTAACTCGGGTAAATAATTACTGTAGACTCGACAGTAATTGATTGTCCGGTAGAACATTTTCCTAGAGCAAATAGGATTTATTTCTAATCGTGGTTCAACAATGGAGCTACAAAACCTCAACTGTTAGTGTAAAAACTAAAAAGGCCGCTAGTTGGTCACTGCGGCCCGGTGTGGCCGCTAGGGGGCGCCGCGGTCGCCGCGATGTGAACAAAAAACGATCGGGCGCTGCGAGTGACCGAGTGAATGCTGTTGACAATATGCCACACTACTTGTAACTGGTGCACCTGTGCTGTCTTTTGTTGATCAAACAACATACTATTTGTTTTCAGAAAGATTCTGTTTCATTATAATATTTTATTTCCTGCGACGGTTGTGAGGAATCAATTACACATACATAATCTCACGATAATTGATTGGATTTATGTAAAAATCCCATTCCTCTTTAACGTCCTTTACGAAACGTTAAAAATACATGTTCTGACCTGAAAGTGTAGAAGATAATGAATGCTGGTCATACAGAAAGAGCCATTTAACATTTTTGTATACAGCAAGTTCTTTAATTTCTTGAAGAATCATGCTATCCAAAGATCCCAGAAAATCTGAAAATCAACTGATTAGCAGTTTCTAAATTCAAATTCACTATTGAAAAATTGGCCAAGTGCGTGTCGAACTTCGCACATTTAGGGTTCCGTACCAAACTGCAAAATCAAGTTGGTTATAATAGGAACAATGAGAGAACTATAAAGAAAAATCTGACTTATCAATATATTGGTATATATTTGTTCGTAAAATATAGGTAATAATCAATATTATCACCAAATTTCTAGTTCATAGGTCAATGGAAAGTAAAAAAATTCTTCGGCACAATGTTTTGCAAAAAAAATATGACTTTAGTGGCTTCCTTTGTTTTCCAATATTTTTGAATAAAAACAGTATTTATCTACTCAACAATTTCTAAACAACGATACCCACTCGATTGGGCAGGTCAATTTTTTTTTACACTCCCTTTTGTCTGTATGGTGTTTGTGTGTATAGGGGTATTTTTTTTTGACAATTTGTGTGACTTTGGATCAACAAGATGCTTAAACTGTGAAAATTTGAAGACTGTAGCTCAAACCGTTTGGCTGTAAAACCTGTGTGGCAGACGAAGAACAGACATACACTTGAGTGACAGCAACAGGGCTCCGTTTTGACCTTTCGGGTACTTAACCCTAAAAAGCAGCTAAGCAGTGTTGAGGTTCTTTTTATAAATAAAGCCCTCATTCTCGACTGTTACTTTTGCAGCCAGTACCATATTAAGTTACGTAAAATCTAGTTGCTTCCAGTTCTAATTCCGTGCACGTCCATTTACCGGCACATTCTGCAGAAGATGTGCCTGTGCGGTGTGTGCTCAGATCTGGCAGCGGAATCAAGGTCACCATGCCTTGTGCTCGCAGGTGGATTGAAGGTCGGGTTAGTTCACTATCCGCAGTTTTACGTAACGAAGGTAACTATTAAATGTTTGTAAATGTAATTAGTATTAACCTTGCTTTATTGCAGTTCTATTTTATAGAATTTTGACGAACCTAAGTGCCTGAGTAGACGAACTGCTTAGAGCTATCAGTGCAACAGACTCAAGCGGTCACTGTTAGGCAATCTGCAGTTCCAATACGAAATAGACATTCGCAATACACAAACTACTTGAAGCAGTTCGGCTATGGGTGCTGTTACTAAGTAATATGTTTACAGGAATCCCTTCAGTAGCTCTGCGTCCACAGCCTGAGTATACCTACCGCTAGCTACAGGCTTCACTTTCCCTACGCTCCTGACCAGCCTCCTTCAGGTCTCTACTAGTTTTACAGCTCGCGATTGATGTGGGAACTCACTCGTTTTAGTCTTGGTATACAAATATGTATTAAATAACTTTAGTGATAAAATAAACAGGTTGGATGAAACTGCCATGGAAACCGCTACAACAGAATGTGCATAAAATATAGTAATGCACGTTATATCAACCACATAAGTTCACAAACACATAATAACTGTGACGTCAGCGCACCTAAGAACTGCCCTCCTTCTGTATAAATAGATACAGGCGGTTTTTCTTCCATCGCCGGCCGGTAGGTACCTGCAGGATATAATATATCGCTGTGAACCGACCTGAATAACTCACTACATTATAGCCAAGTAAATTAATAGTCGTAAATTATTCAGCTCTTGTCTTACCCAGGTACCTATGTAAATGGGACTTATTTTAGCCACAATTGTAAATCTGGACTTATTTCGGATTATCTTGATGCTTACTTGAGAATTAATGGTCTGGCCTAAAGTTCTATTTTGATTACAAAATAAAATAATGATTTGGTTGTTCTGAGTCTGGGATTCGAATGGATTTAAATACAAATACAATCAGAGATAAACCGATCTTGAGAAAACGATAGTACAAATTGATTCTGTTTCTCAGAAATTTATAAATTCATCCAAAATCAAACGGAGAATAAACATTTGATTACAACATACGCCAGCAAGCATTTAATTCGTATCTGTTCAGGACCGCAACGTGGACACCGAGATTATCGCAATGTAATGAGCCAACGTAGCTAGACCCGCGAAATCATTCAATAACAATCCAATAACATACTCGTATAAGAATAAACTTCGCAGTGAAGCTAAACAGAGCTCTAATAGTTTGAACTCAAGTTATCATAGTTCTGTCGGCAGTATGACGTTACCTAGCTTAGGTAGAATCAAGATGTTTTTGTTAATGTTTAGTCTAGTTTCTAATAGAGTGATGAGAAAAGTGAAGAAATGAATGATACCTAACTACATATTATTAATACCTACACATTACAGAGAATAAAAAAAATACGAAGAAAAACAAATCACATTTCAATTTAAATATACTTACAGTAAGCCATTTTACAAAAATACCATTACATGAAGCTAGCAAGTACTTAACAAAACCAATAAAAATAAATCAGCGTTGTTGCGGTGACGACAGGCGAAGGGAGAGCTAAAAATACTCCGTACTAAATGAAACACTAAAATGTGAAGCTAGAATAATATTTAACGTTTCATCTGTTTGTATAGCCTACAGGTGGCAAATGTTTTGTTTAAGGCTATAACAAAGGATCAGAAACATTTTCATTACGTTTAGACCCTGCTTATTTGGATATTTATAGAGTACCTGCTAATGAATAGGCCGTCTGCTTTATTGTAATTTATCGTAACATTTTACAGGTAAAAACTTTAAATTCACATGTTTAGGAAAACAGCGAATGCACCGCGATTTTTTTTTCTGCTCTTTAAATCTAACAATGAAATCAAAACACAGTATATATTTTATAACCGAAAATTAGCATAGAACACAATTAATCGGCGACAAAGCGCAACTAATGAAGTATATTACAATGATGTGCGACAAGCGACAGGGCGACATGTCGCGAGCGCCGCGGGACATTAATCACGACAATCTGGAGCCGGTCTAGACAATCCCCACGCAATTAATACGCAGCTAAACACTACACATATTATACAAATTAACATCCCTCAGGACTCACCCCCGCCCCTCGGCCATTATCACGAACATCTTAGGGGATGAAAAAGAAAAATACATTAACATAATGTGGGTAGTTTATCATTTTTTATTACCGCCCGCGACCGTTCCCGTACGGAGCGACTCTCTTAAAGAAAATCCGGCGATGCACGAGAGCAATACCTACACAATAGTATGTAATGTACTCATGTGAGTTCCGTACCTTGTCGCAGCAGCGGAGAAATTTTAAATTTAGTTACAAGTTTGCCGTGAACACAGGACTTTACATAACATAAATCTTTTAACATTTTCTGGATTTCAATTTCTTGAGTGTATAAAACCTTTTGCAAGTATCCAAAGGTTCTTATTTATTTTTCTTGAAATAGCGTTTTGCGGTAAATAAGTGAAATAACAACGCCGACGAGAAACAGTTCGCAATATTCGAAGCAAAAAAAGTAAATACAAACCCTTTCACAAAATACGCACAAGACTTAATGATATAGAAAAACAGTATTCGATCGTCGCAACTGGGTCAAGATTCTGCTCCTAGGAACGAATAGCTTGTCCGAACTTACCATTTTATGTGACTTACAAATATTTGTCGGCCGGACGTAAACGGCAGTCAGAGCCATAAGGTCCTGCTCGTAAACCTAGGGAGCCCTAACCCGAGCGGGTACACTCGGAGCCAAATAAAAGTGCGCCCCACCTGCGGACTCTCTTTAAGAATTAAATTAGAGATTGACCTTTTAATTTGGCAGTGGCGATTCGTCGGCGCGCGCAAAAGAAAATAATGAACCTCTTTGCATGGAGTTTACGAGCCCTCTCTAATTAGCTAATGCTGTACGTTGTCTTATAAATAATGTGCGTTTAAATTGGGAGACATTTTAATTGTGTATGCCAATTTGTTTCATTTTCACTGTGTTGCCTTGTATTTTATTATTTTCTTTGGAGTTTAATTAAATCGCTGTGTTCTTGTTAGTGACTCGATTAATTTATATGTTTTCATGTAATTGGATACTTTTGTCAAAGAAAGAGAGTTACTTTGCTTTGACTCGGTGAAAATGTAATCATGAAACCAGCAATGATTTTCAAAGATCTTTGAAGTTTAAAAATAGTAGCTTGGTAATATCATGTTTTCCATTCAAATTTTAAACGTTCACGTTTAGCACAGTCTCTCTTTTAGTTACAACCAGACACATTTAACTGTGAAGTGGTCTCAAGGAACCCTATTCTGTAACCCGTCAGCGTTACCCGTTACCCGTGTGTACCCAAACCTAACTGTTCCCTCTTCGGGACTTTTACAATACGCATGGAATGGCGGTCGGCGAACACACGCTATTTTTCTTTTATTTTAATTTTGTTACCGGTAGGTAGGATGAAGAATAAAGAGGTGAAAGTTTAGAATGTTAAATACATTTTGTTTGGTCTGCCATTTGGGTTATTAAGGTATTGACGGAGACACTTTTCTCATTGCGACCGGTTGCTGAACACAGAACATAACATGAAGTCTACTGTACTCCCCGAAGTTTAAAGTAGAGCCAATTTAACATTTCGCTATTGTTTTTTTTTGTTTTTTATTATGGGTAGGTTATTTATTTATTTTTAAGTTCCAGTCAACCGGCCACAGGTCAAAGCTCCAGGCTGCTACTGAGAAATTCCAGACGGAAAAACCCAATAACACTTAATCACAGGTAGACCAAGAATGATGTGGTTTACGGATGATTCAAGTTTGCCCATAAGACAGCTGTTCAAATCAGAGCAAAAACCTTCCCATCCCGTTAAAAGTAATTGCATGCACAATCTAAAAATCTGTTTTCCCAGCATCCGTGATTTAACCGGGGCTACCATGTCCCTGGGGCAGTCGAGAACGATCCCCAACGTTACGCAACCGATGTGCCGCATTGCCGAAAATTAGAATAGTATGTACAACCGATCACAGCGGCATATGCCGCGTGATTAGCGACTGTTTATGCTGACTGTACCGCTGGATGTGCTCGTCAACTGCCAGCTTTACATTTAATCGTTTTATTGATTCGTGTTTCATTGTAACTATAACAGCTCGAGGTAATCCTATCTTATAATTTATCATTTATCAAAAATATTTTATAATTTTGGTGTTGTCTGTACAAAAACATTCGGTCACAATTTTTTACGCATTTATTTTTTCAAATCCACCACGGGAATTGTCAGCTGAATGAGAATTAGGAAAGTTTAAAACTTTGTATCATTTTGTAGCAGCATTTTTGCAGGCATAACAGAACATTTTATTTTCAATAGTAACCCGACACAGGTTTGCGTTTATTGTCTGTTGATTTATTAATCCGTGCAATGGAAAACGTAGTTTCCAAGCTCGTTATAAAGTGAATAAATAGATTGCGGTATAATATTATAACTATTAAAGCTCTAGAGTTGCTCATAGAGCTTTGAAACTTAATGTCAAAGAAAAACACAAGTTTTTCCTCCATTTCTTTGATGTTCTTTCACTTGCTGCATTCCTACGTGCGAAGGGTGTTGTAATTGACTGGGGAAAGGGAATTACTTCGCAAAGTAAGTTAGCTTCACAAGTTAGTGACACCCCTGGGACTTGTGCCCCTGCATGTTGTGACACCCCTGCCAATAAGGTTGTTAGTGTATAGTGTAATCAATACCTTAGTTAGGTATATGTAGGTATGGATACTCACTGTGTACTCACTGAGAGATGGGTACATTTTGCATAATTTTTGCACTGTGCTAGTATTTATTTTTTGTTTGAACACCAAGTGTTGTACACAAATACATACATAAACTTTATACGCCACCTGTTACGATCCTTACATACTTTTTTTGCTTTATTTACTTTTATACATTTAGTCATACAGCACGACGGTGACATATTATTGTGTTTAGATTAAATTGCATTTTTTTTATTATATCCCCGTGCTATAATCTGTATTCTCTGAATCACGACTGCTTAGATAAAACCTACAAAAAGATGAAATTATGGAACCGGCAAATTTGTGATACATAATGTAAACGGCGCCCACTTTTATACTAACACATCGGATGTTGCATTAGCACCCCACTTAGCCTTAGCCCTACCATTTCAACCCTTTTAACCGCAACCAGGCATTTCATACATTTTTCAAGTACAGCCAGCAAAACAGTCGTACATTAAAAACACAATTTATTCGGACACACATTATGACGTCACAAAAACTATGTAAATCGCATGTTCGCACACTCGCAGGTTGTCAAGAGGATACGTTAACATTCATGAGTGACCCTTGCTTTATTGTCCGTTTTATTTGCGAAAGAAAAGTTAATTATGTATTCCCGTTTAATTAGGAGTTCGGGGATCTGGCCCCTCTCGCATATAATGTATCGCTCCCATTGGGAGCCCAAATAATTCAACACCTACAGGGGCTGATGTAACCTTGTTATTTTAGCCCACTTCGCTATTAGCCACTCGTGTAAAATGGGGTTACAATCTTATTTGATTTTTGACTCATATTCTTATTTTACTAATGGTGCTCCCACATTGCCGTTAGAAAATGTTTAATAACGTTAGTAAACATTTGTTAGCAAACATTTAAGATCTTAAGATGCCATCTTTTGGTGTTATAAAATGTTTACAAACATTTTATAACGGCAATGTGGGAGCACCATTAGGCCCACTTGTACGAAAAATTCAATTGACAGTTTTGAATTTAAAAAAAAACAGCCTATTGCGAGTGGGACAGGCGCACGAAGGGTTCCGTACCATTATCGAAAAAAACGGCAAAAAAATCACGTTTGTTGTATGGGAGCCCCACTCAAGTTAGCAACTAACTCTGAGTTGTGGACCTTAATAAATGTGGATGGATGGAAAGTGAGAGGGTGAGGAAGATCCATGGATTATGTGAGAAGCGATATGAAACAAAAGGGTTTCAAAGATACCGTGAAGATTGACAGGACGGGGTGGAAGAAGAAAACGTGTTGCGCCGACCCCAAGTAACATGGAATGATGCCCAGGGTGATGATTTTTTTTTTTTTTTTAAAAACGTTGCCCCACACTAGGAATTTCTTCCTGTATCGTGGGTGCGTTTACAAACATATAAACTCACATACACAACACCCAGAGCCGGAACAACTATTTGTAGGTCATACAAATATTTGTTCCGTGCGGGAATCGAACCCGCGACACGCAGCACGGCAGTCAATCACTCAACCACTGCGCTAACCGTGCGCCCAAAAAAATTTCTACTTATTCTGGGCTTTAAATGTTCAAAATTATTTCGTTTAAAAGGATTATAATTTGACGGCACAAATAAAATCCTACACAAAATTATTTAGTTAGTTTTATGTGAAATTGTACGACATATTCGTTCAAATTTCCTTTCATTCAGGTTCCTAAACCTGAAATGTAATAACATTTTTTTAAATAGAGGCGAAAAATAAAATAGAAACAACATCCCAGTGAACGAATAGTTATTTGAAAAAGCGTTTTAGTTAAGTTTACAAACAGCCCTTACCATATCGAACAAAAAACACTTAGTTTTTTTCACGAGTGTTATTCGAGCTACATTTTGTGTCAGAAAATAAACACATATTTGCATGTAGTATAACAATCATTGAGGAAGCTTATCTCCATTTATTTGGCGTTACTCCAATTTTGTGTTGTTTCTGGTTATATGTTTACCCATTTTTGAGCTCGATTAGTCTTAGGGATCTTACCGATGACGAAATTTAAATTGCGCCGCTAGACGATATCGCGCACGTATTTGCTATGAAAATTTCAAGGGTAATTCGTTCCAACTGCATCACATATCATCCCTGTGAACGTACTTGCAATTTCGCTTAGTAAAAATTGCTTATTGGTGTGATACAAATCGAATCGCGTCTATCCATAAGGAAGGGCGCTAGTGTCGTTACAAGATTTTGTTTTGACTCCACCTTGATCTCGAACCCAGGAAATCTCGTCCTTAACTACTGGACCATGGAGGCGGTTTAAATCAAGCTGAATGACGAGTTTATGAGTGGAAACAAAGCCACACAATTAATGACCGCGTGTTCAAATTAATTGAGATTTCGTGTTATTATTATTTTGTGCGGTCGACTGTACCTGCGAGTGGTTTGTGATTATCACGTTATGAATTGCTTTATTATTTATTTAGTTTTCTGCAGAGCGTCGACAGATTCTTAGTAACCTACATATAATAATACCATCTAGTTACTGTTCTACTACAGGGCATAATAAACCTCTTCTCATACTGAGAAGTCATGAGAATTAATCACCACCCAAGACGGGTTGGTGATTTCAATCTTAAATTAACAACAAGTTCAGGTTTTCTCACGATGTTTTCCTTAATTGTCAGCGATGACCTAGATCAACTTAGAAAGTACATAAGAATAAAAAAGTCACAAGACATCAAGCAAAAGAGTGTGTGGAGTTTCTTGTTCTATCTTTGCGAATGGAATCAATT
Organism: Orthosia gothica; assembly: GCA_949775005.1. NCBI lineage: Eukaryota > Metazoa > Arthropoda > Insecta > Lepidoptera > Noctuidae > Orthosia > Orthosia gothica. The sequence continues at coordinate 36,704,213 of OX459038.1, read as the reverse complement.
ATCATTATTTGTAATAAATTATATTGAAAAATTATAATGATTTGACTTTCACTTTGAAGCCTCAAGCACGAAATGCCACAAGAGGGTCTTAATCACTGAGCCATGTTAGGGACATTAGAGTAAAATAATAAAGTTACAAATTTATAGTTTCTTTCTAAGATAAAAGGGGCACCAGTCTTGGTTAAAGTCTCAGCACACAATCTAAACCGTTCGATCGACCACCTGCACCCGTAGCGTATCTCGCCCAAATCATTGTATAGACCAAGCCTATTGTTGCGTATGTTGCTCGGCTTTGTTGGCATGTTGCTAGGCATTGAAACAACAATAGCGTGTCAATTGAGGCGTCAACTGCCAATCACGGCAGACAATGATGAAGGCAACGAGGAATTAAATGATGCTCGCACCGCAGCCTAAATGTTTCAGATATAGTTAGACCGAAGATATTGCGCCACATCTTATTAAGACATCGAATGTGAGCAGGTTGTCTTTGAACCTCAGAATGTATGTAAAGTAGGAACTGTTGGAAAGCGTATTATTGTAAAATATTTATGAATGTCACGGGAAAACTATTAAAAAATAATGAATTATCGTAACGCGTATTAAGTTACATCAGATTCGACGACTAAATATTATATTCTTCTAAGCGTTTGGTAATCGTCCCTAAGTAAACTATTCAAAATTAAACAAATATACCTAAGCTCTTTTTTATACAAAAAACAAACCTTTTCAATAAAAAAGTAAACCGACTTCTAAAAAAATATTCTAAAATAATATTCTTTTTGGAAGTCAGTGTCTTTGGTACCAATTTTTTTTTCGTTTTTGACACATATTGTGTGGTCATTGTGGGCAGTCAGCGCGCGATTATATCCTCCGACTGCACACCATGATTTTCTTGTTTGTGTTGTATTAGTTCGCCTCTTAAGCAGTCTGTTCTTCAAACATACACAGATTGATAACCACATCAGCGTCCTTTGCATCGCGCAGTCAGCTTAATTATTTCCAAGTATCTTTTTCGGAGTAAAATGTAATCTGTGATACTTAGCGATAGTCTATTTTTTTACTAAATGATAAATGATTTTATTTCTGTAAGTTGGTTTTGTACAAACCCTTTTACATGTCTCAGATATTATTTTTAAAAACTAGACGAGGTCGGCGTTTCCTATCTGACTACTCTGAGAAAAAAGGCCGAAACAAACTCAGAGGTCACAGACTCTTTTAAAGTCCTGACAAAATCTTGGTTAGATCATGTGAAGACCATGTAGACTGATGTCTGAAATGGTCTTTTGAGAAAAGAACCAACCAGATTGAGTGGACCTGTCCAGTCAGTGCACGCATTTGTCAATAACCGAACAGCTCAACTCAGAATTTAAGGAGCTCAACGATTTGACGAACAATACCAAAGAAAGGACATTCGGATAGGCCGCATAAACTACTCAAACTGCCAGACCATGATTAAAAACTAAGATAAATTAAAAACAAAATAATGATCCTTATAGTCTTCACATTCACAATAATTAAAATAAAATAATATAATACTTTAAAAAGTAAATATTCTTGTCATTGCAAGAAAACAATTTTTTTTAATATAAAAAATAACAAAATTCATGGTCCAAAATATTAAAAAAAAAACTAAATTAATTGGAGCAGCTCACTCCAAAGCCATTTTATCCTCAACTTAATCTTTAACCCTCTAACAAATAAACGCAGAATAAAGTTATACCAGGTATAAACCTATGAAAATGTATGGGTATACCTTTGTTATAGTCAATGTAATTGTCAGATAGTCTCAAACCTGAAGGCTGTCCAGCCTGAGGCAACGGAGGGCCCGGCCCAGGCTGAGAGGGTGTCTCAGGTCGGTGTCTTTGACCAAGACCAAGACATAACTGATATTTCACAGGAAATGTCTCAAGTAGACCAGCCTGAGACTGCTTCCTTTGCATCTAGTGATAGTAATCATGGGTCTCATTCGGTTATGTTTACAGATGGTGTTGGAAGAGGTTTAGGAAAATTATTAAATAGCAATCAGAATCATTCGACTTTGAATGATTGTATGCCTGGGTCATCTTACAAGCATATCATGAAATCTGTAACAAAGAGTGTATATAAATCAGATACCAATTTAACTGTCTTTATAGGTAACAGTTTGGATGTAAAAAAAGATGACATCACTGAGTGTGTAACTGAGTTGATAAAATTGAATTGCAATAAAATCATATTGTGTGCTTTTCCATATTTGGAAAAATCTACTAGTAGAATTATATTCATATGTTGAATAAACATGTTCATTTCCTTGTCAGCCATTACAGTGACAAATTAGTTTTTTTTGACATCAACATTTTTGTTGATAAATTAAAGTCGACAGGCAATACAGTGTATCTGCCTCTTAGGTTAAGACGTCAAATAGCGAGGCTATTATCATTTACTTTAAACTCAGACATAAATAGTATGTCGAAGTCATGTACTGTAGTTGATATTAGTACTAATACTAATTTACAGGTCAATAACGTTAGCAATTCTACTATTAATATTTATAATTTAAACTAGTTTGTAGGACAACGGAGGGTACCAATAACGAAATAGTTAGGAGTAAATCCACCAACAAGAAGGTACCTTCTTGCTCTCACATAGTTAATTTAAAAAAGGGGCTAAGCAGAATTCTTTGAAATTATTACATCAAAATATTCAAGGTTTTTCTGCAAAGCAATTGGAAATAGAACTGTTTTTAGAAAAGACAATGTTTGAAATTATTTGTTTTACTGAGCATTGGCTGAAGGAATATTCAATGCTTATTAATTTTGAAAATTATACTGTGGGCAGCTGTTTTACCAGAAATGTTATGTTGCGTGGAGGTTCACTTATATTAATCAAAAATGGTATTAAATCAAAACCTCGTAAAGATATTGTAGATCTATCAGTTGAACATAGTGTTGAACTGTCCTGTGTTGAGCTGGATAAGCATGTTATAGTGTGCGTTTACAGACCCCCCAATTATAAAAACTACTGTATATTTGAGTCAGTGATGGAAGATGTTCTGGCAAAACTTGCAACTGGTAATAAACTAGTCATAATCTGTGGTGACTTTAATATAAATATTTTAGAAAATAATTCAGATAGCAGTAGACTATTAAATCTCTTCAAATCATTTAATTTGTCGCATGTGTTTGAGGAACCAACCCGAACAACTGTGACTACTGCTACATGTATTGATAATGTTTTTTGTTGCTGCGAATACTTAAACAAAGCCATTATGAATTGTCTGCCTTCGGATCATAGTGGGCTACTGGTAACATTTGAGTCCAGCATACCAATACAACAAGTGCAGATTCAGTCCAGACCAATAACATCCGGTAAATTAAATAAATTTAACAGCACTTTAATTGGTAAGTTAAGTTATCAGGACCTCACAGTGAATGATGGTAATATTTTGTACAAGAATGTTTTCTCAGTTGTTCAAACAGAATTCAATAATACTTTTAAGAAGAAAACTAAAACTATATGCCCTAAGTTTTTATTCAGTGACTGGGCGACAAAAGGAATCAGGAAAAGTAGGGAAAGACTTTACGAGCTGTATGGCCTTAAGCCTTATATTAACACTGAAACTTTTAGTAAATATGTTGCTACTTACTTAAGAATTTTTTTAAATACGTGTAAACTAGCTAAGGCTATATACATTAGCAATAAGGTTAAATTCGCAGAAAATAAAATTAAGACGGTTTGGAAAATTATAAACAATGAAACAAACAGGAACAAAAGAAATAATACTGATTACACGCTTGAGACTACACATGGACTTATTAAAGATAACAAAGAAGTTGCTCAAGAATTTGTAAATTTCTTTACCAGCATCCCAATTAAAACTACTGAACCCTTAAATTCTTCGCCGTCGCTCGCTTCTGGTTTATTACACGCTAACGTTTCAGCCTGCCCGACTGAATTTCACTTTTCACATATAAACCCAATAACAGTAATAAAGGCTTTTAAGCAAATAAAGGTAAAACTGACCGAAGATCTATGGGGCATGTCCATCAAAGTTTGTACCTTCATTATTCAGACTATAGCGCCGTACTTAGCTTTGATTTTTAATTTGTGTGTAGATCAAGGAGTCTTTCCGAATCTAATGAAACATAGTAAGGTTATACCACTTTTTAAATCCGGGGACAGTAAAGACACAAATAATTATAGACCAGTGTCCGTGCTGCCGGTTTTCAGCAAGGTATTTGAAAAGATAATGCTAAATCAAATGCTCATTCATTTTAATACGAATAAAATCCTACACGAGAAACAGTATGGTTTCACCAAAGGACGTTGTACAACCGACGCTGGTGTCACCTTATTAAAACACATCTTTGATGCGTGGGAGGAGGGGCAAGATGCCATAGGTATTTTCTGTGACCTATCGAAGGCGTTTGATTGCGTTGATCATGAAACATTGCTTTTGAAACTTGAGCATTACGGGCTAGGCCTTTTAGCATTAAGTTTAGTAAAATCCTATTTGAATGATAGACAGCAATTAGTCCAAATAAACGGTGTCAATTCGTCGGGGTTGAACGTGAAAATGGGGGTACCCCAAGACTCAATTTTGGGTCCTTTCTTATTTTTAGTATACATTAATGATTTACCCCATCTATTGAAAAACAAACTAAACATGGTGTTATTTGCTGACAACACTTCTTTGATTTTTAAGATAAATAGACGTACGAGTAACGTTTTCGACGTAAATAATGCATTGCAGCAAGTTCTGAATTGGTTCACTGCTAATAATTTAGTTTTAAATGCTAAAAAAACTAAGTGTGTAAAATTTGCCTTGCCGAATGTCAAAAGTTATGATTGTGACATTATATTAAACAACGAGAAGCTAGAATTCGTCGACAAAACGGTTTTTCTGGGGATCACGCTAGACTCAAGGTTACAATGGGGTCCTCATATAATATCACTTGCGGGGCGGTTAAGTTCGGCAGCTTATGCTGTTAGAAAAATTCGTCAATTTACTGATGTAGATACCGCGAGGCTGGTCTATTTTAGTTACTTTCATAGCATAATGTCTTACGGTATATTACTATGGGGAAGGGCTGCAGACATTCAGTCAATTTTTATTCTGCAAAAACGAGCCATCAGAGCGATATACAATCTTCGCCGGCGCGATTCTCGAAGGGAACTGTTTGAAACTGAAGGAAATTAACATCATGACGGTACCTTGTCAATATATTTACGAAAACATCATGTACGTGAGAAAGAATTTACATCTTTTTAGTAAAAACAGCGATAGACATAGTTATGTTACTAGAAATAGGGACCAATTAATTCAACCAGGTTTCAGGCTGGCTAAAGTAGCTTCATCTTTTATGGGGTACTGTATAAAATGTTACAATAAAATACCGCCTCACATTCTAGAACTGAATGAGGCGAAATTCAAAACTTTTATAAAACGCACACTATGCAGGCAGGCATATTATAGGTTGGGGGATTACATCGCTGATAAAAATGCTTGGCTCAGCGCTAGTCCAGCTCCACAGTCACTAGGGCACAATAACAAGTTATAAGCAGAAAAGTTCTGAAGTATTGTTGTATAAACTCAATTTATTTTTATATTATATAACTGCACAGCACATATGTGAGTACTATGTACCAACTGTAAATCTACCATTTGCTATACCTTTGTGTCGTACGTTGACTTCAGTGTGCCCTGGCAATTGATAGTGTGCCATGCTCTCTCTAATGTCTCTCTGATGGTGGCACATGTGTTGGATCATTCGGTTCCCTTCATGATGGTTGAGCTGAGTGGTGCCGATCCATGTGTCATGTTCGTGAACGGGCGCCATCAGTTGGGATTGGTCATAACTTAGCTGCCTCCGCCTGTTTTTAATTACCTAATTATTGTATTTTTAATTGTTTGTTTTACTGTAGAAGCTTTTAAGTGCGTTACTTTTTTTTTGTTTTTTTTTACATCGTTCTCACATGTATGTATATTTTTTTTTCCAACAAGATAATGTAACCAAATACTTGTAAAACACATTTTTTGTAAAAGAGTATGTGTGGAGTTTCTTGTCCATTCTTCTCCACAACAAGCTACATTTCCGAATGTACGGTAGAATCAATTACCCCCGGTTTCCCAGCTCGGAATTGTCGGGGGTTTGGTGTGGCGGGTTGTCGGGCGCGCGTTGTCTGCTGTGATTGGTTGAATGAATTTTCAACAGCCAATCGCAGCGGATGGCGCTTGCTTGGCAGTTTGTCGCATTGGTTCGCCGATGATTTTGAGCTGGGAAACTGGAGGTTAGTATTAGATTCATTTTTTTTTTTGACGTTCGAAAGTGCCGCTTAATGGCCTAATTGAATAAATAAATTTTGATTTTGATTTTGATTTTGAATAGCTGGTATAACTTTATTCCGTGTTTATTAGTAAGAGGGTAATGCTATAAAACGCTTTTTGGCACAACTTACGTTTAATGAATGATTTGAATTTATTAAGACTTGGATTTTGTACGTGGCTTGGAAGCTTATTATAAAAGCGTACACATTGACATCTAAACGAGCCACCTATTTTCTTGAGCCTTGTTGTAGGTACTACAAATTTGTGTTTGTTCCAAGTATTTATATTATGGATATCACTGTATTTAAAAAAAAAAAATATTTTTATGGGCATATAAAAGATTTTCATAAATATACTGAGAAGGCACAGTCATTACATTAATAACCTTAAATTTCTCTCTAAGAAAGTGTCTCGGGCTTAATTTATAAATTGATCGAACAGCTCTTTTCTGCAAAACAAAGATAGTCTGGATGTCTGAAAGAAAGTTGTTTCGTAATCAGAGGTTTTAGACTAGTGATATTCTATCATTGAATACGTCGTGATAGCAATTGAAAATGGTCAAATTGTATGGGAATGCCAAGCACTATCATATACACAGATTACATTTTACGCCGAAGAATTTACTTTTAAACTATTTTATTATGGATGGTTTTTAAAAGTACTTCAATTTATTCCCATTTCATTTACCTAATTTTGCCTGTGTTCCACCAAATATACTTAATGTGCACCAAAATATGTTCATATAAGTCGACGTAGCCCCGCTGCGCGGGGCTCCTATTTCTGTCTGCAGGGTCAAAAGTAACCCGGGGTGCCCTAAGTTCCCGAGCTCGCTTCGCTCGCTCTTGGACTGATTCTTTGACCATAATTTATTCGTAGGCCAACTAATATTTGGTGCACGATCAGTATTTTAGATGTACCTTTAGATTTTTGGTGAACACAAAAATATTATCCTTTTATTATTTCTAATGTTGTGGCATATTTGGTAAATGCAAAATTTTGACAATGTAAATCGAACCAAAGTTAAAGTCAAACATATTTATTTCAACTAGGCCAATAAGCAACACGTCAACAATAAAAAAATCATGTTATAATAATTGATTCTACCGTCCATTTGGAAAAGAAGCTTGTTATGGAGAAGATCGGGCAAGAAACTCCACACTTACTCTTTAAAAAAGCAAGTGTTTTACAATATTTACATAAATAGAACATACATTAATAAATTCATATATGTGAGGACGATGCACCCAGAATAGCAATACGTACTATACTACGTATAGGTATAAAGTATTAAAGCAGTAACAGGTAAATATGTTCATTTGATAACATAGAAACACGGTTCTTACATACTTACACATATTGCAAATATATGTAATATACCTAATTCAACAACAACGGAACGGTATGTAAGTCAATTTCTGAAACCTAAAGAAATGAATACAATAACTATGATTAGGTATTTAAATTTACAAAATTGATTTGACACTATGCCCTACTATAGAACCTTACTTCTATTGAAATACATTTCATTCTGTAATAAAGATTTGGAGCAAATATAACAAATACGCCAAGTATTTCACCAGCATCAGATAAGTAATAATATCAGTATTTATACCGGATCGCAAAATTCGATTAAGCCATCAAACAATCCTATGTCTAAGTAAAGCTCACTTTTCAATAGCTGTCTCGTCTAGACTCAAGCACACTCATCTTGTTCTCATAATCTCAGCGTGTACTCGATGTACTTTATGTTCTTATTATTTCCATCGTCATCGTTTCCATGCAAATGTCCACATTATCCGCGTTAACATTAGGTGTTCCTATTGGCCTGAATTACGGTTATGACGTGATATAAACTTGTTATATTGGCTCCGGCTTTACGATAGTTCTCACTAGTTCAGACAATTGTGGGTAGTTAGGTAATGGCACAGTTGTTTTTTGGGGAATGAATGGAATGGTTTTAATATTATTCGACATAATATACTTATAGGAGAAGCTCCTGTCTTAAAAATAACAGCCGCAAGCCTCTTCGATTCAAGTCAAATTCAAGTTAAGCAATGCTGGCCAAGGTTGCTCCGTGGATGTGTGACCATTCTTGACATACCGAGACTCCTGTGTGTCTCAAAAATAAGCCATTGGTCCCGTGTCATTTGAATTCTTTTACAGTCGTAGTGGGTCAGACCTCTGAAGTCTTGGCAAAAGATATCGTGGTACCCGATTAATAGGTTTTGGTGGGAGATGGGCACGCATTTAAGCGGCAATTGCGGATTTATTTTTAACACAAATAAGCAGAGTCATCTCACTTTCTTCTTTTCTTTCATAAAAATATGTCATATGTATATTTATATAGGTATACTAGCTTCTGACAGCGGCTTGAACAATGTTCACCTATCTCAAAGGAACATTACACCGGGATAAAAAGCCTTTGTGTTATTTCTGACTATAATATACCTCTGTACCAAATTTCATCCAGATCCGTTCAGCCGTTCTGGCGTGATTGGGTAACAAACATGCATCCAAACTTTCGCAATTATAATATTAGTAAGATATAATATATATATGTACATGTATTTTACTTATTTTAGTATGATAACTACTTGCTTTTTATTATTAAATAAAATATGCGCCTGCGATGTTGTCTCTTCACCACCCTTGTTTGACTGGTAGATAATACCTCCGCCTTTGTACCTTTGTGCATGAAGTCTAAATAAATAAATAGGCGGTTGCTCTCTGTAAAATACTGGAATCCAGCTGAATCCGGTTATACTGGATGCTGACCCCTAGAGTTGGGAAGAGGTGAGGCAGATTGAATAAAAGTGTACTTCAGTTTAGAAATAAATGAATTGCCACATGTCGGAAATTAAATGAAAATTCATTTACACAAAGAGGAAACACAGAAATTTTAACAACTATATTAAGCCCGAATAATTCTGACATAACCCAAGAGGCTCTATAATCCAACCAGTAAATTAATAATAGAATAAAGAACGCCATCCGACTGCAGAGAGAGAGGTAATGAAATTAGCTGTGTGCAACGTTAGTTGTTTACGTGAGCGAGTTAAATTAACGCCTGAATTATGGATGGCAGTTAAAATGTTACTTAAATATTTACTCTGTTTAAGAGTTTCAGACCTATGCAGTTATTTCCGTGCTCCGAGGAGTTTTAATCAAAGAAAAGTAACTGTCTGATACTCGTATGTATTATTTATTATGCACTTGCTTGTGTCAGCACCTTCGCCCGCACGAAAAGAGTTATCTTAATCCATACTAATAATATTATAAATTCGAAAGTAACTCTGTCTGTCTGTATTTGTGTTACTTTTTCAGGCCTAAACCACTGAACGGAACTTAATGAAATTTGTCAAGGAGATAGATGGCATCCTGAGGAAGGACATAGGACATAGGACGTAGGACATAGGACATAGATCTGGAGTAGGGTAGGGTAGGTAGGTAGGTAGGTTAGGTAGGCAGGGTAGAGAGGTAGGTAGGTAGATAGGGTAGGATAGGTAGGTAACCAGTTGACGGGAGCGAAGCTACAAGGGACTACACTCTTTGCGCTGTAGCACGGTGCGGATGATAGTTTCAATAACATTTTTTGGCATATACGTATACGCATTTTTTGTAATTTAACGTCATACCATGGTTATACCATATACCATAGTTGCCAGTATAGTAATAATTATAATGGGATAAAAGGGTAGCCTGTACTATGCCAGACTATAATCTATCTCTGTGTCAAATTTCATCCAGTTCAATTGCAGACTACAATCTATATCTGCGATGCGATGCTAATATTTTATCTAGTTCCGTATAGCCGTTCTGGCGTGATGAGTAACAAACATCCACCTAAGCAAACTGCCACATTTATAATATTACTAGATTCCGCCCGCAGCTTCACCCACTTGAAAAGTGTTTTATTGTACCGAAGAAACATAATACCGGGGTATAAAGCATACAGTTTCTATTCCAGAATATATAATCTTTCTCTGTGCCATATTTCATCCAGATCTATTCGGCCGTTCTGGCGTTGTTGAGTAACAAACATACATCCATCCGAACTTTCGCATTTATAATATTCGTATAGAGTATAGATTATGGCTGGAATGGCTGCAATGTCACATAGGCTTTTTACTCCGGTATAATGTTCCCTCGGTATTGTTGGGTATTTGTAAGAAAATGTTTTGTTGTGCATACCATCATGTCTCTAATAAAGCAGTTAGCAAACCACCGCTTGTCTATTATTACGCTATACTTAACCGGCGACGATTAAATTAAGTTTTTAGCGTATTTTCGTCATGCCGTACGGTAAAATTGATAGTTTTGACCTTTCTTCGCGAAACTGGAAAGTTTATGTGAATCTTAATATTAAACAATATATTGCTTTTAACGAAATCAAAGAATCGTTGCACGTGGCCACCTTGATAACGGTTGTCGGCGGAGAGACTTACGATTTAATGAGTGACCTGTGTGCACCGATAAGTCCGGAAAACAAAAACTTCACGGAGCTCGTCGACATCGTGCAGCAGCATTTAGAACCCAGGCGATCCGACATTGCCGAGAGGCATATTTTTCGCCTGCGACGTCAAAAACCGGGCGAAGAATTAAGCATTTATTTACAAAGCTTGAAGCATCTTGCTAGCACTTGTAATTTCGGAGAGAAACTGGAAGAGAACCTCCGGGATCAGTTTGTGTCGGGTCTTACAAGTGACGACATGCGGAGTCGTCTGTTCGCGGAGAAAGATTTGGAGTACGGGCGAGCGGTGGACTTAGCGCTGGCCCTGGGGCGGCGGAGCGCCATGCGCTGACCAGCAGTACGGGCGAGGGCGCGGCGGGCGCGGGCGCAGCCACGACCAGCGCGCTATCCGCCGTGCATCGGATGGGCGCAATTGCTCCCACCTCAGCTAGGACTTCTCAATCGTGTTGGAGATGTGGTCGATCAGGTGTTAAACTTCGTCCTGTTGAAATAGGCGATAATGTCTACGTCAGAGATTACACCAAAAATAGGGATAAGTGGGCCGAAGGACAGGTCAAAGGGCAGGTGGGGCCGTCAACTTATACAGTCAGCACTAAAAATAATATGGTGAGAAGGCATATCGATCAAATAATAATTCCAAAAAGTAGTAGCAACCGGTTTTCACTATCTTGCACCTCAGATGGTAATGAACAAATGAATACAGAGGATTCTGTTACAAATGACATTGTATCGACCCCCGTTACGACTGGTGCTCAGGGCTCCGATCTGCCAGCGAATACAGTTGTGGCTGATGGTGTTAGTTCACCAAGCGACATTGTGGCTTTATCTGACAATCCACCTTCAGTGTCAGAACCCAATGTTGCTCCTACTAAAACCCTGCGTCCCTGTCCAGGGCCCATTATTAAAATCAGATTTAATCATTCAGCTGATTATGTTAGGAATAAGTTATGCTGTTATTACGTAAAGGAAAGGTTAAACTGTTATCATGTAAGACAAGTTTATTATTGTGTCCTTTATTATTAAGATATTTAAGTAAGGAGGTGTTGGGTATTTGTAAGAAAATGTTTTGTTGTGCATACCGTCATGTCTCTAATAAAGCAGTTAGCAAACCACCGCGTGTCTATAATATTTCGTGGTTTCATTTTCGATATAAATAAACAGGTAGTCCTTTCACCTACAAGGCAACACTCGCACGCTTTTAAAAGTTATTTATAATCAGATTTAGGAATCGATTTCATTAAATAATAATCGATTCAATAATCGACTCGTCTACTACACTATACTTGACAGTTGACAGTAACCTCATTCTTTTTCCGTGCGAGGCAACGAGTGCACGCGCTCCTACCTTCGATTGTTTTGTTCTTTTTTCGAATTTAAAATCGGTGATTTTTCGTATTCACGATGCCTAAAAGGTCGTATGAAGAACGTATCAATTATTACATGAAGAAGATGGAGGGATAACAAGAAAAACACCGTCACAAACGACGCCGTCGAGAAGATTTCTCCTCATGTTCGGATGACGAAAATCAACAAGGTTAGTTAATATTTACTGTCATCATTACCGTACAAGTACTGGTCTAAGTGACAGTCTTGGTATTGGTAATTTGCCATAGATTCAAATTTGAACGCGGCAAATATTCTACCCGCCATAGATTCCATAGCGAACGAGGCGTCACTTGTAATAGATTCGAATTTAGAACTGTTACTTTATAACGTACCTCCTAACCACATTAGTTGCGTTACGTTTATTATTTTCTTTTTAAGGAGACGAAACGGTGATATGGGATGTATTAGAACCACCGATAGAAACTGAGCCGCAACCTGGTCCTGGGGATGAAGACACAGTCGTTATACCTGATCCCGTCGGACCTCGGCCTGATATTTTGCTAGAGCCTATTTCGACTCAGCAGGATGGTTTGAAGTCATTACCACCGCTACCGCCGCCGGAACTTCCTGAACCTCAGTTGGATCCAGAAATCCTGTCGGCCCTTGGCGAAGCAACTGATGAAGGACCTATATGGGGACACGAAATACATAATAATCTAACCCAATTATGGTTACCATTGCTCAAAAAGGGCATGGTTAAAGAAATGAGAGACAAAACTTTAAAGCAGTATCTCATACCCAGTAACTGTACGCTACTTCAAGCACCAAAATTAAATATTGAGATCGCAGCCGCTGTGCCAGAAATGGTTAGGTTACGCGATAAAAAAGTTGAGACATCTCAACAACATTTGGGTGCCGGTATTACCGCGATTAGCAAGGCGATGACGTCATTGCTAACTAGTGATAACAAGATCGAAGCGATCAAAACTCTTAGTGATGGCTGTCGCATTTTATGTGACTTACATCACTCCGAAACCCAGGCTCGAATAAAAATGATTACACCTGGGCTAGCGAAGCCCTTCCTCAATGTCATACAGGACAGCGAGCGAGATGACACGTTGTTCGGTACTACTTTACCGGATAAAATAAAAGCGTCTAAAACCATCGAAAAACAGGGACTACAGATAAAGAAGACTATGCCACTACCAGTAAAATCGAATACAAATGCCCAAAATATAATATCTGCGCGCCATCAGGTCCAGGGAAACTGGGCCGGACCTTCTCGTTACCCAACGAACAGGGGGGGGCGAGGGAGTCAGAGGAGATACCCCACGTCAGCACGGCGATCAGCAGCGGCGACGGCGACAGCGACATCGCTAACCAAAGCGAACCAGAACCGGTTCCGTGCCCCTGCACGCCAGTAACGCAGGTACATGCAGGTAGGGTAAAACATTTTTATAATTGTTGGACCCACATTACTAATAATAACAATATTCTTAATTGGATCATGAAGGGAATACCTATTCCGTTTCTATGCGAGCCGTTTCAAACGTGTATCCCTCGAATAACGTGGTCATTGAGTGAACAGCGCGACATGTCATTGGCTATTGAGAATTTAACTGAACTTGGTGCTATTTCACAAGTTGAGCCCAGTTCAGATCAGTTTATATCTAGTACCTTTTTAGCCCCAAAGTCCAACGGTGGTAAAAGGTTCATTCTAAATTTAAAATCTCTAAATCAATTTATCCCTAAAATACATTTCAAAATGGAGGATAATAGGACTGCCTGTAAGTTAGTACAATCAAACTGGTATATGGCAACCGTAGATATGAAGGAAGCATATCTACTTATCCCTGTTGCTAAGCAATTTCGTAAATACCTTCGATTCCAATATATCGCGCAAAACTCGAACGAAAAAATAACTTACGAGTTTAACGCATTACCCTATGGACTTGCCATAGCCCCTAGGTGTTTTACTAAGATTGTCAGAGAGGTTGTAGGGTTTTTACGTAATCGCGGTTTTCTATCTGTATCCTTTTTAGACGATCTGCTTTGTTTAGGGAGCAGTTACGAAGAATGTCTTCGTAATGTAAAAGAAACGGTAGCATTACTAGAATGTTTGGGGTTCGTAATAAATTACGAAAAAAGCAATTTGCAACCTCAAACTTCATGCAAATTCTTAGGATTCATTTACGACACCACTGATATGACTTTATCGTTACCTCTAGACAAACGCAACAAGATAACCCGTTTAGTACAAAAATATTCCAAACTACCCACAGTTTCGATCAGAAATTTTGCCCAACTGATAGGAGTACTCGTAGCAGCGTGCCCAGCGGCGCGTTACGGTTGGTTGTATACGAAGATATTAGAAAGAAATAAATATTTGTTTCTAAAACAACACGGTACATTTGACGTAAAAGTAAAACTTCCTCATAGCGTTTTAAGTGATTTGAACTGGTGGTCTCAGAACGTTTACAAAGTAAACAATCCAATAAAAGCCCAATGTTATGCACTGGAAATATACACTGATGCGTCACGCACAGGCTGGGGTGCATTTAGTAACGGAGTACGAGTCAATGGTGCTTGGAAAGACACTGAAATTGGTTTTCATATTAACTATTTGGAACTATTAGCCGTATTTTTCGGCCTTAAATGTTTTGTTCGGGACCAAACTGACCGTGCTATCCTGCTTCGGGTGGATAACACTACCGCGATAAGCTATATAAACCGCATGGGCGGTATTCAATTTCCGCATTTAAGCGCACTTTCTCGTGATATTTGGCGATGGTGCGAGATGCGAAAGCTGTGGTTATTCGCTTCGTATATAAACACAAAAGACAATGTCGAGGCTGACGAAGAGTCTCGCAGGGTGAACCCTGACGTCGAATGGGAATTATCACAATTTGCATTTAAATATATTGTAAAACGATTAGGTCAACCGGAGGTTGACTTATTCGCTTCTCGCATCAATGCCAAGTGTCACGATTACGTGTCATGGAAACAGGACCCAGATGCAATAGCTGTCGACGCATTTACGATAAGTTGGTACCCAAAACTATTTTATGCCTTCCCACCATTTTCTCTGTTGCTAAATTGCATCCAAAAAATTATACAGGATAAAGCTACCGGTATCTTGGTTTTCCCTATGTGGCCTGCACAAGCTTGGTATCCGATGTTAAGAGATCTAATAATTGGAGATATTGTTGTCTTAGAACCGCACCCAAAATTACTATTGTCGCATTTCAGACAACAACACCCGCTCCACCAGACGCTTTCCCTGGGAGCAGCGCTGCTCTCAGGCTCGCTTTCTCCCGCCGCGGTACGCCGCCAGCGGCCCTGCGTTTGATGCTCGCCTCACTATCAGAAAGTACGCTTAAGCAATATAGCGTTTGTTACAAGTTGTGGTGGCAGTACTGCAAGGAAAATCAGTGTAACGTGTTCGAGAGTTCCATCCCTCACATAGTAAATTTTTTAACTGAACAATATGATAAAGGTGCGTCTTACGGCACGATTAACAGTCACCGCTCAGCTTTATCCTTGCTCATAGGAAACCACTTATCGTCAGACGAGTGCGTCAAACGCCTCCTTAAAGGTGTATTTAAACTAAGACCGTCTTTACCTAAATACTCAACTACTTGGGATCCTCAAATAGTATTGGACCATATTTCGGAATGGGTTCCACATATTCAGCTTAATTTAGAAAAAATAACTAAAAAACTTGTTGTTTTACTGGGTTTGTGCACTGCACACAGAGTACAAACTTTTTCATTAATTAAAATAAGTATTATTAAAATCAATACAAACGGTATCGAGATTGTTATAACGGATATTATTAAAACCTCAGGGATAGGACGGGACCAGCCGGTTTTGTATTTACCATATTTTCTTGAAAATCCTTCTATTTGTCCAGCCACAACGCTAGTCGACTATATGTCGGCAACGATGGCCTTAAGGCCTTCAGACACAGATCACCTCTTAATTACTGTGAAGCGTCCTTATAAGAACGCGACAGCACAGACTATAAGCAGGTGGATCAAACAGACGTTATGTGCGAGCGGCATTGACGTGTCAGTTTACGGCGCACACAGCGCCCGCCATGCTGCCACGTCAACGGCGCGCGCGGCTGGATTAAGTCTTGATCTCATCCGAAAAACCGCCGGCTGGACCTCGTCGTCCCAAGCCTTTGCTAGGTTTTATAATCGACCTATTGTAGAAAAATCTAATTTTGCAAAATCCGTTTGTTTAAATAATACACATGACTATAAATGATGTTGGAATAGTTCCGAATCAAGTGATTGTAATGTAATTACATTAAAGTTTGTTGAATCATTTATTATAAGAAGTTTATGCTTTATGTTATCTCGTGTTTTAATTGTTATACACCTCTCCAAGAGACATAAAATAAACGTAAAAATAACACAGTCTCTGAACATCTACCTGTTTATTTATATCGAAAATGAAACCACGAAATATTATATATGATCAAACGAACTTCTTAAGTGAAGTTCGATCGATATAATATGAGTGGTTTCATTTGAAGATATAAATACCCAACCCACCCAAAACCCAGTTTATTTTTACTTTAACACGAGAGGACTTGAACTCAAGTCGCAACTCTAAAAAGAATGAGGTTACTGTCAACTGTCAAGTATAGTGTAGTAGACGAGTCGATTATTGAATCGATTATTATTTAATGAAATCGATTCCTAAATCTGATTATAAATAACTTTTAAAAGCGTGCGAGTGTTGCCTTGTAGGTGAAAGGACTACCTGTTTATTTATATCTTCAAATGAAACCACTCATATTATATCGATCGAACTTCACTTAAGAAGTTCGTTTGATCATATATTATTACGCTATACTTAACTGGTACAATATATGAAAGGATAAGAGGGAAGAACCCTTTTCACACGAACGAAGCCGCGGGCAGAAGCTAGTGTGAAAATAACTAGTAGTTTCGTTTTTTACAAATAAATAAGAATTGTTTGGCTATCAAAAATCTTTGCTAAAATTCTTTTGTAGTTCTTCCAAACGACCCTAAAATTGTATCAAAGGTTTCTTTTGTGTAATAAATTACAGCCAGAACGCACACAAAAAGCCACCGACTCTAAATAGCACTTTATTTTTCTTTAGTACCCAAGTTGATCCACGCAACGCAAATGGAATAATCGCTCTAAAACAATAGAGCTAGGCAGTCAAATAAAAGAGTCGTCGCGCGGTATAATGGCTCGCACACCCATCTAAGATGGCAGACTTCGCGGGTACGATTATCATGATATAAACAAGCACAGAAGAGCAAGTTTCTTGATGATGTACTGACCCAATATGTTTTAAACTGTATCATTTGTGACATCCAAATTACTTTAGTCCTTGGCGGAGTAGTCGAAATTGGATTAACCTGCCATAAAACTTTTTCTTTAAGTTGTTATTCACTTTTTCGTGTTTTGTTTTTGAAGTCGGTTTATTTTTTGTGAAAAAATGTATGGCGTGTTAATCCGATTGGGAGAGGCAAATATCCAGCGGTGGACATCTTTCGGCTGAAATGATCATGATGATGATGATGTTTGTGACACCGACTGCCGAAACGAAAGTAATATTTTGCTCTTTTTAGTGTTTTGCTTTGGAAGTCGGTTTTTTTTTGTGAAAAGTTTTTTATTTTTCTCTTTTTAGTTTTAGTACACTATCACTAATGAATGATGAAATGAAATCTCACATTCCAGCCACTTTTCGTTGAATAAGTGCCAGTCTTATATTGGTGTGTAAAGTGGGTTTTCTGAAATTCATAATTGAACTCATCATTGAATGCATGCCGAGCCTCACATACTGGCTTTCCATTAGAATATATAAGTTAATGAATGATAAATGATAATGATAAATATTACAAGTTGTGCGACGAATAACGTCGCACAACTTGTAAAAACTTTGACAAATACACGAGTTGAATAATTACGTCATTTACGTGTAGGTATGAGTGTTAGAGTCGTACTTTGAATGAGTGTTGTGTTGCAAAGTCATGGTATATGAACTTTTTTAAGCTAGTATTGTTTTAAGTGTTGATTATACAAATTACTTTGTTTTACAGCTACTAATTAAAAAAAATCAGGTTAAAATAAAGTTTTACAAATACCCAACTACGAATTTAGAAATCGGGGATTATTCTTGCAAAACTGATATTAAATTGTCAATAGTCATGAGAGGAATTCATTTTATAATATTTTTGAAAACTTTCTCAAAAACTTTAAAAAGGAATTAAAGAACTTAATTTATTATTACAAAAAATAATATTCTACTTTTCTACCTCTTACAATTTCCAGGGCAAACTTACCAAAAATAATATCATATCTATTAAAATATAACCAAAATTAATGAGCAAAACTACTTGAAAAACTGATTCCAAAGAGGCTTAGTACAGACATACTGAAACGTCTGCGACTGTGACATGTGACCGGCCTAAATAGAAAAACTTTGCTGAAATCTGTTGAGCGGAAAATCTTATTTATTCTGCTAACAAGGCGGACAACGTGAAGTTGTTCTAAGAATCTTCTACTTCGGGAGATTGATCCTAATTAGCTTTCTGCTTCATGACAACTCGCGTCTTTAGCGAGGTCTAAAATTATTTACTTTTAAGTGTTTTGGAGTACTGTGTCTGAGGGATGAAAATGAATATGGTCCTCAGCTTTGCAAAGAAGGCAATTGCAAAATTTGGCTGCGGTTCGCAGCTTTAAAACTTAAATCTAAATTTGAATTTGAATTTTGAATCAACCTGCTTTTATGGCACCAGATACCCTAGACAAGTGTTATTCTATCATCGAAAGCGATTGTCTAAAAGGCAAATTAGTATGGAATTGACAAGCGATATCAATCCCTTACATTTTGACATTTCGACTATCGCCTTCGCTGACATCGAATGGTACTTGTCTGATAATATTGTCTGTAATATTGGTCGGATATTTTTTTAGGAATCCATACATAATGTTTTAATATTCATCCCTTTACTATCCACATTGATATTTTTTACCTATTTAAGGATGATGACCTATTTAAAATTAAATGAACTTCACAAACAGGTGCTTAACGATATTTTTTTTTCTTTGTAGGGTAAGCGAAAATCCCCCCCGGTGGGTTCCCGCATTGTCGAGGCGGGGGGGCTCAGTAACCGTGGCTTGGTCACTTACGGTGAAGCGAAGAGGAACCCGAGGAGGGGCCGCTCGTCAGGACTTTTGCCGATTAAGCCGACGACGTAGCGGCCAACTAGTAGGTTGCGGTGCCGCTTGGTAACAGGCGACATCGCAACTGAGGCGGGCCGCGATGTCTTATGGAGCGTCCCAGGTCCGATTAAGCCGACGACGTAGCGGCCAACTAGTAGGTTGCGGTGCCGCTTGGTAACAGGCGACATCGCAACTGAGGCGGGCCGCGATGTCTTATGGAGCGTCCCAGGTCCCATACGATGTCGCGGCTGAGGGTTGGAGGCCGCGGCGGGAGAGGAGGGCCGGTATTGCGGTGCGCCGCTCTCCCTACCTTCCGCGGCCTGGACGGGGTCGCCACCGTCTGATGGCGGACGCGGTGGGGCCGCAGGGGAAGAGGAGTGTCGGTATTGCGTTAGCCGCTCTCCCTATCCCCTGCGGCCGACAAATGGTAGGTGGCGGGGCCATTGACCTTGACCTGTCACGGGGGACCATAGGTGCCATACACGGGGTCGTCTGGCGCCCATGTGCTGGTTTGGTCCCTGGGGTGGTCACGGCGTACAGTGTGTTCTGGTGCGCCGGTGATGGGGGGTACTCCCCCGAGGAGGGTCCGGTAACGGACAGCCGCGGCGGGTTCGCAGTGAGTGCTAACGCGTGCCCGTGTTCCCGCCATAAGCGGCACAGGAGGACACCGTGGAGTTTAAGTGCGTTAGAGTCCCACATAACTGCACTATCTCCCCGTGGTAGTGCAGTATGCATGAGCATTTCTCCACGCAAAAAACAATAAAAAAATAGTTTAAGCGAAGATGTGGTCGACGGTGAAGCACGCTTGCCTAGAAGTTAACTACGCACTCTTGACTTAAAGACCTCTTGATAGTAGCTATTGGGAAACACAGGCACCGGCAGGGATTTCCACTCCTTAGCTGTACGCATAATAAAAGTGTTCCCAAAACGTAAAATTATTTTTCATATAGTCACTCATGATACACTAAAATAATGATGTACCACAACGCCATGTATCCGCAGAGCATGGCGGGATACGACACCATTACCCGCGGATATGTTTTTGCGTCCGACTATATTTAAACCACTATAAATCTGCGAGATTGTTTGTATATTGAACGTTATATATTTATGAATCCGGGATGAACCGTCGTGAATGTTAACTAGCAGAAATGGTATGAGTGTAAGAGGATTTTTTCCTATATGATGAATAGTGATGAGATATGTATACCGGTATTATAGTCAGAATGAAGTGGTGTCAGACCATCAAGAACTATAAATGTATGTTAGATGTCAACGCTCCTGCAAGGACATGGCCAAGCCTTGTGTTTATGATGCTTGCAGACAAAGACTGATGTTGGTCACTCAGTCCATTCCCCGTTGACAATCACTGAGGCTTCTTACGCGGCAGCAACATCTGGCAAAATATATCAGCACCTATCAGTTTATTTATTTCCGAAGGCTGGTTAAGTTTGTATCTGCCAAACACTTTCAAATATCTTTTA
This sequence comes from Orthosia gothica, assembly GCA_949775005.1. NCBI lineage: Eukaryota > Metazoa > Arthropoda > Insecta > Lepidoptera > Noctuidae > Orthosia > Orthosia gothica. The sequence goes on along the minus strand of OX459038.1, from coordinate 36,683,413 downwards.
ACTTCTCTCTGTGTAAGACTTTTTGAAACTAGTTTTCAGAAAGATGAATTCAGGGAATCATTATTAATATGCGGTTATGAAGCTGATACATAAAGATTTTCATTCCTTCGGCGAATAAATTCGTTGTGTTTATGTGTTATTATATAAAGTTTAATTTCAATTAAATATTTCATCGGCATCGCGCCAAAAGCAAAAATGTTCAGGTTGTACGAAAAACTAAGCTTTTATAGCCAAATATCAAAATAACGTATCTACTGTCAATTGTATTAGCTCCATCAATGTGGTCCGAACAAAGTTTAACTAATCCCTCTTATACCTCATCACCCGATTACCTGTAATACTGCAATAATACGACATGAGTGCAGATAAGTACAGCGATTGATCCGTTTCGGAACCGGAACCGGCCCGGTTGTTAATACCCGCTCTTGGGAACTGTCCGGCCAGTATGATGCTAGTATTATATTTACGAGTATGTTACCTACTGAAATGTTATAGCTTGTGATTAGTTGTGATGTAGTAATAGATGTTTTGCTGACAGCTGAAATGGAAAGTGAATCGACTTTGATGCTACGTAACAGGTTCTAAGAGACGAATTTAATGTATACTAACATACTAATACTACTATATGGTAATCTATACTAATAATATTATAAAGAGGAAAGATTTGTATTTTGGTATGTAACGAATAAACTTAAAAACTACGGGACCACTTTCAAAAATTCTTTCACCATTAGGAAGCTACACTATCCTCGGGTGACATAGGCTACTTTAATCCTTGTATTCCCACGGTAACAGGAACTACGCGGGTGAAACCGCGAGGCGTCCGCTAGAGAAAAAAAAAAAAAAAAAAAACTGCTTAACGGTTAATTTGCAGCAAGAACTATTGCTGGGCTTAAAGGTCCTGGGTATGTGTGAGTTGTTTCAAAAACTTGAGTCGGAAAGTGGCAACATCGGTCTTGCAGTGAACAGAACAAAAACCAAGGTAATGATAGTGGATCGAGCCGGAAAGCTTGCAAATGTCACCTGCAACATTCCTGGCATTAATATTGTCGACCGCTACATATACCTGGGTTCCCAAATCTGCAATGACGGCAGATGTGCCCCCGTGATAAAGAGGCGAATCGGGATGGCAAAAGATGCTATGACCCGTTTAAACAACATCAGGGGGGTAACCACAAGCTCTTAGAGTAAGGTTATTTTGAGATCGAGTAAGTGACAGATGTATACAAGTCAGATACATCTGTCCCTTACTCGATCTCAAAATAACCTTACTCTAAGAGCTTGTGGTTACCCCCCTGGAAGAAAAGAGGAATTGGTATCAAAACCAAGATCAGATTGATACGAGCGCCGGTATTCCCTATCTTCCTGTATGGAGTGGAAACGTGGACAATCATGGCCCGAAAAAGGCAAAGGATTGATGCATTCGAGATGTGGTGCTGGAGACGAATGCTAAGAGTACCCTGGACTGCGAAACGCACCAATGCATCGATTCAGACCCAACTCCGAGTAAAAACTCGCTTGTTCACCATATGCCAGCAACGCATTCTCACATATTTTGGGCACACAATGCGCAGAGGCGACGAGAATTTAGAAAGACTGATTGTGGTTGGGAACACAGAAGGAACACAGAAGCGGATCGCGCGGTCGTTCACCAACAAGATGGACCGATCAAGTCAAAGACTCGTCGTCCTCCAATTTCTACACGGTCGTAAGGGACGCGCAGGACAGAAACCGGTGGAGGCAGATCATCCGCTCCAGATGTAAGCCTGATGCTGACCACGATCCTCAGACATGTGGGACCGACCAAGAGAGAGAAGGTTCTGGGTATAATTTCCGGGTCAGGCAATGTTTTATTATGATGTTAGCTTCTGGAATCTCTGAGTAGCAGCCCGGAGTTAGGATTTGTGTCCGGTTGATGGCAATAGGTGTACTATTTAATAAGTAATTGTCCCCGTGACGGGGTTTCGTTCGCTCTTTATGGCGGTTGGTCAGTTCACACACTATACGCGAACTTACCCCCACTACGCCAAAACCTTGCCAAGTTACATGCCGGGGACTATATGAGTTCCCAACTAGCAAAATGTTGCTTTATAAACGTCATTAAAGCCAAAAAATAATGTTTTATAAAGGCCATATTAGTACTTATAAGAGTGGGTTTGGTAGCAAGTTATAAGGGCTAAAACCTTTTAGAGGTTATATAGTTACCATAAAATAAGCTAATCACCCTTGAAAACGCTTTATAAACGCATACTATATGGCTGATAAGCTAGAAATAGACAATAAATTTGCTTTTATGTAACAAATCACCCTTATAACTACTAAAAAAAATCGGCTGTAAGGCCAATTTCTCGTGTAGTAGCAAAACGCAATACGAATATGAGTTATTACTTCATGATTATATCAAACACCCCCATTATTTATAAATAAAATAGACAATAAATGGCTGCCTCACTAGAAATTTACCAAATCGCTCTTTTTTCGTTTATTATACTGCAAGGTTATGTGGGAAAGCAAGTTTGCGAGAATTGTGGATATGTTTTATAACATATTTTTAATGCGCCTCTTAAAATTTATGTTTTTATTATTTAAAAAAATATTTTAATTTTGAGAGACCTTGTGAATTACTATTATAAGAATAATTAGCAAACCAAATGCTTTTAGAAATCATTTATAAGTCATTTACTCTTATTGAAGCAGGGTAGTACTAATATGCTCAACCATATTGAAAGATTTTAGGGTTCAATCGCCATTATTTTTAACCGACATCAAAAAGGAGGAGATTTTAAATTCTACTGTATTTTTTATGCGTCACGTCAAAACTTTTTAATTGGTGAACAGATCTTGATTCTTTTTTATTTGAAAGCTGGTGCTTTTCATGTGGTCCCGTTTAAGTTTGGTAAAGATCTGATGAAGGACTTCGGAGATATTATACAACAGAACTCTTCAATAAACAACGGCAAATCTATCGGGATTGCTGCAATCGCATGTCTGTTTATTTTTTAAGCCATTTCATTGTACAACATATTGGCTAAATATATTCTCTGAACTCGTCTTTATGTTACTGTCACGCTCATCAGATGGTTCATTATCACCTTGAATAAGGCAATCATTTAGGAAAAATCCTAGAAAGGGTCTTAGTCAATGATTTGTGAGATTAATTCTACAGAACCCATAGCATTTTCTTCCATCGTAACTGCAAAGTCAAGTATACATATAATAATTCTTGTAGCAGTTACATAAATGTTTAGTCAAGACTTTAAAAGTTATAGAAGCCATGTAACTTACCATATTGCATTAACTTTAAAGGTGCATTCTGATAGCCTTTATATGGGTATAGCTATATATATGGGTATATATATTTATAATAGCCATATTACATTTACAAATAGTATGACGCCAAAGCGACTACATGGCTAAAATATTATATGGCTGAATAGACATATAATATGCTTCTATATGCCCATTGCTTTAAAAGGGCCATATACATTAGTTATATAAACGTTTATAAGATAAAATTATAATACTAATTTACCATATTAGAAAAAAACACTTTATCATGCTTTTATAAAGAGAGTTGCTAAACTAATGCTGTAACAAAACATGTACTAGAGTTTAGCATTTATAAGTCATTCCTTATATAGCATTTTTGCTGCTTGGGTTATTCTATTGTTTTCATAAATATCTGCTGTCTTTTCGTCGGCTATTGACCTTCACAACCCAATACCCGTATAGTCATATATAGCTAAATAAAAATTAATTGATAGTTATTATCTCATCAATCGTCGCTCACAATCCCGTCACTCTTCACTTCCATCACGTCGTGTCCTTACCGAGCTATCACCATCGTGTCACTCACCGCGCGCCAATTATGGACAACCGCTCTCTCAACACTTTATTATTGAACGGCGACCGAGCGACGCCTTATATGTCTTCCGTTTGAAGTATTTTTAATTCACTAACCATCTAAACTAATGGTATAACGTCGAAAAATCATTCGGTTGTTTTATGTTTTATTGTTTCTTTGAAAAACGGATCTAATTTCGAACACTTTTTCATTAATTGAATGCTAAAAAAACTTAAACAAATTAAACCGACTTCCAAAAAAAAATACTACAAATAAAAAAAAATCTGTCTTTTCCGATGTCGGTGTCTTTGGTACCTATTGTTTTTCGCAATTCGATTTTTTTTTATTTGTGTCATTTTAATTCTCTTTTCAGTTTTGGTAAGTAGGTACCTTAAATTACCATGAAAATACGTATATGTTAAGGATTACTTGAAAACTCCTAGTCAGATCTTGATAAAATTTAAATTGGACCATATGAGAAGTAACAGCTTTCAAATAAAAAAACCGGCCAAGTGCGAGTCGGACTCGGGCACGAAGGGTTCCGTACTATTATCGCAAAAAACGTCAAAAAAATCACGTTTGTTGTATGGGAGCCCCCCTTGAATGTTAATTTTATTCTGTTTTTAGTATTTGTTGTTATAGCGGCAACAGAAATACATCATCTGTGAAAATTTCAACTGTTTAGCTATCTCGGTTCATGAGATACAGCCTGGTGACAGACAGACAGACGGACCGCGGAGTCTTAGTAATAGGGTCCCGTTTTTACCCTTTGGGTACGGAACCCTAAAAAAAAGAATCATCAAAATCGGTTCATAATTGGCGGACTTATCGCGTTACAAATATACAAAAACATACAGTCGAATTGAGAACCTCCTCCTTTTTGAAGTTGGTTGCATATATAGCTGAGTGTCAATGTTAGTTTCATCTTGGAAAAATGGTTGTGGGATACTTCACGGGCATGAAGCCGCAGGAAAAATCCAGTGTACAATAAAGCAGATCAATAGATATTACAAAAGCATGTTAGAAGTAAAAATGTTTCGCAGAGAAACTTGTAAAAATAAATGTTTCGGAAAATTAATAGTAACAAGCAATTTAACCTTATAGTAATGTCTTAGACTTATGAATCGATTAGCTGTTGCCCGAGACTTCAATTGCGTGGAAAATAAAAAAGAAGTAGTCTATGCTGACTATAATTTATCTCATGATGTGATGCCCATCCAGATCCGTCCAGCTGTTCTGGCGTGATTGAGGCAAATCAATACATAACGAGAATGAGAAGAGAAACGAACATTCCTCATATTGTCTGCCTAAACACCAGAGGTCATTTTCCCGTAACCCATGAGCCCTGCCGAGGTCACGTCACCCCTGACCTGCACCCGCATTGACCTTGATCTTCTGTTTGTCTGATTGATGAGCCTCACACACACACGTGCACATAAGCGTAATGGACTTTCGCACACCAACTAATTAATACAATCGTGGAAGATTTGTTTCTGCTTAAGTAGTTGGAAAAGTTCACAAAGGTGCGTAATAATAATATGTTTATTTGTTTATTGTCACATTGCCTCAGAACTATTGTCTTATCTATACTTTTATACTAATATTACAAGAAAAATTTCAAAATTTAAAATACCCCCGACACATTAATCTGCGAAAACACCCCGATCCAAACAGTAAAACGCCCGTAACTTTTGAACGGCTGAACCGATTTTATACAAATATAGCTAAGAACACTCTCGACAAAATCACCTTTCAAACAAAAAAAAAACTAATTCAAAATTGGTTCATCCGTTTAGGCGCTATGATGCCACAGACAGACACACAGATACACAGATACACAGCAACACACATGCAACATATAACACTCATCTTTTTCCGGCGGGGGTTAATAAAGAGGTAAAGTTTGTGAGGTTGTAGGGGGTAATCTCAGGATCTACTGAACCGATATAGATGAAATTTGGCATGGAGATAGTTTGAGACCCTGGCAAGGACAAAGGATAGTGTGTTATCCCTTGGGATGATACAAAACCTTTTTTATGCGGGCGAAGCCGTGGGCAGAAGCTAGTCTGTAAATATTTTATCAATCAGTTTGTTTGGACATTGGTGCCTAAACTAAGAAGAATCAGTATCATCTTGGGGTTCTTGGAGAAATGCTCATGCGTACTGCGCCACCACAGGGAGATAGCGCAGTTATTTGGGACTCCAACCCACTAAAACTCCACGGTGTCCTCCTGTGCCGCTTATGGCGGGAACACGGGCACGCGTTAGCACTCACCGCGAACTCGCCGCGACTGTCCGTCACCGGTCCCATCATCATCATCATCTTGGGGACCTGAGTTGCTATTACAATAATAAAGCCGTGCGTGATAACTAGATGTATGAACGTAAACGAAGCAAAAGGAATAAAACGATCTATCAACCCCTTATGGCGTAAGTTTATGTGTGCAGACGACAATTATCTATAGGTGTTGTGATTGCTATAATTCAAATAATCACATCTAGATGTAATTGTTTTATGAAAGGTTGTAAGTTACCTTTAAAAATCTCAAATTGATTAAACAATAATGGAAGTTTCCTTGTCATAAAATCGGCCTTTTTCAACAAGACCTTACTTTCAACGAACAAGTTATTACTATAGCAACTCTTATATCAACATTTATCCTTTGTTAACAAGAAGGGTCCTCCCACACATCTAACAATAATACCAAATTCGTAGAAAGTAAAACATCAAAAGATTTACTCGGTATAATTCGCTGAAAGACTTCATTATAAGGAGTCGTTACTAAAATCTGACATGTTCAGATTAAAATATTAAATAAATCTACCAAGAGAAAGCAGTCTCCTTTTTCAGTTGGATTTTGAATTTTAATCTAGTTTTTCCTACAGCTATACAAGCGTCGATCGCGATCAAGGGCTAACGGGTATATCGTGTTTAACTATTTCATTCCGTGACTGAACGTACAAACATAATTGAATAAAGAATATAAAGCTTTATCTTTATATAGATAATAACGTCGTGCCGTACAGCTCGAGGGGCGGCAGAGTGCCAGCTTGATTGATTGCGAAGCGCGCCGGCTGATTGCAAACCTATTACAGTCGGCATTGCACTCTCTAATCTCATGTTCTTTACTTTATTTTATTGCTGTGGCCGCTGTGGGTAATATCTTTCTTTATAATGTATTAATTACAAATTGTAGTAGTGTCGGGTTACGACTCCCTTGGGGAAGAGGGGCCAGCAATTATTACGATAGTTATTGATGTGGGTTTTTAATACATCCTTAAATACCCTTCCTGAGATTAACGGTGTGATAAATAAAGAATCAGTGTCTCATGCGATGTGACTTTGCTACGCCTTACTACGTTCTACAGAGTATTTGAGTGGTTACAAAGATGCCAATATAAGATTCCATAACACCACACCTGTATTTATTCAAAGGAGAAGGCAAGGGTGCTCCTGTGGTACAGCAACATTTCGCCACTTATGTTTTAAAAAACTTAACTTCTTTATTTCAATTAGGTCATTCAGCGGCACTTTTGAACGTCAAATATTAAAATTGAATAGTAATAATAATTTATTCTACCGTCCATTCGGAAAAGTAGCTTGTTATGGAGAAGAACGGACAAGAAACTCCATCCTTTTTCATAAAGGGTTTTACAACATTTTCACACAAACATTAATTCATATACGTGAGGACGATGCACCCAAAGAAATACTACCATACAAAGTATTTTTTTTAATATAAGATGGGTTTGCTATTGACTCTAGTCTAGGTCAGAGGTAACAGAGACCAAAGTACAGTCTATAGAAGACCGACAAGCAGGCAACCTTGCGGCGATTTACCAAGCTGTGAAACTTGGCATCCACCAGTTCCACGTTGCCTATGAGCCTCTGAGCTCTGCGTTCCACCGAGTCAAGCGCGGCAAGCTGATACTTAGCTGAGCCATCCCAAAGGTGGCTGCAATACTCCATGCAGGATCGGATGTATAGATATAAAGTATTACAAGCACTAACAGATAAATTCATTCATTTGATAAATAGGAACGTGTTCCGTTGTTCAACAACAACGGAACAGTCTGTCAATTTCTCAAACAAAAAAGAGAAGAAAAAAATAAAATAAAACATTATTATAATTATGAATATAACATAAATTAGCCTGATTTTGATTAGTTTGATGTTGTCTACACTGAAGATTGCCCTATGGAGCAGGACCAGCATGTTTCCAAGCATTCTTATCTTGAATATAATCATCTAATTTGTAATATGCTTGTTTAGAAAGTGTGATTTTAACAAAAGTTTTAGAATTTATTTCATTTAGTTTTATTAATAGGGGTTATTCTAAAATTGTACACTGGACTACTTCTCTTCTTCCTTTGGTAAACTCTTTCTATCACTCTAAGGGTCAGCTTCCAGTCTAATCTGATTTAGCTGAGTACCAGTATTTTACATGGGCCGACTGCTTATTTGACCTCCACGACCCAGTAACTGGATAACACGATAGCCCTTGGCAAGACTGGTGTCAGATATCAAGCTTCTGCCTACCCATAACGAGTGTCAAAGATCTTCAAATGACAGCCGAGACCAACGGCTTAACATACTTGCCGAGGCATGGAAGAAACTCGCTATATAATGATGAGTAAAGAAATCTAAATAATGAAGGCAGTAATCATAGAAGGAAATTGCCAAACTTAAGTGGCAGTGGCCAGGGCACATTGCTCGCAGAACGGATGGCCGATGGGGCAGAAAGGTTCTGGAGTGGCGACCGCGAACCGGAAGACGTTGCGTTGGAAGGCCTCCCACCAGGTGGACCGATGACCTGGTGAAGGTTGCGGGGATCCCTGGATGCGGGACGCACGGGACCGGTCAATGTGGCGACGCTTGGGGGAGGCCTATGTCCAGCAGTGGACGTCTTTCGGCTGATATGATGAATCATAGAAGGCATAATGAAACCAAAATATCCAGGACTTTCGTTTCAAACGATCTTGAACTATTATACATCCAGCTGTTCTCAACGACCTTGGTCATACCATCTGTTCATTATAAAAAACTAAATTCAAATAAAAAAGCCCAGTGCTACACTTGACCCGCATGTTTCGTCCAGCAGTGGAGCAGTGAACTAAAAAGGGGAATGACACACTGGCACACCGTACGCTTGAGGCTGTGGTCAGGGTTAGAAGCTTGCGCGGCGCGGCGTATTATACTTATGAAGTGACTATAGTGGCCACTTAAGCTTCAGTTCACTCGATGGCAGCAGCTGCAGCAATGGCGGAATGGCAACCGCGAATTTCCATTGTCAGTGGAATCGCTTTAGCGTGACATGACAGATCGGCCTCGTTAGCGAGCCATCGTCTATTGTTTTAAAGTGAGGAAACACGTCTAGCCTGTACTGTTCGCCACCAGGCCACCAGACTGTGGCCACCAGAGGGTCGTCTATCGCGGGTTTAGTGCTGCCCGCTAAGTGAGCCGCACCCGCTCCCGCCCTATTCACCGCGCGCACTCTGAACCAGGCCCGACGCTCGCAGCCTGCTGGCACAGTGCCAGACTATCGCGTGTTTAGTGCTGCCCGCTCACTGCGCCGCTCAGTGCGCCGCTATCTGTGCAGATGCGACAAGATCACTTGCCTGCCCGCTTTATTTACTAGTCGCCAAAATGGATAGGAAGGTACTACCATGAGCCATTTCAATCTTCACGCATCTTGTGGCTGATTGTTTTACTAGCGGAGAATGCGGTTTACTTCTGCGAATAAGAAGTTGATTTCGCCTACCTTAGGCACGCGATAAGTGTCGTTTGATGTCAGCTATGGAGATAGTCGAAACACACACACACACACGCATACACACACTTAACTACACACACACACACACACATACATACATTTCGATAGCGGTTGATAATTCCATACGCGTAAACAGTATGTTACTTCTCTAGAGCTCCTTGACACCGAATTCATTAAGGTCTAACTTAAAATTATCCTAATCGTCAGTTTTGTCTGATGACTTGGCTCTGTATTATTAGTCCTTATAACTGAAACCTCATCTGCAGTCATTGAAAACCTGAAAAAAAAATTGAGAAGGAGGGCAATGTTTTTAAATACCTAATCGTCCGGTAGTTAGATGTAATAAAAATCCCTATAAAGCCAGAAAAACAACCTTATAATAGAACTTTAAGAATGAAGGAAAACAATACCGAGTGGCTATTAGCAGTCATAACATAAAAGCGAACGAGTAAGAGTTGAATCAAGAGCAGGAATCAGCCGAACGAGATGGTTATGACCATGTTTATTCTAGACTAAACACTACTAGCCTAATCTGTGCTTACCACAAGCTCTTAATACCTTGTATGGACTACCTGTGGCTTTATGAGACACTTGCAAAACTACAGATGTACATCTATACTTAGGTCTACGAAATCAGAAATATTGTGGTAGCAGAGTATATTGTGGTAGCAGAGTATATTGCGAAGTGCATCTAAAGGCTCTTTAGTGTTCGGTGGGTCTATGTAGGAGGACAGATTTACTTTGAAGGACGCACAGAGAGCAGTGAGCCAAGGACTTAGCAAGTTTATTCGGAGATACAAGTACACAGAAGATATAGGTTACACATAAGAATACAGATTTAGAGGATTATTATAATTGAATTCAGAACACTGCGTAAGACAGGTACATTATAAAGGTACAGTCAACCACATGTTGATGGAAACAAGTTGACCTTGGGTTGCTCTAGCGTAGTGAAAAGTTTTAATAGAAGAGACCAACTTACAATGGTTTTGTTACATCTGACTAATGGTCCTGTAATTAAAAAACAAATATGTATCATATACGTTCTTTTAAGAAATAAGTTTCCTTTCTCTTATACAGTTACTATTTTTTATTCTACACCACCTGTAATAGCCACCTAGAGGCCTGCCTACCCCTTGCGTCAAGCGCAAGTGGCCACCGGACAGTGCGACAATAAAGCGAGTGCCGCAATGCGGGACGGCGCCGGAACGACCGCCCGCGTACGGACACTGGGTACACTGCCTAATTGGAAATTATTATATTTAAATATCTGTTTCTGCAACAGTCTTTAAACGTGGGGAGTACTTGTATTTTACACTTTCAATAAGAATAAGAATCTATTTGAGTCGACACAAAAAAAAAACGAGACGAACGACGAGACGTTAGTTACTCCATGAAAAATGTAGCTAAGTTAGTACTTACTCTAGTGAGGATCCCATTTCCTGAAAAAAAAAAACAAAAGTTTCTAATCAGTTTCTCAATTTAAACCACGAAAATGCAATACAGAAAATTCTAATTTAATATGGTATGAAACCTGCGACACGTCACTTGACTTCACAATTTATTCCCCGATGTAACTGAAAAGAGTAACACCTGAAAAAAGGTGCACATTAAATATGGCCGCTCACACTCCCCTCAACCCTTCATCTGCTCCTGACAAATGAGCTATTATTTCATCCCCTCACTTAATACCCGAACACGGGAGGATTTTCAACCGTTCTTTATTTCATTTATATTCGGATTTTAAGTGAACTTCTGAAATGATTTTTAAACGAGAATATAGGATTTTATTTGAAGCTCATCGCTGCTGAAAGTAACTGCAGTCTTAACCACCAATAACTATTGGTGGTTCAGACTGCAAAGTCGTTATTTATTTTCGAAATTATCACAGCATAGTTTTAAACCTCTATCAAAATGCTAGTTATAGCTTTTTAAGGCCCAGTTGTTTGATCCGTAGTTAACTCAACTAATGGTTAACGAGTAACCAACGGTTTCAAGTTTCGGATAAAAAAAACTGGGCCATAGTGTTGCAATTAAAAAGTGTTGTTGGATTGGTTTAACTAATAAAAAAAAACCGGCCAAGTGCGAGTCGGACTCGCGCACGAAGGGTTCCGTACCATTTTCGTAAAAAACGTTAAAAAAATGACGTTTGTTGTATGGAAGCCCCCCTTAAATATTTATTTTATTTTGTTTTTAGTATTTGTTGTTGTAGCGGCAACCGATATACATCACCTGTGAAAATTTCAACTGTCTAGCTATCACGGTTCATGAGATACAGCCTGGTGACAGACAGACAGACAGACAGACAGACAGACAGACAGACAGACGGACCGCGGAGTCTCAGCAATAGGGTTCCGTTTTTACCCTTTGGGTACGGAACCCTAAAAAAACTCGATAAAATCACCAATAGTTACAACTCAAGCATCACAAACACACAAAACACAATCCCACCAAGAATCGCAGTAATTCAAACTCATAACCACCGCGCCATTTCTATCATCAAAGCTGTATCACTCGTCCTACCTCGATACATTCTGATTAGAATTAAGCTGGCATAGTGAGCTTAATTCTAATCAAGCTTCTACAACCGAATCAGATTAAATCAAAACCTATTTCCGTGCCTTCGACAGACCTCGTAAAGTTATTATAATTTCGTTCCCAACTGCTTGTTTATCAGTCGTCCCCGAGTCTTGGGATGTGATTCCGGGCGGGTTGCACCGCGACGTTATTGTCGTTTAACTCCAACCGATGGTTAGTCGTAAGCTACGGCTGCCAGCGCCGACCGCCCGTTTATGTGATTTTCATTTTTATAGCGCCAACTAGCCTTTATTGGGATCGCCATTACGATTTAAGATGGTTTTGCTGGCAACTGCGGGTCGGAAGGAATGTTTTCTACGTTTTCGTTTTGAGTTTAGAATGTATCTATGTATTTACACAGTAACTGAGAGATAAAGAATTATAGAATAAAGTCGCGCGTTAATTCAACGAACAGTTAGAGGTAGAGCTATAGAACACCCTTTCACGAGTTATATCTAATTCCCACATAACAGCAACTTTAGCCATCAACTGTGCGCAAATTCAGACTCCGGGTGGCTACTGAAATATCCCATACGAAGATACATAACACTTTGGCTGATCTGGTTATCGAACCAAGGACCTCGTGCTCAGCAGTCGCGCTCGCGACCAATAAACTAACGAGGAAGGCAGTTCCACTTAGTTTACGTTTAATACTTAAATAAAAACACTTTTATTTTTTATGAAGTCTATAGGATTAATAATAATTTACTTAAAAAACTAGTGTTAGTAGGTACAGACAGGCATATAAAACTAAAGCATATAGCTACACTTCAACGTCGAGCTGCATGCACCTCTGCATCATCGGAGAATCCCACCGGTCTGCGAACACACTGAGAATAGTGTTGGTACCGCCGCGCGCTTCCGAACACGCGTCATCAAAGAGGCACATCTTTTCTAATAATGGCGGCGAAACCATCAATGTGTGTGTCCGCAAACACTCCTGATGCACAGGAATGCCACGGCAGCTTCAACAGTAATAACTAATAACACAGTACAGTAATATTAGAAGTAGTGTCTAGTAATAACTTCAGCTTGATTTGTAGGTAGACCGCACTCGTTTGTCGGCGGTCAATATCATCGAACGAGTACACCGTCTACTTATTAAATTCACCCACATCTTATTTCTAGTTGAAGTAATTAAGTTATCCATGTGATAGTAACTTATTTCTATTCATATTAATATTATAAAAGAGAAAGTGCGCAGTACCCATAACCGGCGTGTGTGTATGACTAGATGTATGAGTGTGTGTGAAGCAAAAGAAGTATGTAAGGATCGTAGCAGGTGGCGTTCTGTAGTTTCTGCCTACCCCCATGGGAAAAAGGCGTGAGTTTATGTATGTATGTATGTAAAGCAAAACTGTCTGTTTGTGACATTATGAATTTTGATGAAACTTGCCATATGGATAGACCAAAACCTGGGTTAGGAAATAGGATACTTCTCATCCCGATATTTTCCCTAGGGATAATAAAACACTTGTCCCGCGGAAAAGAGGTAGTATAATACTATAAATGCAAAAGCTGCTTTTCTGTCTGTTTAACCCCCGACGGAAAAAGAGGGGTGTTATAAGTTTGACGTGTGTTGCTGTGGTTCTCTGTGTCTGTCTGTGGCATCATAACTCCTAAACAGATAAACCGATTTTGATTTAGTTTTTTTTTTTAAGGTGATTTTGTCGAGAGCGTTTTTAGCTATGTTTGAATAAAATCGGTTCAGCCGTTCAAAAGTTGTGGGCGTTTCACTGTTTGAATCGCGGTGTTTTCGCAAGATGTCGTGTCATAATTACGTGTTCAATAGATTTCCGATCGAAGCGTGTTTACTACTAGGTATATTATATATAGTTTAAAAAGCATGAAATAAAAATTAAATTACAAATATAAAAAATCCCCGACACAAGAATCTCTAGAAAGCAAAAAATAAACCTCGTACTCGCGTCGGGCAATAAATAAACTGCTGTAAGCGGTGGCGGTCTAATATACCTAGTAGTAGACACGCTGTTAAGTTTTCGACAATTAAAGTGTTCACGTCTTAACGGCTGAATGATTTTGGATGAAACTTGGCACACTCACTCGTCTAGCACTCGCCACTGACAACAGTGATCGTGTCGATAGTCCAGACAACGGTTTAATGGTCGTGTGAACAGTCCGGGCAACTGTTTAGTAGACCAGTCGGTACGTTGAAAATATTATTGATTTTAAATTGAAATATTGCGGTTTATTAATTAGAGGAGCGGTTTGTAACTATCCTAATAATGAGTTATTAAAGGTGAAAGGTAAAGGTCATAATGGTGAAGTAGGAAGGATTTTGATACCTTTTTAAAAACATGTAAAAACTTAGCGACATAATGCCTATGTTTGTGTTAAAATTATTAGAGAATATTAGATGCCCGTGTTTCTACACAGGAATCTTTTTGAAAAAAAAATGGGCAAGGAACCACTTAACTTTAAAACTATAATATAATTTATCGGCACTTTTATTGTTCAGGATTTGAATTTATGTTAGCATTTTTGATGTGGATATATTTTTGGAGAATTCAAATGTTATACTAAAACTATAGGTTAGTTTTAGTATAACATTCGAATTCTCCAATTCTTAAGATCAAAATTAACATAAAAGTTGAAATAAATATTTATTTTGTGTATTTAAACCGTTGACTGTACATGCGGTGTTAGCCTATAAGTGATTGTTACACTTGCAATTGTATGTCTGTCAATCGCAATGTATTTAATGTGTGTAAACAATTGTTGGTTAACCTAATAAATAAATAAATAAGACGGAAACAAACTTACATGTCGTGGCATGGCGCCTTCTGACGCAGTTGATTGACTACAAAACTCGTTGTGTTATGACGAGGCTGAAACAGAATCATCTGATTGGTGGAGCCTGCGCCACGCCACGTTACGCCACTACACGTAATCCGTAATTACGCATGCGCCAGTACAAACGCCTGCAGGTAGGTTTAAGGTCTATCAATTTTAGGTACAACATAAAAATAAAATCTACAACCAAGCAACCAAGCAACAACCAATTAATCAAAAGACAAAACCGTAACAAAACTGTTTCACAAACATCTTCCACTCCCTGATCATTAGCTAGTCTGTCGGACAGGCGAAGTTTGAAGAAAACAATCGTTTAAAATACCAAAGTTAAACAAGTCTCGTCTCTTTTGTCGGCGAAACAGAATATTATTCAGTACAGATCATATTACTAACGCCGCAGGGAATTACCAACAATTACATGGATATTTCAAGGGCAGTTTACCATATTTTACCATACAGGGTGTAATGGTATGGTGTGTTAAAAATAAAACTAAAAATTACTTTCTTTTTGGAATTCAGTGTCTTTGGTGGGTACCAATTTTTTTCGTTATGAACATTGACATCAGGCGAGATAGTGGTCAAACGCGAGACTATCAAAAAAAAAAAAGAAATCGGTGAAAATACATAAAAAAAACAAAAAACATAAAGTCGAACAAAGAACCTCCTCCTTTTTGGAAAGCCGTTTAAAAATACTTCTGATGTAAATGAGCAATTTTCCTCAAAGAAGCCATAGTCAATTCTTAAAAAAAAATATCCATACAAATTTTGGCCAGCTGATGACAACTTTTTATGGAAAATCCATTTGTTTTTGGGAATTGCCTATCATTTGTAGAAAGTTGAGGATTTACATGGGCTTAGGCAGTTTAAAAATAATGATTACACGTTTCCGTTACACCCTGTCGGTAACTTTGTGATCGAACTTCGGAACACATTTCCGGGATTTTGTTCCACATTGTTACGAGCAATCAAGAACAAAATCCCGGAAGTTTATCTTGAATATCAGAATAAACGGAGATTATAATTACGTCAGAGATTTTGGGTGAAATCTGATTTGTTTTTAATTACCCCTCCGGTTGTTGTTCGATGATTACAAAAACATAACAAATACAAATATGATGCCTTAAATTGTTACGTACGATATTTCACAGAATCCACTAACTGAATCAATGTTTAAAAACATCTTCCTGGATCGTTAAAAGTGTTGTTGGGTTTTTCAATTGAAAATTACTTAAAAGAAACCTGGAGTCTGGATTTGAGGCCGGTTATTAGCAAGGTTCCCCTCAATTGCATTGGACTTAACCGGGTGAATGATGTAATTATCAAAACAATTAAAAGGCCATTGTGTCTTGCATGGATCCACGTTTCGGGCACTCAAGGGTTTTATTACACATAACTGACGAAATGTGGGTATGCACCCCTGCTTAACTCTTCGGCGAAACCAAGTGTGATGGTATGATATTCCACTAACCAAATCAATGTTTTAAATCTTAATATTGAAAAGAACATCTCTGGTACAACAAAGTATCACCTACATGTATGCAAAGGCACCGCCGGCAGTGACAAAGGAGCAGCGCCTGTGTATCAAGCAGGTTGCGATTGGACCTCACAAAGCAAACCGATAGCCCGACATTACACAAAGGAATCCGATTTCTTTACCGGCACCGAGATAATGCTACATTGCGACCTTTGTTGAAGTTATGCTGTACATTGCTCGCTAGATATGCGAGCTAAGAAGTTTTCGAAGAAATATTCGCAGCACCTAAAACGTCAGTGTATTTCGTCGAAAGTGGGTAGAGAAGTTAACGTTTTAGTTCGTAGTGGATATTACCAAAGTCCGGGTAGACAGAAATACGAGAATTATTTTGATCGCGCAGATCCTAATTAAACGTCAAATCAACGTGTTAAGTGGAATCCGAGGAAATTAAAGCTCGGAACGAAAGGAGAAAATATCAATTTGACGGGATTGAACCCGGGACCCCGGGTAATGACCACCGGTAGTTGCCATCGATCACGGATACCTTCTCGATAAAAAATCTGCTATTAAAGGTAGGGGACGAGTTGAACGGACATTTTGCCGTCGGTTCGGGTTTTTTGAAAGAAATTGGCTGGTCACAGTGGTCAGCTTCCCTTTTATGCCTTTTCGTGGGGCTGTATGACATCGTTTCACAGAAAAACGGGAGATGTTCAAAACGTTCTTATATATAAATGTTCCTTCCTAGTAATAGTTAGGTACACGTGCCTGACCTAAATACTAACTTTACTATAATATTGGAAGTATTTTAAGTTTCATAGTTCTGTTTATATGTATCAACTTTAAAACAACTCACCTAATCTAGTGGATTTAAACCAAATTGTAATCTAATAGTTAGTGACTGTATATAATTTTACAAGCTTTTAATTAACTTGCAATGAATGTATGTATTTATGAAAGTGTGTTCGGGTCAAATCTAAATAAAAAAGCTTGTTTTAAAAATAAGAATTATCAATTGATAATTTATTACTATCACTCACCGGCACTGAATAATTTGAGTTCTTCTTCTTAATGTGTGAGGATGGTGCTACCTCTGGTGCTAGAGTTAATTAAGCCGCCTCTGGGAATTCCACAGGCTTCTGACTTGACTATTTCAGACTTACATTAACTACACATGTCCAGGTTTCCGCACGATGTTTTCTTTCATCGTTGCCTGTGATGTTCAAGATAAACTTAAAAAGTACAAATGAATTTGAAAAAGTCACATACCAAGTTCATGTGGGTTCAAATTGGATTGCTGGGATTTGAACCCACGACTTGAATTGTGTAATATTACACAATTTGAGTTGAAAACAAAACATTTTCTGTCAACCGAGCTTAGCCGAAACATTTTAACACTATTTACATATTTTTACAAGTGAAAAGACAAAAAAGGGCCGAGGTTTTACCTCATGTATAAGTACGTACGTGGGTCTGGGCACAAACGTAGTTACGAGGGCCGCCCGGCACCCAGGGCCCAGTCGCCCGCAGTATTACATTTTTGTTCACGTAATACAAATTGTTTTTGTTTTGTCTTCTTTGTGTGAATATATCTGCGTAATAAACAAACCTCGCCACTCGCCATCCGCACGAACAAAGAATATTGTTTATATTTTATCGCAATATCCATCGTCTCTCTGACCCCGATTCATCTACAGCTATCAGAAACACCAGTAAAAAGAACTTGCTTTATTCACATCACGGAACCGACAAAAATTTCAACAATTATCTGAAGACAGTGCCGAGATTTGAAGATATTAATTAGAAAAGTTTCATTTGATTACAAAAGTTGCACACTTTGTTTGTAATAAGCAAATAATTCTGACGAATATTGGAAAAGTTCTATAGATGTACAGGTTTTAATGAATTTTGTGGAGTTTATCCCGGATGGCGTCGTAAAGTGCGGTTTCCTCGATACACGCGCATATGAGTAACGAAGATAATTTAATAAGTTACGTAAAGGTTCAGAGCTATCAGTTTATCGATCAGTACCTGGACGACAGATCTCTGCTTGGGAGAAAATACGGAGAAAACGAATTTTGTCTGATATGAGACCTAGCTAGATCGATTTTTGCTCCCGAAAGCCCCTATATTGCAAATTTTATCGAAATCATCTTTAGACTTGTTTTCGAGAACGTGATTACAAATATATTTTACAATGCATGTCCTTGAAAAGAGCGGTTTTCCAAGCAGCCAAACTGTGCGGAAAGTGTCACTTTTTTCACTAGTGTTTTTTACTTTCCTGTATATAATGCTTTTTAATTTCCTGTATGCCCGAGGAACTATTAGTTAATCTGTGAATGTGCTGAAGGCGCTTGAATAAGCCCGCCATTTTATTAATTTCATTTTATTAATTTATTTATTGCCTCGCACAATGCATAGTAAAATGTTGTATGATACACGTACGTAAGATGATTTCCGACTTGTGTCGATTTATCCACTCACCCGCTTCGCTCGCTCGTGAATAAAAATGCCACTCATCGGAAATCACCTACCTTCCGCACTTGTAGCATAAATAACTATTATACAAATATTGCTCGTATAGTAAGTATTAAACTGAAAAAAGAAAGAAGAAGAAATAAAGAAGTGTGATGAAAATGATAACGCCTATAATATATTATTTTCTTTATTTATTTATAGGGTATTTTACGCAAAGCGTATGTCAGTCCTTATAATACTAAACAGGCTGAGTAGAATCTCATTCCATCTTTTTACTAACAAACAATTTTTGTCTGCACGTGCAGACAAAATTACAGGGTCGGAACAAAAAATATTGTAGATAACTACATTACTTTGTGTACAAAACTAACACTCAGACATGCGACAGACATTATCACTTAAAGGCGCAGCTCAAACATGCTCAATGCCAACATATGGATGTCAAATCATAAAGTACTTTGTATGTACAATGAGGAAAATATACTAAGCACCCTTCACATTCATCCAATTTACTTGATACGAAAGATACATAAAAACATTTTATACGTACGATCGGTGTGTTCATAAAATGTTCAATAAATTGAACACGCCTTCGTATTTATTACAATTAAGTGGATCCACGTGAAGTTTCCTCATTCCCTACTGATACATTGCTATAAGAGCTCTCGTTTTAAATGAAATTATTTTACTTACGATATCAGTCGAGCGTAACTTAAAAGATGTGGAAAAGATATTAACGTCCTGTCCTTTTGGGAATAAAGAAATATGATCGGTATTATTGTGTACTCAATCATATTAATTTTTAATAAGAGGTATCCTCTCTACTGACTCTCAATGACTGCCTCGTAAGCACCATGAGTGACTTTAGTATCAGGCCCAGCTGGACTTGCTTCTTAAATGATTTCCATGTTGGCAAGCAAGTTATTGTCTTTTCCCATTTGAAGTTTTACAGGTAAGCCAGGAACCTGGTTTTGAGCCCGGCTGATAGCAATTGGCTTACCCCTGTTGCAAGGAACTTAAACATAACTAGTGAAATGAAAGTGTGCTGGAGGTTCGTCCCTGCTGTAACTCTTTTAGGAATACAGGCATGATGTTATGTTTATGCTTCCTTTCTAGGACAGCTTATATGCTATCCTATTCTATACTATAAAGGCGCGTTTTTGTGCAGTTTTTAGGAGGAGCTAATTACTCGTTATTTACAATTTAATATCAACTAATAAAAATACATTAAATTCTACATAATATTGATTCCAAAATGGCACATTTCTTTTTTTAAGATTTATTTGTTTCAAAAAATCTCCTTCCAACAAAACCATAAAAATAAGAAATAATGATTGATAGCATGCATCTCCTCATAAAGTGTTCATTAAATATTTTTTCTACTAACACTAATGGATAGACAATTTAATAACGAACATTTTGTAACAATTTTTATTCAAAGAACCATAATTCGATTTTATAAAGATTTGATTAAAAATTCTGGCCGTTTTTATACTGTAACTCATGCGCTACCAGTATACCGCTTGGGCACTAGGAATGCTCAAGGTTTTTTGGTCAGGGCCACAGCCTTAAACGAGCAATATTTGTATAAAACTATATATCTATATCTTCTATCCATCTATACAGGATGGCCAAAAAGTCGTGGGTCAAACGCAACTAGGGGTTAGTTGGGGTCATCAGCTGCAAAAAAAAATTTCTACGGGTGTTCCTTAAGGTCAACCCCTGCAGAGTTATAATTAATTTTGTGTTTTTTGAGAAAATTGTCTCTTTTTACTAATTCTTATTAAAATTCAAAAAAATCTACATCCCTTATCTTTTTTATAATTTTCACTAGATTGGTACTGATGAGTCCTTCCGTTAGACATGCTATTTATGGTTGTTTACAGGGTGTGTTGAAGATAATACTAAAATTTAGTAAATTAGTAAAAAATAATTAGTAAAAAAAGACAATTTACAAATAAAAACTCAAAATAAATTATAACTCTGCAGGGGTTGACCTTAAGGACCTCCCGGTCACGGTCGTTGCAACACGGCCGAAACGTCGGGCGAAATAGGTAAACAAACAATCGAAATCATCGCGTAAATTCCCGTGATAATTAAATTGTTTTTTGGCGTTGTAGATATTTCTGAAATTAATTTCTAATATATAAAACACAAAAAAATGTTTATACCTATGTTCGTTATACCGGTTTCCTTAGAAAAGAAATGCGAAGATGGCTTGAGACCAAAATAAAACATTGGTAGGTATGAAGGGAAGGGTAGTGTAGGGCAGGTAAGTTGGTAGGTAGGGTAGGTGTGTACGTAGGTAGGTAGGGTAGGTGGGTAGATAGGTAAGGTAGGATAGGTAGGTCGAGTAGGGTAGGCAGGTATGTACGGTAGGGTAGGGTAGGTAGGTTTTGCTTAAGATAGTTCGTTAATCAAGGGATCTCAAACACATCAATAGTATTCGACACGTGTCACGAGCTCCCGCCAACAACAACCATTGTGTTACCTGTATAAACCATTCCATTATTAAACGACAATTATAAATGCTATAATCCTCAGTGCGTGCCAAATTTTTGGGAATCTTTGTAATAATTTATATGGCGTACGTTTGTCGGGTCAGCTAGTGTATAGTTATTTGTAATCACGTTTTCGAAAGCGGCTTAAACGATTTCGATAAAATTTGCAATATAGGGGCTTTTGGGAATAATTGATAATTGGAAAAATTCGTTTTCTTGAAAAAAATTGTTTTCTCTATTTTCACCCGAGCAGACGTCGTCGGTCGCCTAGGTACTATTTCCTGAAACTCAAATGTCCTGCTTTTCTGTCATTCCAAATCCAATATGGCAGACCTATTATTTTTATGGACCACCATAATATAGGTATCATATGAAAGGATTTTTTAATTAATATAAATTAGGCCTATTATATAATTTATATACTTAAATAAGTATAATAAATTTAGCAACGCTTTACGAGGTCGGTCCGTGGATAGGTGACCATTCCAACAAACTGAGTTTCCTCCGTGCCTCGGAAAGACCGCTAAGCCGTTGGTCCTATCATTTAAAGATCTTTGACAGTCGACGGGTAGTCAGAAGCCTGAGATCTGACACCCAGTCTTGCCAAGGGGTACCGTGTTACCCAGTTACTGGGTTGTGGAGGTCAGATAGGCAGTCGCTCCATATAAAACACTGGTACTCAGCTGAAACCGGTAAGACTGGAAGCCGACCCCAATGTAATTGGAAAAAGACTAGGCAGATTAATATACCTAAATAAGTATGTATTTAACATAAAAGTATTCGTTATTCATATTTTTTACAGTTTACTATTTTATTTGGCTTTTTATAAAAGTTTATTCGGTAGTAAAACTCTTGCTACTAATAGAATATTGACAAGATTCCTTCATCCAATTTTCCAATTAATTCTCATCCGTTTCGCTTACAGTCTAGTCAGCGAGCAGTAGGTTAACAAAGCCGAATAAAGTAAAAACAAAGAGTTTCAGTGTGTGATGGAGGTTGAGTGGGGTTGGCGTTATCAGCGGGACTTGATTAGCTGCCGGCCGGTTAACTACTGCGACATTATACGACATGCTGTTTATTTTCAATGAAGTGGGTTTAGGTCATGTTGCTCTTGAGTGATTTATGTTCTTATGTTAGGCAAGATGAGAAAACCGTTTTTTGAAAATATTTCATACACAGAGATCAAGATTGTTTTTTACTTTATTATTGTGGCTGACTAGCCACATAATTATTTATCGTCAGGTTTATCTTTCTGTCGAAAGATTGTTGACGTCTGCTGTGGAATTCCGATGGATACGAAACGCTCGAGACCAGTCAAGTCAATGATGATGATAAGGCTTAAGCACATTTTTGTCTTACCTAAAAAACTTGGTTCATTACAAACACAAATGTCTTGGTCAGTGGAAAACATTTCCATAAGATCGAATTTGTATAAATATTTCATAGAAATCCTAACACAATATTGAATCAAGTACCAGGATAGCAGAAGTAAGGCAGTGGTGACGTTGCTAATTCAATTGGGACCAGCGTGCATCGTACCGTGCCCGACGTTTGCCGAGGATTGCCGACTCGCACTTGTGCTGAGCAAAGGAACAGTTTGCGGCATACATGAGACAAGTTATAAATACCACATTCCATTTCATAAATAAAACTTCCTTTCTGTTGCTGTTATAAATCTAGTTGGAGCCGTGACTGAGCATTGATTTATTGGAAAACGAAAAGAGTGTTTTAAAGAGCTTTGTACCTAAAACATCAGCGGTTTAACAATATTTTGCAGACTGAAAAGTATAGAGAGATTGTTTTTAATTTGGCAATATTTCATCTAGTATAAACTGATTCAAATGTAATGTAATTACAACATATTATATAAAACGATTACATTCAAAGTTTTCTCAATTAAGAATTTGAAGTTGTGTATTTGATTAACTGTAGCCTGAACAAAGTTTCACATCAATCACGACATATAGAAATATATAAATCCAATTACTTCTTAAATTAAATTGACTAGAATGATTTCTAAGAAAAACATTAAATAGGCATCAAAAGCATTCAAAATAAACTTAGAAACAGTTCGAGATAATAAATATTTTATCCGCGAACTCAGACGCGAGCAGTTTTAACTTTAAAAATAAATAAAACAAGTAACTGGTAATAGTAGTGAGAATAATCACACTTTCTTGAATTTCATTGCAAATATTTTTAGTCTGAAAGTTCTGCTGAAACTTCGTTGAAACATTACTGAAACTAGCAATAAGCATGCTCTCGTGTTGTTCTAGAACTTTCTTAACATTTCAATAAATATGAACGACACAGAAATATAGTAAATAATATAAGAAACAAGTTTATTCGAAATCAATTTTCATTTTAGGTTCGTACTCGTAATTGGTTCGTAGAAGGCGAATTATTTATAAATAGTTCGTAATGTAATGATGGAAGTAACTGTGCTGGGTTCTTATTTACTGGAATTATGAAGAAGTCATACTTTTTGAGGAATTAGAGAGGATGGAAGATTCTTTTGTTGATATTAAGGTAAAAAAAGGTTTCAAGAAAAGTACTCCGTTTTTTCTTGCTTGAGCAATCTTTAAAAGACGCTTGGAATTTTGGGGAACAGATCAGAGAATGTGGGATTTTTACCTCACTAAAACCACTCCGGTGATCACCATCAGCACGTAGAAGGGACCCCGTGACCTCTCAAAAGACCACCCCGGAGCCACCTCTGTGCAGTGCCTGTTAGGGCACATCCCTAGGGAGATTAATAAAGCACCTCCCCTGAGCCTCACTGTGCACGGCAGCACGTGATCACTGTGCCACCGTCTTTCCTGGAGACAATTGGTGGGCGAACAGAGTCCCCAATCTGATGTCAGGAGTCCCGCCTGCCTATGGTACAGTCAGGATTTCGGCGTTTTAGGCAACGACGCGGTTGCCTTTATTCCTACTAATAAAAACACCAACAGCCCGGAGTCTGGATTCGTACCGAGTTGATAGTAATAGGAGGAAAAGGCTTGCTTCCTATTACATAAACACATAACTGGTGAAATGTTTGTGTACTATAGGTGGACCTCTACCATACCCTAGAGGCAATACAGGCGCAATGTTACGCGAACTAATATAAAATAAAGCCCAAACACTCCACACTACATACTACGATATATACCCACTTTCACTCCACTTTTAAAAACTATTGCTCCGTAAGGAAACGGTGGCGTCCTAAATAATCGTCATACATTACTCTCTGTAGCTCTCCCCTGCCCCCTCCACCCGGCTACCGCACCGCACCTCCCCTCAATCCACATTTGAACTAAATGTGTGCGTCGTCACTCTTCCCGCACGGCGGACAGGATGAGTTGGGAATATACGAGAGACTAGCAGAATCCCGTTCAAAACCGCTACTACCGCTTTGTATCTGTATTGAGAATTTTTACGTTGGCAACTTCTAAAACGATACTTTAGTATGAGAACTTACTAAAAAATGCAAATCAGAAACAGCAAGGACTTGGAGTCATAAGCACCAAGTACTTTTAAGCATCACTGTCTTATTATTTACGTTTAACTGTAAATCTTGACTTTCAAAAATGTCTTTTTGACTTTGAATTTGTGTCGATTACCTAAAAATGTTATATAATAAATCTTGTAGGATAGAGCAAATTGATAAAATTAATATTTGTTTGTGGTTCTTCGCTTAATAAGGATAATGGGAGACTGGAACTATATCACTATCAATGTCTAAACTAGCACCAATATTTCCAGCAATACAGCAGTCGCAACAAAACGAAATCACCAGAAAATTGTCCTACTAATCAAACGGTCCCAGCATCGTGTAATAACGAACAAATCCGTCTATCAGGCAGCCATACAACCTCTCTCAGCTGCGCGGCGAGGACGAGCGCCCCACTTCTAAAACAAATAATTAAATTACTGGGGAACAATCCCGCACATTGGCGCCAATTACGCGGACTCTGAAAACAATGGTCGTACATTACTATGCCATGAACGCGCCTCTGTACTATTGAATACGACTGAATTTGTATGTTAATGTCATGATCTAGTTTAAACGAACAATTAATGGTTATTTTGTTTTCATGGACGTGATTTGGCTGTGTGGATTTCAATATAATTATAAAAAGGTTTGTGGGTCATGGGTCGTAGGTAAATAATAACAGCCACGCCCAGTAGCTAAGACCTCGCCTCTCGTGCTGGAGGTCGTGGGTTCAAATCCGGGCAAGTACCAATGTGAGTTTTTCAAATTCATATTATGTACTTTCTAAGATTATTTTGGATATCACAGACAACGGTGAAGGAAAACATCGTGAGGCAACGTAGACTTATATATAGTTAATGTAAGTCTGAAATAGCCAAGTCAGAGGCCTGTGAGGTTCCCAGAGGCGGCTGAATTTACTCCGAAATTCTTTCCGTGTGAGGATGTGGCTACCCCTGGGTAGCCACATCCTCACACGGTTGGGAGAAGGACCCCAACATGGTTGGGAGAAGGCTAGGCTGGCTGGGCAAGATTTTGTTGTGTGGTTTTAAATAAGATATGAATATATATAATATAATATCTCTCTATCTCTTTTGTGCGCGGGATTAAAATGCATGCTATCTCATCCTCTAATACGTGCAAAAGAGATAGATGCTGTGATGAGCAGTAAGAAGCTAGTTCGTGGATGAATTAGCAATTTTGCAAGTTTTTAGCGAAATGGTTTATGATTTAGGACGTAAACGAGCGCGAGAAATTTTAGAAACAGACCTTTGGGAGTCTAGATATCATGGAAAAACGACTAAATGTATATTTTCAATGTATATTTTCAAAATAAAACTATTTGCATTGTTGAATTACTAATCTATGCCTGTATGGTGGCCGTTTTGCAATTTTCCTTCTTCTTATGGTATTTATTTCCGCCCAAAAGTGCGTTAAAATTAATGTTGAAATATGTAACTTTCGACGCACATAACTTTATCTTTTACTTTTTTGTTTCCATACAGGGCTAGATAATGATGAGACAAAGCGATATATTTTTTTTTATTTTGAACGTACATCGTCAAACAGTGGAGTAATCGCCAGACTACGTTTGTATGGTAGAACGATCGCCTAGTGGAACCTTAATGCGTTGGTTCAGCAAATCAGCATATAGGACTTTAGTAGGCTTATCAGACCGTTATTTGATGCTTGCGTGGCTATGTATAGAATGTAGGTCCAGACAGCGTAGCAGGCAATATGTTCCGATACATTGTAAGTTTACTACGAGTGGAGACGGCTGCTACAGCTCGTGCCTAATGGTTCGAAATTTACGACGTGGAAAGTTTATAAAAGCAATAATGAAGTCTTCAAATAACCATGTTTTCCAACAGATAGAAGTAGAATCAAACACAACAACAACATTGAAATGGTTCAATTTCAATACAAGTAACAACAGCCGTACGGGTCGACCTTCAAGGTTTAGCAATGCTTCGGCCTTCGGATGGGTGATATCCATTTCATGCTGAGACTCCGCCGTACCTCGGAAAGCAATGGGCCGGCTGTCATTTGAAGATTTTTGACAATCGTTACGGTATTCGGCACTAATAAAAATCTGACACTAGTCTTGCTAAGGAAAATCATGCTACTCCGTTACTCAGATGTATACGGTTAGGGCGGTTACGCACTCCACGTCCGTGTCCGTGATGTGAGTTCCGAGTTCAAAATGTTCTGAATTATGACAGATTATGACGGATAGAGTTCGGCTGTAGTACTTCTTGTAGGGAAGCTTACGCACTACATCCGAACTCTATCCGCTATAATCTGTCATAAAGTGTTCTAAATTATGACAGATTATGACGGATAGAGTTCGGCTGTAGTACTTCTTGTAGGGAAGCTTACGCACTACATCCGAACTCTATCCGCTATAATCTGTCATAAAGTGTTCTAAATTATGACAGATTATGACGGATAGAGTTCGGCTGTAGTACTTCTTGTAGGGAAGCTTACGCACTACATCCGAACTCTATCCGCTATAATCTGTCATAAAGTGTTCTAAATTATGACAGATTATGACGGATAGAGTTCGGTTGTAGTACGTAAGCTTCCCTACAAGAAGTACTACTAATTCAGAAAATGTTGAACTTTGATCTCAAATCACGGATACGGATCACGTACACGGAAAAGGCTTAACAGATTAACTGATTGATTAATGAGTTCATTTTCATTATCATAATTTCAGTAAACTAACTAACTATCAATGGCTGACAGTAGTTACGATAAAGGATTTCAAACAATTATCAGAGATACATTGTCGTTGCACAAACATTTGTCACTACTAACCAACTGCCTAAAAATACCTCCAAATGAATTCACCACCTTTTAAACAACCTTGAACTTCACCATGGCTAACATTTCTTCAAATGTAAGGTTTTGTTTAAACCCGGCCGTGATTGGTCGTCAGGTGCGTCGATCTATCCGGCGCGTCGCGGTGAAATATCGCAGTCATTGCAGCGGGCGCCGCAGGGGGTGAGGTAAGGGTAGCCTGCTTGGGGGCAGGGCGGGAGGTAGGGTCCCACGGCCTGCGGGCTGCAGGGACCTACGAATGGTCGTGGATGTGAGAATAGATTGTCTTAAAGAATGATATTAGAAATATTTTGTAAAAAGAATGGATTTCATTATTAGTTTTTATCATCAGACAATCAAATGGTGGTCGATCTTACCACCCATCCATCTTCTTTATCATCTTCATTTCAGCCGAAAAACGTCCACTGCTGGACATAGGCCTCCTCCAAGCGTTGCCGCATCGACCGGTCCTGTGATAAGGATTCTCGCGGGCTGTGATACCACTATCTAACTGTATCTAATCTAAATCGTAGTAGAATAAGATAAATAAAATCAACAATAAATAATGACGATCCTCCGTGAATCTATAACTAAAGAAAGTGTCTTACTTAAAAGGAGTAATCAATACAACAAGGCCTTTATTCATTGCTGATGATCAAGTTTTACAATGAAAATCTATATAATTTTCAACTCCATACAGATCAAAACTTTCTCCAACCACACATACTTCACTCTGAGCTTCACTCCAGCATAGTTTATACCAAAGTGCATTTCTGCGAATTAAACATTTCCTCTCTGTTGTAACCCGACTCGCGTCAAACAGCGAACTCTTTAGAAAAGAATCTTAGGAAGAAGTTAGGCGAGCATCCTAGGACGTCGCTACCGCGGCGTATCAATCATATAGGGCCCCCGAGCTACAAGGGGCTCTGACGTGTGGAATCAACAGTTTGTAAAATGTTATCCACAATCTTTCTGATTAGAGGTCCGGGTTAAAGAAAGAAATAAGGAAGAAATATTTATTTGTGACCCACACATGAGACATGAGAAATAAGCAAAAAATTAAACAAAAATATAAATATAAATCCAGTGCTAGACCAAAAAGGCTCTCAGCATTGAGTGGAAAATTTGGTGAGGAATTTTTTTTTATTAGAGAAACATGATGACAGCTTTATCTTTCCGATTAAAGCTACTCTAATCACTACAGTCGCTCTGACATTATCTTATTCAAATCAACTCGGATAGGTTAATTTACTCAGGGTCCTCTCAGTTAAAATTAAACTATGTTATCAAAGTGGAGAGAATTTTGAAACGGGGTCCCCCTATAGGAATAGCTACGTCACTGCTCGCGGCACGATCTAGGATTCATTTTAAATTACTTATAGGTGAGTACTAAGTTCCGATGAGAGTGTGGAAGATGTCTTTACTTTCTGTGTGAGCTTTGTTGATTTCTTTGGTTTCATGTTTCGGGTACGAAGTTTGAGTTTTCGTTGTCAATTGGTTTTATTTTGAGGTTTCAAGTGTTGTTTTTTGTTTGTGGCTGATACTTTAGTTTAAAAAACATTTTTTTAATTTACACTACAGCTAAAACCTTTAAACGAGCAATTCTTGTATATATATAATCTGAATCTCGGAAACGTTTCCAAAGATTTTCATGAAATTTGTATGCAGGGGGTTACGGGAGCGATAAATCGATCTAGCTAGGTTTTTAGAAAACGTCGTTTTCTCTATTTTCTCCCGAGCAGAGCTCGGTCGCCCAGGTACTATTATATAACATCATCATCATCTAAGCCACAACACGTCCACTGTCGAAAATGGGCCTCCCCAACCTTGCGTCGCCACATTAACCGATCCCTTGCGTACCGATCACTTATTAGAACTTATAAAAAAAAAAGTTACTATTTATACTGAAATTATAATTCTTGGCAGATCCAGGGTCCTGTCATTCTTATCAAATACATTCAAATTTTCAACTACATAAAACTTGAATATTAACCACTTAAAGACTGCAAGATTTTTTTTTAATACACCAAAAATACATCGTCCAGTGTTTCGTTGTTCTGTGTCGCCGCTATCAGTACTCTCTCAAGAAAACGATCCAATCAATCAGTTTGACGGCCTCTGATATCCGTTTCTTTTCCGTTATCACCGCGAATATGTCCCCAATAAATTATTATCACTGCTAAACGTCGAATAAATTATTATGACTGGGAATAAATTATTACGAGTGTTCAGTGTAACGGTGCTACGTCGTATAGTATGAGATCCGACTACAATTATTTTTCAGGTATTTTGATATTGATAAAACTTGAATTTTATAAATTATTCTTTATAGTAGAAAAGAATACTGCAGGGTAGCCTGACCACAGCTAGCCGCAACTAGTTTTCGTTGTTTTTTTTTAACTTTTCCCTATACTAGAACCTTTTTTGTATCGTAGGTGCGTATGAAACATCATCTAGCTCTTAGTTAGCCGCCATTTATAGATTACCAGATTTAGCAGGCAAACTGGTAACCCACAGATTGGCTAAATGATAGCTGGCAATCTTATTTTATCCTATTTTCTACACCACTTTCTTTCATATGACGTTGGATTTACTTGAAAACTTGTATATTTGGGGTACAGTATCAAACAAAATTCAATTAATTTAATTAAGATTTTTCCAAGCAACCCTGCAGCAGTCTATTATACTATCAAAAATCAATCATAAAAATTAAGTTTAATCAAAAACAAAATTACCTGCAGGGTTTTGTAGTGGTATCTTGGGCTATACGCCGTAGGCGCTACGGCGTAGCGAGATACTTGAGTGACGTAGCGATTGGCGTGTTTTTGAAATATGTACGCGGCTACGCCACGCTTGTTATATATGAATTAGTACATCGTATGATAGAGAAATACATTCGCAAATACAAATTATACCTTCAAATCTAATAATGGGTGATCCCATTTCGCTTTGTGGTTTAAATCATGTTTGTGTAGATCAGTGAGGCCTGTATTATTAAACAGCCTAAAACCGTGAGCTGTGTGATTTGTAATCATCATTTTAGTGTTTGGGTTCGCATTAGGATTCGTGAAATTATAAATTAAATCTTGAAAGCGAATCTCGGACATGGCGCATTTGTAAAAAAACGGATTTGAAATTTAGTTTCGGCAAAACATCTTAAGTTGGATGCCTTTATCAACAGTTTGTCTGAAAAAGTATTTTGCTTACCATACAACTCAAAGGAAGTTCACGAGAATACTTTGTTACGAAAGGATTTCAACTCAAAACTACTTTATGGATTACTTCTTTGTTTCATAGACAAACAAGTTCGCTTTTATTTGTACGACAAAGTAAGTAACTTTGTAGTTATTTTCTACTTGTTATAACTAACACGGTGAAGTTAAGTTATTTTAAGATCCGTAAGACATTAACTTGAATTAGAAGCTAACTGAGAGCTAATTAACGAATGCGCTTTGTGGCTTGTAAAGAGAAAGAGAAGTTTATAGTACAAACGTGCAATTTGTTATTATAGGTAGAAAATATAAATATTTAAAGGAGCTCCTAGCTAAGTAAAAATATCCACACAGGTCGATGTTCAAGGGTCCATCTGTTAGTTACATAGATTCTTGCAGGCCTTGAAAATTACGCTAAGCTATTGATTAATGGCTCACGGCTGACATTTGAAAGTCATTACGGAAAATCAGAAGCCAGAAAACCTGACGCCAGTTGTCAAGGGTTATCATATAACCCTGGACAACCTGGGTATTGGAGGTCAGATAGGTAGTCACTCCATGTTTAATATTGGGAAGAGGTTAGGCAGAAAGGTAAACAGTTGATTTCAATCTCAAGGTGTTATTGTAGGTGTGTGTGTGTGTGTGTGTGTGTGTGTGCATGTGTTATTCAATTTATGAGAGCTGTAGGTAGTAACTGTTTACTTTTATTGCTTGCCTCAGTATTTTTATTCCCCTCATTTGTCCAGGGAAGGGATAATCGTAGTTCCCATGCTTCCTTATCACGAGCCCCATAAACCGGCCCCATCGAAGCAACACATTCACATAATTCGTAGTAAACCCTGTAATGTTTTACTACTCACAATAAAACGCGGGTAGTCGCACGTACGTTGCTTTACTGATTCCTGTAATAAAAGCAGTTTCTTTTAACAAAATCGGTGCGCGTACTGAGCGACTCGGGCAAATGAGATTAGCCTGGGTGTGCCCCGTGCCCCCGAGTGGGGTGTCTCACAGACCCCGGCGGGGGTGCCACACAGACCCCGGTTTTATTGGACATGAAATTAAATCAAGCGCCGGTGTGGGCCGCGGAATATTCTTTCTCTAACGAAGCGACTAATGTGCACTCCTGCAACAACGCGACGCCTAATAAATAAATGTTCGGGATTTTTCGGCATCATTCGTGCAACTTCGTTATTATTTCGCGGTTCGTTCGGTTTGGAGTCAGTCGGTTATTTACTTGTTACTTTGTCTTGCCTTTTATTGAAGTCTTAATTAAATGCCGTGAGTTTAGCGAACGTATTTATTGTGAAATTTTTGAAATAAAAGTAGAACATAAAAAAGTTTAGTATTTTACAATTACTATTATTTTCATTTGTACGTAACACATTAAATTATATTAAACTAAATAAATATATATTTTGCTATGCATGCAAATATCAAATTGCTATTCATAATATACAATAATATTTAAATTAATTGGATTTTGCATAAAATAATACCAGCATGCAAATAACTAGAATTAAATCTCAGGCACAGATTAGCATCTTTTCTCAACAAACCAGCAGCTTTTAATAAAACTATTAGCGCAAACACCCATTTAAATACAATCAACAATGCAAACACTAGTAATGTCGTAGCGCGTAGCAACGTAGCGGCGTAGCACCGTAGGAGCGTAGCTCGTGGCTGCGTAGGTCCTTCGTAGACCACTACACTTTCCTGCATAATTATCTTTATTGTAAACTAGAAGAGGCAAAAACCTTGTGCTTCAAAAATAATTCTCACTTTTACGCGGATAAATAAAATACTTTAGAGCTGCTGCAGCAAAAGTAGGCGTTGGAGAATAATTTAATTTCTTACATTAAAATATGCATTTTTCTACTTAGGTAAACATTTTTTCTTAGAATAGTAAGTAGTATTCTTAAGATTATTTGAGTAAGACCAGGGGTACAGTGAGATAGGGACTTAGCTATTCAAGACAAATGGCTCTGTCCTTTTTTAACAGTTTTCGTAACTGTGTTCATATTGGATTGACGTGGAATTGCGGAATGAAACACTTGAGTAGTAGATGTCGTATAATTACGGTAAAGGTACACTAAGAATGCAGATAAAAGGAACTATTTCTAATACAACAACCGATTGAAAAGAAAACGCGCGGCGGTTAGGAGCTCGGTCGCGCGCGTCGGTTCGAAACGTGTCTCTGCGTGTACTGTGTTGCGTCGGAACCGGAAGTTGGTCGGCGCGCGAGCGTTTCGGTTGCGTTATCGCTCTCCCTCTCTTATGCCTCGAGTGCATAGTCATTAAAGCGAGAGGGAAGGCATGCGCGGCGGCGTCCGGAAGTACGTAGACTTGAATTATTTGCGACAGACTCCCCCTCTAGTCTAGGAGAACGCCCTCGTTCATGGACTAGCTCATTGCCCTGGTGCTTCGGGCGTCCGCGTCGTCGCATGGGAATTACAGGTTTAGGTGGTACGTCGTTTTCGGTACCACTGTCTAGGTAACATCTAAATCGCTCCACCGCCCACACTACCGCTAAGGCCTCTCGTTCTGTTGTAGAATAGTTACGCTCAGCGGCGTTTAGAAGACGACTGGCGTATTCAATGGGTCTTTCTTCCTTGCCCTCCCCCTGGAGTAAAACGGCTCCGAGGGCATAATTGCTCGCATCGGTGCGGAGGACAAAAGGGTGATTAAAGTCAGCCTGGATTAAGATTGGCGCTGAGGTAAGTAGTTGTTTCAACTCGTTAAAAGCCGTGATCTGAGCTGAACCCCAGGTCCAGGTTTGATGCTTTCTTGTTAACCGTGTAAGTGGTTCTGCTACAGAGGAGAAATTTGGGATAAATTTCCTGTACCAGGAGCAGGTTTGTAAAAATGTCCGTAGATGTTTCAAGTTGCTGGGTTCCTTCATCTCTAGTATCGCTTGAACCTTTCCAGGATCGGGTAAGACGCCCTGTTGGGTAATTACGTGCCCCAGATACTTGACACTCCCCCTGGCAAAAACAGACTTCTCCCGGTTGACTTGCAGCTGGAATTCGCGAAGTCGACTGAATACAGCCTGGAGATCTTGGAGATGCTGCTGGAAACCTTCAGAAATGATCAGCAGATCATCCAAATATGCAAGGATTGTCACATTAGCAAGGGATGAACAGGAGCGCAGCCGGTCGATCAATCGTTGAAAGGTCGCCGGCGCGTTTTTGAGACCAAAAGGCATGCGCTTGAAGCGAAAGGTTCCCAATGGGCTAATGAATGCGGTTTTATCTCTATCCTGCTCATTTACACTGACCTGCCAGTAACCGGATCGCAGGTCCAATGTACTCATATAACAATCCCTCTTTGTCGACTGTAATAATTCATCGATCAAAGGCATCGGGTAATGGTCGGTTTTGGTCACGGCATTTAGGCGTCGGTAATCTACGCAGAAACGAGTGCCGCCGTTAGCCTTAGGAACCAGGAGAGCTGGTGAGCACCATGCAGACTCACATTCTTCAATGATGTTATCCTTCAGCATCTTTTCAATCTCCTGACGCATAAGTTCCTTTTTGGCAGGGGTCAATCGGTACGGAGGTACAGAGGTAGGAGGATGCTCACCTGTATCAATACGGTGCTCAGCAAACGGGGTAGGCTCTCCCCCTAGCTGGAAAATGTCCGTATTGGTAACCAAGATCTGCGCCAGCAGGTTCCGGTCAGGTGGATTCAGCGATGTACCTTCGTCGTCCCTGAGTACATCAGTAGAAGAACAAGACAGCTCTGGTGATAAGGAGGGTTCAAAACGCATCCTGAACTGAACGCGGCTGTTATTAGAAAAATACCAGCTTTCCCGAGAAAAGTCCATGACTACTTCGGCTGCAAACAAGAAATCCATGCCGAGCAACGTTTCATTATTACGCGCCTCAGGGAGGATAAGAAAAGGAGTCCTAATGACCTTCTCCTCTAAGTGCACGTCAAGAGTAGTTATGAGGACGTCTATGTCGCGAACGTGTCCATCGGCAAGCTTAATACGTCTTCGCGCCGGTTCAAGAGGGTGTCCCTTTCGACAGAGGAGGGTGTGCAGTGTATGACCCGCAATGCAATGTTTGGCACCGGTGTCAACTAACGCGGTCCCCGACGCGCCTAAAATTTCGATATCAAAAATCGGACGCAAAATTTTCTTGTCGGAGCTCCTACCGGCGCGCGCATTCACACATGTGTCACTACTACGCACCATATTATCATTTAACACATTAGAAACATCATTACAATAAAATAAATCATTTTGAAAAAAATTACAAAAATGTTTGTTACGTCCTAATGCATTACGGTCGTCACTACAATAATATTTACAATTTTCCGCCAAGGTACAAAAATCGTCCTTACGCCACTTTACATTGCGAACGTTATCGTGACAAAAGCATTTATTTGCCGAACCATCACAAAAATGGTCCTTACAACCCTTTGCAAAGCGGACGTCATCATAACAAAGATTATTATTTTCAGATAATATACATTTCTCGCCCTTACGCTCCTTTACATTAAGGGTGTCATCATAATAAAAATAATCATTAACTGGAAAATTATAAAAACGGTCGTCGACCTCGCAGCTGGTCATGTGATCGTTCGACAAATCCTTGTCCGAAAAACTACTCTGTACAAAATAATTATTATTGTAAGACATTTCAGATTGATCGTACGCAGGTTCACTCGAACTATCACGAGACCAGTTATGACTTTCTTGAACGACACAACTATCATTTGCATCAACATTATTAAAACAAGAAGAAGTAGTATAGTTCAAATCTACGGGAATATATACATTTTCGGAACACGCACTAAAATCACGATTTTTAGACTTTACACTTTGAGAGTTCTTTGACCCCGATATTTGCACAGTAGTATCAACACTATAAAAACTTGATTCGTTGTTACACTTTTTGCAAGTTTCACGAGTAACATCTTTAGATCCGCACTTGTAACAGGAAACCGAATTATGAGAATCAGTTGCTGACTCACCTTTGTCCGCCAACTTACGGCACTGGTCCCTTTGGTGTCCGTAGTGTTTACAGTAAACACAGAACGGTCGTTGCTGTCTCGATGTTGCTGCAGCGGGTGCGTGTTCATCACGCGGTGTTTCGGCGGTGGCACGGGCGTGTGATTCCTGCGGGCGCGCGCGGAACGGCGGAGCGCCGCCGCCGCCGTCGCGTACCGTGATTACTGCCCCGTTCGCCGTTCTCACGCTTGCAGCGGAGTTTGATGTTTGCGCGTTGTTCATTGCGGGCTGATTAGGCGTTTCTGTTGCGTAACGTTTCGTTCGCGAAGCAATGGATGCTGCGTTTTGCGATTCTCGCTTTAGCGATTCGTTTATGGAATCTTCGATACTTCTAGATTTCGATAGCAACTCGGAAAAATTACTGACCTCTTCGCGTCGTAATCTTTTACGGATTTTCCGGTGTAATAGGCCATAAATCATATCAATTTGCACCTTGGTAGACAGGTCGTTTGCTGGTAGGCGTGTTAGGAGGGCTCGACTCTTCGCTACGAAGATATCTGTTCGTTCGTCTTCACCCTGCTCATCTCTGAATAACTCCCGATATATTTTGTATGCAGGACGGCGGTCGCCGTACGCGTCACGTAGGTATTGTATTGCATCTTTCCAGGATGTGACCTCGGCACGGATACTCTGCCACCAGGTTGCTGCTTCGCTAATGAGTAGCATAGACATGCCACGAATAGCGACATCATCGCACGTGTTCGTGCATTCTTTGAAAGCTTCAATGGCATCGATGAACGCTTCGACATTTTCCTTCGCGGCTCCGGAGAATCTGGACGAGCATCTTGAGAAATTGCCGGTCTTCTCTGCCGCACTCGGCACTGGCGCCGGTGACTGAGCGGTCAGAGGGGACACGAATGTCGACAGGCGCTCTAACATACGCTCACAGATCTCTGCATTCGATTGTTGAATCGTTGATAACAGAGCGGTAAAGTTATCGCGAGACAGCGTGACGCTGTCGTTGAGTTCATCGTCATGCGAACCACTGAGGGATTGCCTACTCCGCGTCTTCGGCATTGTTACACGATCACAATTATGTTCACAGTTATACACACACACACTAAGTCAGAGCACTAAAAAGTATTTTTACTACAGTTTTTTCACAGAAACTGTGGCATTCGGCCTACAGTTGGGACGCCATATTTCGTAACTGTGTTCATATTGGATTGACGTGGAATTGCGGAATGAAACACTTGAGTAGTAGATGTCGTATAATTACGGTAAAGGTACACTAAGAATGCAGATAAAAGGAACTATTTCTAATACAACAACCGATTGAAAAGAAAACGCGCGGCGGTTAGGAGCTCGGTCGCGCGCGTCGGTTCGAAACGTGTCTCTGCGTGTACTGTGTTGCGTCGGAACCGGAAGTTGGTCGGCGCGCGAGCGTTTCGGTTGCGTTATCGCTCTCCCTCTCTTATGCCTCGAGTGCATAGTCATTAAAGCGAGAGGGAAGGCATGCGCGGCGGCGTCCGGAAGTACGTAGACTTGAATTATTTGCGACACAGTTGCAATATGATTATTTTGAAACGTCATGGTACGGCCTCAGAATATAATTTTATTTACCATCACGTATTTATTCACCAAAGGGTTAGGCAGAGGTGCAGGTAAGATGCACCCAAACTTAACAGTTATGGTTAAGAAATAGAGGGCGAGCTTATTGCCATGAATCGAGCACAAGTCCAGAGTCCAAGCTGCAACTGAGAGACTCCTAATGGAAAAATCCCAATAATATCACTCATCACCCACCTTCGCTTACCATCAGGTGAGATTCGGTCTCGGACTGGTCAAGCGGGCTACATTATAAAAAAAACTCGACCGGGATATCGAACCATGGTCAGCAGTAGCGCTAGCAACAACTAGACCAACGACGCAGTATATTTTATGCACTTGCCTACTTACGAAAGTTTTTTTACAATGGAGAACAAAATATATATATATATTCTTGGTACCCATTATCTTTTAGATGGACTAGACAATAGCCAGTTTTGTGTATAGAAAAAAAAAAGCGTGAAGCTAACCGCTCTCTGGTCTAAAAGTGCAAGACTTTAATTAAGATGAACGAGACGGAATAAATTAATGCTGGCACTTAATAACCGTCGCCGGGAGATGTCGTCATTTGCATTCGCGGTCACCCGAACATTTTTGAATGACTTAATCCCTGGGGTGGGGGGTGGGGGGTTGCTTCACGGTAGAAGTATGATAAGTTGACGTCAGACGAGGATTGCTCGCCTAATTAACGTTTTTAAGGAAAAGTTTTTTAGGGTTTTTGTGACGACCTTGTAGGGTTAGAGTTTGTGGATGTTTGACCTTTAGTAATGGACCAAAGTGTTGTGACATTTATGGTTAAATTACTTTGAAAAGTATAGCAATCTGGACATTACCTTTTGTGGGGTATTGGGACACTAACTTTCACTTTCTGACTAACTTGAATTCAAAAGTACCTATGATTGGATTAATGAAAATAAATGATTTGACTTTTATTAAAAGCTTCAGCCAATTGAATAAGTTCTTTAATAATGACTCTTCGATTTCCTAGCCATACGTATAAAACGTTTTGGAAATACTTTTATTATGCGTACATCTAAGGAGTGGAATTCCCTGCCGGAGTGTGTTTGTCGACAGCTACAATCTTAAATTTTCAAAATTCAGTCTTTAAGTCAAGAGTGAATAGGTTATTTTTGGGCAAGCTTGTTTCACCGTCGACCACATCATCGCTTACCAACAGGTAAAATAGTAATATAATTTTATTAATTGTCATATTTCATTTTGTTTTGTTTTATTTTAATTTTTACTTTATTTTTATTGCATGAATTGACTATAGTGTATTTTTATTTTTGTGTTACTTATATGGGTCAAGGACCTGAAATAAACGAATTTTATTTATTTATTTATTTTATAGTAATAAGTAATAGTAACAAGCGCGAGTATATAAAAAGAAAATGCATTGCCGATTTCTTAATTGAGAACTTTTTGTTAACAAAGTGTCAAACTGTACGTTAATGCCAATGTTTGTAGGGGTTTACAGACTAAAGAAGAGTCCGTTACTAATACTTCACTTCAAAAACTCTTAACTCAGAAATTGGATGACTACTGAACTTATTTAATTGATCATCTTCCAAGCCTACAAAAGCCTCTCCAAATGAAAGTGATAACACTGTCGTTTGGAGAGGCTTAATATTGCCGTAAGACGTGAACTATGTGTTTATATCTCAAGCTGTGTGTCGCACAAGACAGCTGTCACGTTCTACATACTGGCCTTTGGCCACACAATTGAGTGTGGGCAAGTGACTGGGGCATTTAAACGCATAGTATGTGATCCCACTGCAAAAATCTGTAGGTATTTGTTTTTGATAAAACTTTATTTATACGAATTACTGTTGAAAGTAGAATAGATTACTACAAGGTTGCTTGGCCACATCTGGCCGCAAACACAGTTTTTTTTTTAAGTTTGCCTTGCACTAGGATTTTTGCCTAGATTGTGGGTGCCTAAGGAACACCAACTAGATAAAAATGTTTGTCGTTTTTGTGGCGATAAACACTTTTGCTTTCTTTTTCTGTCTTCTTTATCTCAGTTAGCCGCCATGCATGTGTTACCAGGAGAACTGGCAAAACCACAGGTTACGGCTAACTGAGAGCTGACAATCTATTTTACTTCAAATTTTTTTTCACATGACATTGGATTCACTTGAAAAATTTATATATTTCGGATTTACTATCAAATATATTTTTTTATTTATTTGATTAAGGTAATTGCAGTTAAATATTTCCAGGCAACCCTGCAGCAATCTATTCTACTATTAAGAATCATTCATGAATATTAAGTTCAATCAAAAACCCTGATTCCTAACCGATTTCGGCAGTGGGATCTCAGGCTAGCAGCATTAAGGCCCGTCCACACGTGTGCAAGTGTGTATGATGGTGCTGTTCAAACCATGCACAATTGATTCGGAGTTAAGCTTTGTGGGAGTTGATGCGAAACAATTTGTAGTTGACTGTGAACTGTCAGTGCTTTGTATTGCATTATGGTATGACGACGGTGAGAAGGTGTGCGCGTAAGAGCAGCTGCTTTGTGAAGCAAACTGTATAGATCAAGAATTATATTTGCGATCATTAAAATAAAGTAATAATTGTGCATCGTTTATGATTGATACAAAAATAATGATATCCAAAATAGGGCGCACGGTTGAACGATTAACTGCTGCGCTGCGTGTCGCGGGTTTGATTCCCGCATGGAACAAATATTTGTATGACCTACAGATAGTTGTTCCGACTCTGGGTGTGTGTGTATGTGAGTTTAATGTGTTTGTAAACGCACTCACAATACAGGAAGAAATTCCTAGTGTGGGGCAACGTTTACAAAAAAATAAAAAAAAATTATCACCTAGCATTATTTCTTTTTAGGTATTATGATTAACGAAAAATCCAGACATCTAGGGTAGAGGTAGTAGATTAGAAGATGCCCGTACCAAAAAGGGTTATGAACATTGTAAATTTCAAATCAAAATAATACTTAAATGATACCAAACTAATCAAAATAATGCATGCATGCATACCATTACAAATAGTGTAACGTTACCGTTTCAATCATGTATCAATTCCACTGCGAATACAAGCAGCTTCGACATAATTCATAGATTAGTGTTCTGTTTCAAAGCGTAGCTGAGTCACGACGCCCACATCCTACGTGCTGTGATACCCTGGTATTTGCTGTGCGATGGAGGAAATTAAGGTAAACTACAGGGATTTAATATGCATTGAATCTCTTGATATTTATTATTCGTTTACTCAAACTACTCAGATTAGTATCCAGTTTAATTTTTTTAAGTGAACGTGAGACCTATTTTCTACGCGCTGTGTTACCCTGGTACTTGCTGCGCGATGGAGAGAATTAAGATAAACTATAAGGATTGAATGTGATGACTCTCTAGACATTATTCGTCCGGTTTAAAATAAATTTCCGTTGAAATCAAAAGGCTACATTTACCCCGGAAAATGAAGGTTTCTGTGGAATACTTTATTAAGTATCTCATTGCCGTTTAGTAGACTCTCACCATGGTTATACAACAAAATTAACAAGATTATCCTTAAAAATAAACACCTAATCAGATCCCGTATCACAGCAAGTAATAAAATGCCTGCTGACCCTCTAACACTCATTAGGCTTCATTATACGACATCTACATTCCAAATACATACAAATCAAATTATCCAAATCGAAATCCGTTTGTTCGCTCCTTCTTTTATAACACGAGTGAGGGAGAAAGGGGAATGGATTTGATGAAGGGAAGAAACCGTAGGAATAAAAAGATAGTGGCCTAACGGGAATCCTTAGCAATCGCATTCAATCCAATCAGAGAAGTAATGAATCACGAATGTTCTATATTATGTTATTATGTGGACGTTATATGTCTGTAATAGGATATTGCTTCCATTTCGTTTATTGTGTCCGTGCCGTGTTTCCGTGTGATTACTTTACGTGTTTTATGTTGTCTAAATGAAATCGTAACTGAATTTCTCTAGTATTAACTTGACCAACGCATAATAAATTCGAAGACTGGCGTCATCCACCAGCCCTAACCAGGCCCGTGTCGTTTTTAAGACCGATTCCCTCTCTCACAGAGAGGCCTGTGTCCCAGCATTGAGAACATTAAAAGATTGATGAAAAAGGCACAATAAATCTTAAAATTACTTAAATGAAACTACTATATCTTGCATTAATTCCACAAAGGATAAGGCAAATCACATGGCAGTTAGTATGTATGGTGGCGGCCTATTGAACAAAAACTCAAATTCCAGGCTGTAACTGAAAAATTATTAAGTGAAATTCCCAAAACCACTGTTCTACCTGAGGATTGATCCCTAGACCTCACACCCATTAAGGCTCCAACGGGTCGTTACAGGTGATTAGCCACGCTAATCTCAAATCGCCTCGAGTATTACCGACTTTTTGATTTCTCGAAAGACCATTAATTTATTAGACCAACACAAAAACCTACCCTACACGTGGAGCTTTTGTTCTGCCTGTCTCATACAGCTACAATAACACAGGATAACGTCAACACAATTCCATTTATATGAAATTAAAAAGAACCATTAAAAGCTTTTCCAATAATAAATAAATAAAAAACAAAGATTCTCGAGGAAGTACAGGTATTTTATCTATTGTCACAGTGTATCCTGAAACAGTGATGCAAGTAAGTAATTGTTGAGATCAACACTGGCCAACATATCTACTAAACCTTTGTCTTTGTTTTTCATCAAACATCATAAGGTTTTCTAAAGAGATTGCCAAAATAAGCTTAGGGAATATTTTGCGATATAATAATCGTGTACATTAATTAGTATTTTAAGTACCTAGATAGGTTAGTAAATAAGTTATACGTTACTGTTAACGTCAAACTTTCTTAACCAACATAGTGTTTAAACAAGTAAAATTTCACAATTTAAAAAACCCCCGACACATTTATCCCGCGAAAAAACCCCGACACAAACAGTAAAATGCCCATAACTTTTGAACAGCTGAACCGATTTTATTCAAACATAGCTAAGAACACTCTCGACCAAATTACCTTTCAAACAAAAAAAACTAAATCGAAATCGGTTCATCCGTTTAGGCACTATGATGCCACAGACAGACACACAGATACACAGCAACACACGTGAAACTTATAACACCCCTCTTTTTCCGGCGGGGGTTAAAAAATTAACAAAACCGATGACAAAATCTTCCATAATTAAGATAATAAATACATTTTGTAAAATATTTTCGAAGTCGATTGTTATTTTATAATTTTGGGAAAAAGGTTTCGTTTTTATGTTATCACTAGCTTCTGCCCGCGGCTTCGACCGCGTTAAAGTGTTTTAACATCCATAGGGTACACACTAACAGGATAAAAACTCTTGTGTCCTTCGTACTATCTCAACCTGAAATTTCATCTAACTCGGTTCAGCTGTTTTTACATTGACTTCTAAAAATAAAGGTATTTTTCGCTTTGTAGTGTTTTGTTTTGGAAG
This sequence comes from Orthosia gothica, assembly GCA_949775005.1. Taxonomy (NCBI): domain Eukaryota; kingdom Metazoa; phylum Arthropoda; class Insecta; order Lepidoptera; family Noctuidae; genus Orthosia; species Orthosia gothica. Next base: position 36,640,416 of record OX459038.1, on the reverse strand, counting down.
TCGGTTTATTTTTTTTGTTAAAAAGTATTTAATTTTATTTTTTTTATTTTTGATATCTTATATTACCATGATTAAACGCAATATTAAGGATAACTTAAAAACTACTCGTCAGATCTTGATCATATTTGGGACCACCGTGAAAAGCACCACGTTTCAAATAAAAAAATATCATTATAATCAGTTCATAATTGGCAGAGGAATCGCGTAACAAACGTACAAAAACATACAGTCGATTTAAGAACCTCCTCCTTTTTGAAGTCGCTTAAAAAGTATACTGCATATTATTTCATAACAATATGCTTGCGGAAGAATGGAACTAGTGAGGGATTCTACAAAATATCTACATATTTTATCATTGTTGAAAATTGTTTAATTTAAATTGAACCAGATTAAAGGTAACTAAATAGTTGTTACAGAAAGCGTGCATTAGCCGGCATAAAAGTACCCATGTCACTCTAGGATACTGTGTCGTTAATTATGGATTAGTCAAACGTAGGGATTAATTTTAATGAATTTAAAAAAAAACAAATTTCACATAGTTAAACATGTCATCAAACTTATAAACAGTTCTCAATTAAATACTTACATATAAAAACAAATCTCTGGAACAAGAATTTGTTTTTATTTAAAGTAATATTTACGAAACTTTTTCAATTATTTTCTTCAGGTATGGCTGAGCTCAAAATGTTTGTAACAGTACCAACTTTCGCTTCATGAGAATGAATCTCAAACAGATTTAACGAACGTAATGACTACATCTCCCGTTTCCTGTTTGCTTGGTAACTGGTAATTACTCATTCTGATGAAAAAGTTAAGATATTTTGCTAATAGGTACTTAAATTTCAGTTTGCGATAGTTAAAAGACGTTGTTAATTATGTTACAAAGAGCTCGTGTATTAGCTGCAAGAGTCGATCTGCAAGGTTAAGCAACACTTGCCAAGGTCCGTGGATAGGTCATCATCTATAACATACGGCAACTACACCGTGCCACGTAAAGCACGTTACCCAGTTTTACCCAGTTACTGGGTTGCGGAGGTCAGATAGGTAGTCGTTCCATGTAATATACCGATACTAAGCTGAATCCGGTTAGACTAGAACTCGAACCCAACATAGTTGGTCAAATTTTAGGCAAATTGATTACCACAGTGTCTCAAGACGAAAGTCTATAACCAGTGTGTGTTGCCAGTGATTACTTACGGGACAGAGACGTGGTCGCTCACAATGGGCCTCATCAGAAGGCTTAAAATCATCCTCAAGGCAATGGAGAGAGCTATGCTCGGAGTTTCCTTGCGTGATCAAATCAGAAATAAAGACATCCGCAAGAGAGCCAAGGTAACCGACATAGCCCGAAGAATATCCAAACTTAAGTTCGAGTAGCCATGGAATTGCTCGCAGAACGAATGGCCGTTGGGGCTGAAAAGTTGTGGAGTGGCGACGGTGTACCGGAAGACGCAGCGTTGAAAAGCCTCCCTCTAGTTGGAGCGACGACCTGGTCAAGGTTACGTGAGTCCGGTGGATGCGAATCGCACAGGACCGATCAGTTTGCCGACGCTTGGGAAAGGCATATGTCCAGCAGTGGACGTATTTCGGCTGAAATGATGATGATACGCAGATGTATTATTAGTTATGTTACGGAAAACTTTTAATAAGAAATTAAATCACTATGTCATTCATCTGACGAAATCTACTTATACAGTTGGTAGTTGAAATTCATAAGTAGGTACTCATGCTACTACATTGAAGTAGTTTTGTTTTTCAGATTAATTATTACTTCTATTTTCTTACGAGTTATTCCTAACTCGTTTATTACTTTTTTTATGTTCATTCAATTTACAGATGGAAGATTGAAGATCAAACCGTTATTAACTCTAGGTTCATTATAATTTATCATCTCTGTCTTTCAAAATTTAGTTGAAAGAGCGTGAATTCCGGCAGCCGATGCTTAGGTATCAGCCCACGCTTAGATTTTGATTCCCGAGAGCTCTTTTACTGACATCCACGCCTCTACGCCTCTACGCCTCCACGCCTCACGCTGCCCATTCACGGCGCGAATCCCTCAGTCCCGTCCATCAACGTCGCGTGTACAGGATGATCTGGGTGCCGCTTGTTCGCCTGTCACTCATGGCCAACATTATCTTTACTTGTACTCTATGACGAACATTCACTGTGCTCTAGTTACATTTTGGGAGATTGTTGTACCTATGTTGAATTTTGAATTTGATTGTTTCACGCTGCATATTGTGTTATTCGTAACCATAAGTAAGTAATTCTCTGTAAGTTATTGAGCTTTGAAATCTATATATTTGGTTTTAAAATTCGGTCATCATTTCGAAAATAAAAACATAACATGGAATTGATAATACTTTGTGATAAAATCAATGCAACTAATTTATGATATGAAAATCATGCGAAAACATTATTTCAGTTAAAAATACCAAAAAATATATACGGTTATATATGCATGTCTTTAGAAACAGCTCAAATGACAAAATAATAAACATTTGAATTTTACACACAAAACCCGCTCGTACACAAAATGGACGACACAGAAGCTCCCCGACTTAATATTTATTCAACGTAGATTAATTCGCGTGAAAGAATGTAGCACGTCCATTTTTAATTTACAAATACATTTGCAATTGAAATATCATAATCCAAAAAAATACGGTTTTAACAGAAATCGCTTTCATGTATTTTAATTAGTGAATCTGTTGGGAACAAATAAAGTTGCTTGTGGCAGCATTTCGGGGGAACGAACGAGTTACGCAATATTTTTGTAAATGATGGATTGAGACTAGCCGATTAAAAAAAAAGGTTTTTATGACAAGCAATGTGGGTGAAGAACGTGTAATATAGTCCGCTTTTAATGTAGGACGATTTTGATTACATCAAGTTTATTCAGTAAAGGCTATTGGCCTTCAAGCTACCGAGAGTGGGCGACTAGCAAATTAAGTAGAAATGAAAGTTATCTATATAAAATGGTAAATAATTACTGCGTGATTGGAAAAATGTTTCCAAAGCAAATTTTGTTGCTTGGCCGCAGTTTTTCTATTACCATGTTATTGTTTGAAGGAGTTATGTAAAAAAAGTTCAAAAAATCAAAAATCCGACTGCGACGTAAACAAGAAGAAAATCATGCTGTGCTTTCGGAGGGTACGTAGTCGCGAGCTGGCTGACCAAAACTAGATGTATCCTCCGACTGCACAGTAATATTTTCTTCTGGTTTATGTCTTTTTAGTTCGCTTCTTAAGCAGTTGTTTGATTTTTTGAATAAACTTAGTTTTCAAAACACTTTTTCCAGTCCGCCGCAGACACCTCGTTTACAGCCTGCTCGAACGCAGCCAGCGCATCTTCCGGCGACGAAAATTGTATCCCTTTGAGCTGATTTTTTATTTTTGGGAATAAAAAGAAGTCACACGGTGCTAGATCAGGGCTGTAAGGAGGGTGACCCAGGAGTTTGACTGGCGTGCTGTCCAGGAAGTCCCTCGTTTTGAGTGCGGTGTGCGCAGGTGCATTGTCGTGGTGGAGCAGTAGCCCGCGGAGCCCTGTGTTTGGTCGCTTGTTGCTTATAACAGAGAAAACTTCTGGCAAACATTTGGTAGTATACCATTCGGCATTAATGCTTCTTTGATCCCGTAAGGGAATTGATACCAAGTGGCCAGTCAAATTAAAAAAGCTAGCGATCAAAATCTTACCCCCGCTTCTAGATCGCTTCACTTTGGTAGGCGTTGGCTCATTTTGAAACACCCAAACAGTCGACTGGCGCTTGGTTTCTGGGTCGTATTGATAAATCCAGGACTCATCACCTGTAACGATGTCGTAAACACGCCGAGACGAGCCTGCTTCAAATTTGTTAAGCATATCTCGGCACCATTCCACCCGGGCCTGCTTCTGAGCATCGGTGAGGTTGTGCGGCACCCAGCGTGATACTATCCTCCTCACGCGAAGATGGCTGTGTAGAATCTCGTGAACGCTTCCCGATCCAATCTTCAATATGTATTGAATCTCCTGATATGTAATTCGCCTATTGTCTTGGATTAAATTTTTCACTGCTAGCACGTTTTCTTCGGTAACAGCCGTCAAAGGGCGACCGCTTCTTTCGTCATCCCCCAAAGTTGGTCGACCGCGCTTGAATTCGTTATACCAACGATACACGGTTGCCTTGGAAGGGCCTTCATCCATGAATGCCATTTGAAGTCTATCGTACGATTCATCCGGTTTCAGGCGACACTTGAAATCGTATAAAATCATAGCTCTAAAATGTTCCCGGCGCAGATCCATATTTCAGTGAGACACAATACTTTGAATTAACTCGCAAAAAATGTGGAGGGAAATTTTGAAATTGGAACTTACTTATTTTTACTTATAAATAATCATATTTTCGAAAAACATTATAACTGGCCAGTCTCCCATATATAAAAACTTTTTTTCGCAATACTTTCTGAGGGGCCTGGTATAAAAATAAGTCGGGTTTCCCTCCCTGACGCTATAACTCCTGAACGCACGAACCGATTTCCATGGTTTTGCATTCGTTGGAAAGGTCTCGGGCTCCGTGAGGTTTATAGGTAGGGTAGTGTAGGGTAGGGTAGTCTAGGGTAGGGTAGGGTAGGGTAGGGTAGGGTGGGGTAGTGTAGGGTAGGGAAGGGTAGGGTAGGGTAGTGTAGGGTAGGGTAGATAAATGTTTGGTCTTTTTATGGCAAAACAAAGTTTGCCGGGTCAGCTAGTCGCTTTATGTAAATTACTGGTATTCTACTCTAGACCTCCAAAACCCAGTTACTGGGTGACACGATACTTAGAGGATATATAAGCAAATACTTAATTGCGTATTCAAGTTATAGACCGAATACTTAAAACAATACTTTTGACGACTTCTCATTGTGGCGTCCGACATGTCGATAATTTGATTCTTTGACGATCTGTTATCTACAGTAATAAAAGCTAAAACAATAACAACTAAACAATTTTATTCATCATCAATCCAGGAGCCATTCCCAATAGCCCGTACACTAGCATTCTGGAGGCTATCGGTATAATGAGCTCGCGAGCAATCTAGCCTCGTCATATAGCCCGACATATAGCCCGCTGTATAGCGCCGAGCTAATTGCTCGGTAATCTGTCTGTGTGCGCAATAATTGTGAGCGTCTGTGCGACTGCCATGATGTAGCATGATGGTGCGCGTTAGTCATGCCGTCTGGCTAATAATAATTATGAGGCTTATCTTCAACTTGCTAGAAATTATCATAGTGTTATGGCCATTTGATTTCCAGTAGACCAAGATTAGCTAGTCCAGTGTAGCTTGATGGCTTTCCGTCTTCTTGCTAAATTAAAATGTTCTGTAGTTTCTGCCAATCCTCATGGACATTTTTATTTGAAATTCTATAATTTGTGCTGGTTTTTAAGTCTTAAACGAATACAATACACGATGAAAAATATGATATATTTGGATATAACTGGTTTATTTGGCCCAGTATTCAGCTACTCGAGGTCGTCACGAATACAGGTGACTGGGCATGCGGCGCAAGATGAAAGGTGGTGCATGCTCTATGAATAGAGGCTGGCTGGACACTGGAGATCGATAACATCCGAGAACTGCCCCTGTGGAGATAAAAAAGTCAAACATACTTCGTGATCTTGCTTCTAAATATTAAGTGATGGAACTTTTGAGCAAATAAAGATGAATAAATAATAGAAACAACCCAGGGTTTTATGATAAAATACTAGCGGACGCGTCGTGGTTCCCGTTCCCGTGGGAATACAGGGATAAAAAGTAGACTATGTCACCCGGGGATAGTGTAGCTTCCCAACGGTGAAAGATGATATATTTTTGAAATCGGTCCAGTAGATTTTAAGTTTATTCTTTACATAAAAAATACAAATCTTTCCTCTTTATAATATAAGTATAGATAAACAATTATATAATAATAATATAAAAAAGGTTGAAATCTTTTCAGCCAACGGCTTAATAGCCACGAGCATCGACCAACACCTAAGGAGGCTCTCGTTAGGCGGTTGGTCCAAAGGACATGATTCAGAGACAGTACTACTGGACACAGCCTCCACAGGCGATTCCTCTCTTTGGAGCCTTAACCGCCGATAGCTTGGACCCTATTCCCGAAACCAGTGGGCCTCTATTTTTTGTATTTTTTAATGTATGTTTTAATTATTTTTTGAAATATAACAAAAATGAAGATAATAAGAAAAGTAATGAAAAAAGGATATAATAATATGTTTTGTATACAGAATATCAAGCAGTACCGGGACTCATGAGGCCTCTAATCAGTAATATAAGCACGAGTTTAAGCCCGGCTGGACCTGTGACTAGCGGGCAGTGGGTCCGGATGTATTAGCAGGGTAACTGCGGGTCACTCGGGTGAGTTATTACATCATGTGAGCTGCTATCTGTTATCATAATATGATGTAGGTAATGTGTAGATTGACATACATTAATATACTATAGTTTGTGCGGTACTCGTGTGATGGAGAAAATGTTTTAATTAGGTTTCAATAATTCCAAACTGTTGGACAGCAGCTTAATTGCGTAACATAATAATATAAATTCATGAAATCGGTTGCAAACATTTTAACAAGTCAACAGTATTCATTCCGTGTCTTACGCTTAATCAATGAAACAATGGATTAGAAACTCCTTTCGGTTGTTGTAATGGAAACTGATTTAGTGTATTACGCAATAAAGGTGCAGATATCATCACCAAGTTCGGCAAACGGATGGTTTAGATCAAGTTTCGATCAGGTATTTGAGTTAGTTCGATCGTACACCGCCGCGCCGGCGGCGCCGCCGTCACTTGGATGTCGACGAGAACGAGTTATTTTCGGTCCGAGATCAAGGTGACATGACGGCGATTGTTTGTTCACCGCAACGATCTCGGTGGTTTAGTCAATTTGTTGTAGAACTCTCACTATATTCAACATCAATTGTTTGATATTATAAATGCGAAAGTTTAGATGGATGCATGTACGCTTATAAGTCAATAACGCCAGAACAGCTGAACGGATCTGGATGAAATTTGCACACAGATAGATCTGTAGTATAATGTTCCCTAGGGATAAGATACCACTTTTCACGCGGGCGAAGCCGCTGGCAGAAGCTAGTGAAGTAATAAAACGAATTCGATATAGAGTGTTGGGTTTGTTGTACATCGATTTAACTGAGTCAGTAGAGATGAAAAATTATAGTCGTATTTTTTATTTAAATAAATAATCAAAGTAGGTAATATATATTGAAAAGGACTGGACGATGATGAGTATTCGAGTAAGTATACCTATTTACATTCACAGGACCCCTAAAAATCCTGTCATTTCACGCCTTACTGACCTGCTCCATAATAAGGGTATGCGCAGAGATAATTGTCACCACAATATCATAATTCTTGGCAGCATACTGCAGATGCGACCACTAATGGCAACGAAACTCCATCGTATTTTAATTATATCCTATTTAATGAACAGATTACCGCCCGCTGTATTTGTGGACCACGGGCCGTATTTGCGGACCATAGCAATTTTCAATCGCACTGCACATAATTATTGTGATCAATATTTAACTTAATATTCGATGTAAATGGAAATAAGGATTTAATTGAAAGTTTTACTGTGTAATTATTACAAATTAAGTCGTCGTACCGAGCTGTTGTTAACCCCCGACGGAAAGAGTGGGGTGTCCTAAGTTTGACTTGTGTTGCGGTATATCTGTGGGTCTGGTGGCATCATAGCTCTTAAACGAATGAACCAATTATGATTTCGTTTTAAGAGTTCCGTACCCAAAGGGTAAAAACGGGACCGTATTACTAAGACTCCGCGGTCCGTCTGTCACCATGCTGTATCTCATGAACCGTGATAGGCAGACAGTAGAAATTTTCACAGATGATGTATTTCTATTGCCGCTATAACAACAAATACTATAAACAGAATAAATTAAATATTTAAGTGGGGCTCCCATACAACAAACGTGATTTTTTTGCCGTTTTTTGTGATAGTGGTACGGAAACCTTCGTGCGCAAGTCTGTCCCGCTCTTTGCCGGTTTTTTTTTGTTTTTGTAAATTGACTTTGTCGAGAGTTTTCTTAGCTATGTTTGATGAAAATCGGTTCAGCCGTTCAAAAGTTATACAAATTTATTCACTCTTTGAATCGGGGTTCTTTCACAAGATATCTTATCATAATCTCGTGTTACAATAGATTTTCGATCAAAACTTGTCTACTAATAGGTATATGATTTTTGCCTAAAAAGCATGAAGTCAAAATAAAATGTTAGTTTAAAACCCCGTGATTTTAACCGAATTCCAAAAAAGGAGAAGGTTCTTTGTTCGACTGTAGGTATATTTTTATGTTTTTTCACCAATTTGTCCGTCAATTGTAGACTGACTTTAAAATTATTTTTGTGTTATAAAAAATAAGTATTAAGTTCCCTCCATTTTCATGGGATCCCACCATCAGATCCTGATCATCACCATGGGATTACCTGGGTTAGTATAAGTATACCCTTTCAAACAAAAGAAGATTTTTCCTTATCGGTCCAGGCATCTTTGACTAATCGGGGAACCCAAATAAAAAATAAAAATACCGACAAATTGAGAACCTCCTCCTTTTTATTTATTTATTTATTATTATTTATTATATACTTTATTGTACACCACTTAAAAATTACAGGACAAAACATTTACAAAGATAAGTGTACAATGGGCGGTCTTATCGCACAGGGCAATCTCTTACAGACAACCTTTGGATGGACTGAACGAGAGGAGATAGACATTAGGGCTGTCAGTGTACAAAAACTACTTTTTTTGAAGACGGTTAATATAAAACTTTATAATAAAAAAATACTGACTTCCAAAACAAAACACTACAAAGCAAAAATAATTGTCTTTTCCGGTGTCGAAAACGTGAATCAATAAAAGTACAAAAACACCTTCTTCTTCAGTTTTTTTACAAGCTTTTTATTCAATCAATAATTTTTATTTCACACATAGGTCTACATGGGCATTTATAAAACGTCGACAAAAGGTGCACGGTTCGGGATGGTCGTTTCCTATGGAGAAGAACCGGCAAGAAACTCCATGGTTACTCTTTTAAAAAATTGTATGGTTTTACAATATTTCCATGTTACAGCAGTACTTAGATGGGGGGACAACGCAGGCCTGACACTTATTCGTAAGAAACAAAAAAAATTTTATATATTATATAAACAAAAGATATTAACTTGCAATGTATGTATAATATTACATGTACTTATGTATGTTTGGGTCAAATCTTGCAACTGAATTTTAAAGCCGTTATCCTGAACCGATTAAGATGAAATTTGCATACACGTTGGGTTTGGATCACAATGCACGGTATGATAAAAAGCTTGTTAAAATCTTTTTTTTTATTGGAAAATATTATTAAATCTAAAATAAATAAAAATGAATAAACTGTTGTAGTCACTAAACTAAATAATATTACTGCACTAGCAAAACAAAAGTGGATTATCTGCATAACACGTGATGTTCAGAGGATACAGTACAGCGTAGCCGCAGGCCGGTATCTCCTAAACACACATTTCCACTATAATTTAATTAAAATAATACAAGTTAATTAAAGCGCACTATGTACTGTGTGTACAACACAGTTTAGCTAATTAACCCATATTTGCAGGGGGTGGCCTAGAGCGCATACTTGCTTCAATATTCTAGTATGCTAAATACTCGTGCTAAAATTAAACGTGTCTCGTAAACTAGGTATTATGTACTTCCTAGCAAGAGTTGTGAGGAAATTAAAATTCTTTTTTGTTTTTTAGTTTAACTACAGAATTTGCGTTGAATAGGTGGGTAGGTCAATTAATAAAAAACTTTTTTGCCAAAAAATACTACCAACTTTCAAATAAAAACTAGAAAGTGAAAAATAACTTTACTTTTGGAAGTCGGTGTCTTTCGTAGGTAAAATTTTTTTACGATATGGACACCGACTTCCAAAAAAAAAGTAATTTTTCACTTTGTAGTTTTTATTTGGAAGTCGGTAGTATTTTTTTGCATAAGAGTATTTTTATTTTATCTTTTTAGTTGTACCTACCTAATAGGCAAGTTGTTTAGTAAGTACCTATAACGCCAGAATAGAGTACCTGTTCGGTTAGGGAACAAACCTTAAATAATAGTCTTGAAACTTGTTGACTTAGGTTTAATTGTGCGTTTAAAACATACAATCGACACTTAGTATTAAAGTTAAGAGTTATAGTGAAATACATCAAAATAGGGCGCACAGAAAGAAAACGTTATAATGCTTGCTATGGTGGCGTTCAAAGAAGTAGTAATGGCCGACGCGTCGCGTCACTCTATCGCAGGCGGCGAGTATGATGTGATGTAGCGGTCACGCCATTGGTTGAAGCACATTATCACGTCATGGTGAAGGGCCGCGATTGGCAGCGGCAGTAGAATACCGTTTATGGTAATGCTGGCCACGGTTGACATGTTCGGATACACATACGGCGTCAACATCTTCCCGGCCGTTGAAAGCTTTAGTGCAGCTTTCAAGCTTCATTTATCTCAGTATTTGGAAGTAAAACCAGTCGATTGAGGGCTCTCTTTATTGTACCTTGAGCTGTGACTATATCAGCTACTCTAGGTGTCTGGTCTGAGCCAATGTAGAGTCGGCTGACTCTTCCAAGGCGCCAGCAGAGGGGCGGCGTGTTGGCTTCCTTTATCAAAACAAGATCGTCGAGCTTAAGATCCCTGCACTTCACTCGCCACTTGGTCCTTTGTTGGAGCTCGCAGACATACTCCGAAGACCATCTGCTCCAGAAGTGCTGCTTGGCTTGTTCTAGGCGCTGGAACCGGTCGAGGCGATTAGTGCTGGCCTCCAGGTAGCTCGGTGAGGGGAGCGCTGTCATTTGTCTACCAATCAAAAAGTGAGCTGGGGTAAGAGTCTGGAAATCATTAGGGGACGGGCTCAAAGGACATAGGGGTCGGCTATTTAGGATAGCTTCTATCTGTGTAAATACAGAGGTCAGCTCCTCAAATGTTAGGTGAGATTGACCTATTGTTCTGTGCAGATGAAACTTCGCTGATTTGACGCCGGCCTCCGCAAGACCATTGAAATGAGGAGCGTATACGGGAGAAAAGCGAAATTCAATGCTCCGGCTAGCAGCAAAGTCACATATAGAGTCACGAGCAGACTGTTGAAATTTGCCAATCTCTTTGGCAGCAGCAACGAAATTACGGCCATTGTCGCAGTAAATAGTCTTAGGCATTCCTCTGCGAGCAATGAACCGTTTTAGTGTTTGTATGAAAGCATCCTTGGATAGTTCACTTACCACTTCTAGATGTAGGCATTTATATCTAAAGCAAACGAAAATGCATAAATAGCACTTGGTTATTTTGCATCCTCGTCCCTTGCGATCGGATCGATAAGAAAGGGACCGGCAAAGTCAGTGCCAACAGTACTGAACGGAAAGTCGGGTTCTACTCTGTCAGTGGGTAGATTTCCCATTATATTAGACATTGTGGTTCCCTTGAAGCGACGACAGACAAAACATTTTCTTGCTACGTCTCTAGCGAGCTTGCGACCTCCTATAGGCCAGTAGCGCTCACGGATAGAAGAGAGTAAATGCTGTGGTCCAGCATGCAAGAGCTGAATATGTCTAGATTGAAAAATTAGTTTTGTTAAATAGTGATCAGATTTTAGAACAATAGGATGTCTTTTATTGTAGGGGTAGGCAGACGTATCAATGCGTCCTCCAACACGAAGTAGACCTTCATCATCTACAAAAGGACTTAATGAGCACAGGTGAGTATTAGTTTTGAGTGGTTTATTGGATTTTAGGTTGCTTATTTCCTTTTCGAAGGATTCAGTTTGAGCTATTTTAATGAGAACAGTCATGGATTTTTCTAATTCATGAACTTGTAGGGTTCCCGTCAGCTTATTAGTAGGATTTTTACAATTATAGATAAATCTGTAGACCCTGGCATATATTCTTTGTACAGTAAATAATTTTGAGTTTTTTTTTTTTTTTTTTTTTTATTTATCTATAGGCTCGCGTTTGACCACTATCTCGCCTGATGGTAAGTGATGATGTGGTCGACGGTGAAGCACGCTTGCCTAGAAGTAACCTATTCACTCTTGACTTAAAGACCCCAAGGTTGTAGCTATCAGGAAACAAAGACTCCGGCACGGAATTCCACTCCTTAGCTGTGCGTACAATGAAAGTATTCGCAAAACGCTTTGTACGTATGGGTGGGATGTCCACCATGTACCGGTGGCGCATTGCCGTACGTCTTGTTGTCCGGTGATGAAAAGGGCTAGGTGGAATCAAATTGTGCAGTTCCATCGCACACTCCCCGAAATGTAACCGATAAAAAACCGATAGACTGGCCACCCGGCGTCGATGTTCAAGGCTCTGGAGCTTTGAGGCGACCAGTGCATCGTTACCGATAAGCCTCTTGGCCCGTTTGTCAATCGACTCAAGTGCATCAAGCTGATATTTGGCAGATCCGTCCCAGAGGTGAGAGCAGTACTCCATGCATGACCGAACTTGCGCTTTATACAATTCGAGTACCTTTCAAAATGTACTACGGGCACTACAGGTGCATCCTCCGCCACCAAAGCAGGCAATGCTTTCAATTCCGGTAGGTCAACTACTTTTCTAGCTGAGAGTGATGGCCATGATGATTCAGGTTCCTTGAGAAAGGTAGTCCCATGCCACCATAGAATCGAATCTTTAACCTCTTGGGGTTCCACACCTCGTGAAGCAAGGTCTGCGGGATTTGCAGTAGTAGGAACATGGCGCCAAGCGTTAAGGTCGGTGAGTTCACCTATAGCCGCTATTCGATTAGCTACAAAGGATTTAGTCTTATCAGGCGATTTTAGCCAACCTAGCACAACACTAGAGTCAGTCCAGAAGACGCAGCGCTTTAGTTCTAGTCTTAGAGCTTTTTTGACAGCTGAGCTCAATTCGGCACCTAGCAGAGCACCACAGAGCTCTAAGCGAGGGATAGTGCAAGCCTTGATGGGAGCTACACGGGCCTTGGCGCACAGTAGGTTGACATGCACGTTGCCATCCATGTCAAGAGATCTAAGGTAGACACAGCTTCCGTAGGCTAGCTGTGAAGCGTCACAAAAACAATGAAGTTCAACTTCATATGGGTTATTGGCACATGCTTGTCTTGGGACCTTGAGACACGATAGAGTGCCAAGTTGTTGACTAAATTTCTCCCACACAACTTGGATAGAATAGGGAACGGGTTCATCCCAATCTATTTTTTCGGACCAAAGTTTCTGGAGTAATATTTTTGCGCTAATAGTGCAAAGGGACAATAAGCCTAGGGGATCAAAGATTTTAAAGGTTGACGACAAAATATTTCTTTTAGTAAAGACTTTGTCAGGTGCATATGCGACAGGGAAGTGAATGTGATCGGTCTGAAAAGACCAGCCGATACCTAAGGTACTAGGGGCATTGCTTATAATTAGATCTTCAGAATTCATCGAGTCGGAAGATAGAAAATTTGGTAAGTTGGATCTGTACTTTCTGAGTGGGAAACAACCCTTTGCAAGTTCCTTAGAGACCGAATATATCGGAGCTCTTCCTCACTGTCAGCCCCAGTCAAGAGATCATCGCAATAAAAGTCTCTTTGAATAATAGTTTTGATTCTAGAGTCGTCGCATTCCTCACCGACCTGCCAGATGCACCTAGTACTTAGAAAGCTAGAGCTTGCAAAACCGTAAGTTACCGTTTTTAGCTTTAAAGTACGAAGACTTTCGTTTTCAGTATCGCGCCACAGTATGAGCTGGAGGTTACGATCAGACTCTCTTATTTTTACTTGGTGATACATCTTCTCTATATCTCCTGACAGGACGTAACGATACTGACGAAACCGCAGAAGAATGTCAAACAATGAATCCTGAATTGGGGGGCCTACCATTTGGAGGTCATTGACTGATAGACCGGAAATAGTAGGCTCCAACGCGTTAAATACCACTCTAAGTTTGGTTGACTCACTTTTCTCTCGCATGACTGGATGATGAGGAAGAAAATAAGAGTTAGGGGGTTTAGTCTCTGTAGACTCGGAAAGATGGCCTAGGTCAGCGTACTCATGAATGAAATCTGAGTACATTTTCTTCAATTCAGTATTTTTTCTAAATCTAGCTTCTAGGCTGAAGAACCTTTTTTTTGCTATGAAGTAGGATTCGCCCAGACAATCGAGTCCGTCCTTTAGTGGAATACCTACGCAAAAACGACCGTCACTTTCACGGCAAGTAGTGGAGAGATAGTGCCTTTCGCAAAGCATTTGTTCCTCTGATAGAGGTTGGAGTTTAGGGACGCTTTCCAGCTCCCAGAATTTAGATAGCTCCTCCTGGATGTCTATGGGATTTTCAGTTTTTAGGAGAAAATTACGCACTAGAGACTTAGCCGGCGGAGTGCGACTTTGTATAGGCGCAGGACCTGCAATGAGCCATCCGAGCTTAGAGCTTCGAAGATTAGGTTTATTGGAACCTAGGGGCTGCTGTTTGGAGCCTATCAAGTCCCAAAACAGGTCTGAGCCGATAAGCATGTCAATAGGTGATGGTTTGTTGAAGCTGGGGTCTGCAAGCTCAAAGTCGATTAGGTTTAAGGAACTAATATCGAAATGATGCTTGGGCAAGTCATCAGTTATAGTTTTTAACCCCCGCCGGAAAAAGAGGGGTGTTATAAGTTTCACGTGTGTTGCTGTGTATCTGTGTATCTGTGTATCTGTGTATCTGTGTGTCTGTCTGTGGCATCATAGCGCCTAAACGGCTGAACTGATTTCGATTTAGTTTTTTTTATTTGAAAGGTAATTTGGTCGAGAGTGTTCTTAGCTATGATTGAATAAAAGCGGTTCAGCCGTTCAAAAGTTATGGGCATTTTACTGTTTGAATCGGGGTGTTTTCGCAAGCGAAATGTGTCGGGGGTTTTTTAAATTGTGAAATTTTACTTGTCAATACTAGACAACACATTAGAACTTCAAAGGAAGTTGCATGAGATTGGAGTTTTATAGAACAGCGCTCAGGGTTTAGGTCTAGGGCGTTGTTACCTATGCCTACAATACTGACGTTTGATGGCTGAGGAGTCAAATTAAGTACCCGCTTTACACGCTCAGTGATGAAAGAGGATTGGCTCCCGCTGTCAAGCAAAGCTCTCGCGCTTATAGTTTCGTTAGTTTTTGGGTTAGTTAGTCGCACCGTAGCAGTACACAAAAGCACTTCTGAGGAGGAGAGTGCAGACATAACTATAGATGTAGGTTGGCTAGGAACGGATGAGATTGACTCAGGTAAGTGAAGTAGTGAGTTGTGTTTTTGTTTACATGACCTACAAGAACCGGGGAGCCTACATACTTGACTTTCGTGGCCAGTCCTCAGACAGTTACGACACAACTTTAGTTTTGACACAATGGAATTCCTATCTTCAGGTGTCTTAGACTTGAATGTGGGACACTCGTATGCGCGATGCTTGCCTGAGCATACTACACATATCAATGGGTTTCGAGGAGGAGAGGAGGATTCCTTAGACGTAGCAACCAGTGATTTAGTCTGCGTAGTGTTCTTATTATAAAAGGCTGGGTTGTCAGAAACTTGTTTAGCACCAGCTGTTTTATCTGTCTTGTTTTTATTGACAGTCTCAAGAACATCTGCACGATTTTTTAAAAATGAGAAAAATTCATTGAGGTTAGGTATTTCAGAAATAGTGTTACGGTGTTCTTCCCATTTGAAAATAGTACTGTTGTCTAACTTTGCCGCCAATAGATCAATGATTAGGACATCCCATTTGTCAGTAGGGAGTCCTAGTGTGCAGAGGGCACGTAAGTTTTTAGTCACATGATCAATAATGTACCTAAGAGACTTATCAGTTTCACGAACTGACTCAAAAGTAAATAGGGATTTTAAGTGATTATTAATTAATTGCCTCTTATTGTCAAACCGGTTGCAGAGAAGTGACCAAGCTTCTATGTAATTTTTATCAGATACTTCCAAGTTGCTTAGAACTCGCGCAGCTTCGCCCTCCAAATAAGAGCTGATGTAGTGGAATTTATGAATATTTTTTATTTTAGGATTATCATGAATCAATGAAGAGTAGATCTCCTTGAACTCCAGCCACTTGTAGTAGGTACCATCAAAATTGGGTATATTTATATTAGGCAATTTGAAACCTAAATGATCAAAACCATCATATTCATGATGAGGGCAACCATTGCTGTGAGCACAGCTGACAGTAACTTCAGGTTGTTTGGGGGTTGAGCTGTGCAATTCAATTAAGTTTTGGGCAATAGCAATGCAAGTATCAAAATCTTGCTCAACTAGATCACGAGTAGTTAATTCTACATCTTGATTAGACTCATCAAGTATCTCTATTTGACTCTGCAACCTGTCGAACTCAATGAATAACGCTTCCATTCTTTGAACGCCACCATAGCAAGCATTATAACGTTTTCTTTCTGTGCGCCCTATTTTGATGTATTTCACTATAACTCTTAACTTTAATACTAAGTGTCGATTGTATGTTTTAAACGCACAATTAAACCTAAGTCAACAAGTTTCAAGACTATTATTTAAGGTTTAACCTGTCGAACTCAATGAATAACGCTTCCATTCTTGACAACTTCATTGCAAGCCTATTTAATTCAACAGCAGAAATGCTGTCAAAGGTTCCCAAAGAGTCTAAATATATTTTAAATTTAGTTACACGTCCTTTGATGGACCCACGTTTTGCAGTTAACTCTTTAAAATTTAATTCGGTAGACATTGCAAATAAATTATCAAGGAATAGCAAAGAAAATAGTCAAATTGTATACAATACGCTCCTCGTTTCGTAGTCCTATTCGCAGAAACCGGTTTCCAATCAGCGAAGCAAGCGATCAGCTTAGCAGTGCAGCTCAAGCTAGGCAATCGCAGAAACAAGCACACTGCAGGCCGTTGACCCCGTACGTCTGGTTACGCTGGAATCAACATCATGCAAATAAACAGCTGGCTGCGATAAGCGTGCAGTGAGGGACTGAAGAGAGTATCTTTCTGGGGCTATGTTTACAATAGGTAAATAATATTGCAACCAAATTAAATAGATTAAGGGGAATGTAGAATGACTATAGGTATTAGATTGTGAATATTTTTTAGGCTCACTCGACTTGAAATAAATAAGGCTACGTGCAATAGTGAAAAGATTAGATCACAGCATTAAGGCGTGAAAGGATTTCAGCGTGCAGATTCTCTTTGAATGATTAGGCAAAATGCTTAGAGCTAAAACAATAGGCACGCAATTTTCACAAGCACTAGTTTAGTTAGATTGATAATTATCACCAAGAACCCGCAGAAACTGACCCCAAGTATGAAACACAGATAAAAGTGGACTAGGAGTATGATAGGAACGGGCTCACTTAATGATGGCAAACAAGCAGGTATGTGTCCAGGCTCCACAGCGTTATCCTTCGCTGATTAGGCGGCTCCAGGACGTAGGCACCTCCAATGCGCCACGCGGATGGGTACAAACAAGCAAGCAGGTAGGGGTCCAGGCTCCACAGCGTTATCCCTTGCTGATTAGGCGGCTCCAGGACGTAGGCACCTCCAATGCGCCACGAGGAGAGGTAGGTACGTGCAGTCACGTGGCAGCACGTGTTCGTCTTCTCAAGAAATCCAATCCTGCGGGAGGCCTTCTTCTTAATTAATATTCCTCGGTAGTGAGACTTCTGTGCAATCCACTTCGGCTTGATATTGGTGTATATAAGGACTTGTCGAACTCGGAAGATTTTTGTAGATTCGTGTCCTGTCACGGTCGCCACTTTTGTTCGGTTAGGGAACAAACCTTAAATAATAGTCTTGAAACTTGTTGACTTAGGTTTAATTGTGCGTTTAAAACATACAATCGACACTTAGTATTAAAGTTAAGAGTTATAGTGAAATACATCAAAATAGGGCGCACAGAAAGAAAACGTTATAATGCTTGCTATGGTGGCGTTCAAAGAAGTAGTAATGGCCGACGCGTCGCGTCACTCTATCGCAGGCGGCGAGTATGATGTGATGTAGCGGTCACGCCATTGGTTGAAGCACATTATTACGTCATGGTGAAGGGCCGCGATTGGCAGCGGCAGTAGAATACCGTTTATGGTAATGCTGGCCACGGTTGACATGTTCGGATACACATACGGCGTCAACAGTACCCGATTATCATGAAACTTGAACATAACCGGTGAAATGAGAGATCTGCGTACCCCATCAGAGCGTACTGGCGTGATGTTATGATATTAATCAATCTGCCTAGCCTTTTCCCAACTTCATTGGGATCGGCTTCCAGTCTTACCGGATTCAGCTAAGTACCAGTGTTTTACATGGAGCGACTGCCTATCTGACCTCCACAACGCAGTAAATGGGTAAGACGATACCTCTTGGCAAGACTGGTGTCAGATCTAAGGCTTCTGACTACCCGTAACGACTGTCAAAAATCTTCAAATGACAGCCAGGACCAACGGCTTAACGTGCTTTCCGAGGCACGGAGGAAACTGGGTATGTTGAAATGGTCACCCATCCACGGACCGACCTCGTCAAGCGTTGCTTAACCTTGATGATCGACCAGTGCGGCTGTTATTATTTAGCCACAAGCTCCTCCACAAGCGTGATATTATGTTTTGAAATGGTATAAAATAATTTTCAAAATCGATCCACTATTGACGGAGACACCGGTGAACATACATAAAAAAAAAACTTATAAGATGTCGAACATAGAACCTCCTCCTTTTTGGAAAGTCGGTTAAAAAATAAACATATGCCATAGCAGCAATCCCGAGAGATTTGCCGTTATTTATTGAAGAGTTCTGTTGTATATCGCCCAATTTTTTCATCAGATCTTCACCAAATTAAAGTGGTACCAATTTCGGAACATACTCATTCAAACAAAAAAGAATTTTCAAAATCTTTGAAAAAGAAATTTCGGGTAAGCATGCATGCTAGACTAGAGTTAGGTCACTTAGATCACATCAAGGTTCAAAGCGTTAACGCAAACATATTTTCTCACTAGATACATAATATATAAAACCTTTTTATATAAATATCTCATTTGAAATCAAGTCTCACGAAGCTAGTTCATTGAAATAGACCTTTTTAAACATACGATTTACATAGAAATAACGTTTTCAATGTGATGGTCTCGGTCTCGAAGGCAAAGGCTTTCAACAAATCCAGCTGTAACATGGATGTCGCCGACGGTACAGTGCTAGATACATTTAGGAAACCTTGTAACGTTTTGGTTGGGAAACAGATATAGTCACTCTTTCCTAGATCGGCTATTGAATCATTGTAGTATAGGTTCTCTTGCTTGAAAGCAAAGAAACTAATTGAATAATGCCTTCTTGGTCTAGTGGTGACAAGCGCTCTGCTCATGCTCAGTTGGCGAAATCTGGGTGTAACTCTGCCTAAACCTTCGGGGTATAAAACCATAATGTTATTTTATGTAACTAATTGAATTTCGGCTACGAAAAGAAAGTGGCCCATAAATCCTTTTTCGATTACAGATTTTAATTATTAATAATTAGAAAAAAAAATAACCTACTTACAAAAAGAAACTCTACTAAGCGAAAAAATATTTTATTTGCCGCTGTCGATGTCTTCCTATGGTTTGTCGTTTCGTAGTGTTGGTTTTTGTAAGACGGTTTGTTTTTCTTTGTTATAAAGTTTTTAACTCTTTTTAGTTTTGGTACCTCAAATTATCATGATAATCATTTAAAGACAGAGTACATCTCATTTCGAATCCAATAAGCCCAAACACGACCAACATACATTGTTTTATTTCGGAGTTCGAGTGCCTACTTTCCGGCTTCATCATCACATCAGTTCGATGTTACCATTTTCACCAGTGCCATTTATTTATAAGTATTTGCTTCATTGCAGTCGGTTAACTATTCGAGATATTTTATACTCGTGTCATACTTATCTGTGGTCTTCTCCATCAGTTTTAATTCACCAGAGGATACTTTCTGAGTGCAAGTGATTTCATGGTTGATGAAAATACCAAAATCGCTATCATCATCATCATCAGTCGCAACCTTATCCCATTTACTTGGGGTCGGCCCTCCTTATCCTTTTTCTCCATTGTGCACGGTCTTGGGCAGTGATCATCGCTATATTTTTTTCGCTATATTTTTATATTTGAGGAGTTCCCTCGATCTCCATGGAATCCCATAATCAGATTCTTCATGAGACTTGATGGCAATTGAAAGTATACCCTTTCAAACACAAAAAAATGATGTCTGAGTCTGTCCACAATTGATGAAGAAACGTAAAAAAATAAATACATACAGTCGAACATAGAACTTCCTCCTTTTTGAGAAGTCGGTTAAAAATGACCGGTACACAGTAAATGGTTAAAAGTGCAGCGCAGTCTACCAAAACTGAAGTGAGTTAATCTTGAGTACCTAATAAATAATTTTGGACCATTGAACCTTTTTTACAAAATAAGCTTTAGTACATTAGGTAGGTAGTACTATTGGGAACAAACAGTCTCATTAGTACTACTAATATTAATTAATACAAATGGTGGTACGATAGTAATTTCCCGCTAGTACCACCGGTGGTACATTTCGGTGGTACTAGTGGGACCAAACGTATATTTTAGGTCAGTGTGACTACACTTTTGGTTCTTGTCTGTTAAACAAAATTGTAGCACAAGTCTTTAAAATAAACCTTGTATTTACGGTAGAAACACAAGTCTGCGATGCATTTTGCAGTGAAGCACAGAAAGCGTAACATGACATGGTAACGCGTGTTCTGCAAGCCTTACTTAGCGTGTCCTGTTACATAAATGCACGTATTCCTGTCTTGGTATCATAAACAGGCCGATATCGAAGCGACAGAACGTAAAATTCTCCAAAATGTTGTGTCGGCCCTATCAATATATCGGTATTATCAAGAAATGTAATGTTTCCCAGTTACTGGCTTGTGGAGGACAGATATTCAATTGCTCCATGTAAAGAATTCATTTCTGTGTTCAGCTGTATTTGACTAGGCTACAAGCCGAGCCCGACACTATTATTATTAGTTGGGAAAAGTTAAGCCAGGTTGTGGAAGTACCACTGGACAACTGACATCCCAGCAAGTGCAGTTTGAACATCCACAAATATTTTTTCCTAAGTAAATATGTGGTTAGTATATAGATGTTTTACTTAAGGCTTACAGCACTTGACATAAATCCTGTATAAGAACACAGCCTATTACAGACTATTAAGACGCATTTGGTTGAACTGTGGTATGAACCAATGATATAAGCACATCTAAACCTGGCAAAATTCTATAAAAGTGTCTAGCAGCGAAGAATAAACGAAAAGGTTATTGAAAATCAGCTAGAAACTGCCGTATTCAAATTCTTGTTCGCTCTAACATCCTACAATATTGACGGCTTTACGTCAAACGTAATGACACACCAATTCGTAGAACATAAGTTGGACAAGCGAATCACTGTGGCATTAGATAAGCAGATTATAGAGGCTATTCGTAGTACTGTATTGCTCGAAATGACATTAGTCAAATCCAATTATTCTTGACTGAGGGATGGAAATGGGTTCCGGGGATCAGGTAAATTATGAACATTACCGATAAATAAATAATCAGAAGAGAAATAAAGTGAAATAATAAGTATACAGACTCAGTTATGTAAGAAAAATGCGCGACAGAAAGTTTAGTGTGCTAACACTAGAATGATTTTGTTTTTTGAAACTGAAATTACTTCGCGTCAATTAGCATTACAGAAGCACGCTGAATTGCCGTAGCGCTATGAGTGGACTATTACTCTACCATGATGGAGTACAACCCACATAAGATGCCAAATTCGACATAAGAACAAACATTTGCCTAAAGATTTTGCTGATGTAAAACCATAATGTAAACCAAGAGACCATAGACAAAGCGACAATAATGTACCAGAGATAATGATTGTCTAAACAAAATGTTTGGGATAGACCACGCGAAATTTAAGTATCACATGACAAACCTACTACCATTTTGGACGAAAAAGTTTGTTATTCTTTCACGGAAAAAACTAGTAAACAGATTTTGATGAACATTTGCAGTAATGTAAAATTCAGCTTGACTTTTAAATCCGAGTAATAAATATGCTATAATTTATAAAGATATTGCAGGTAGTGTTAATTGCACTCTGTGGGAACCGGGCCTGCTATATTTTGAACATTTTGACTATCATTATAGAAAATCATTTTGCCTAGCTTATCTCTCTATCTAGAGCCCAAGTTCACATACCCTGTATATTCCTTATTCTGAACGTTAAGATACAGGTATACTATTCTATACAAGGTCTTGGTATCGATCGCCGGTACCAAGGTACACGCAAGGTTCGGTTCCAAGACTTGTGATTAATTAAGAGCTATCTTTTGATCAACTCCTAGAATATACATTTCATTACCTACTATTTCTTGTTAGCTGATGTTTACTATAGACTTCTTTAGAAAAACGTGTGCATTTTGTAGTGAAGGACATGTCTAGTAAGTGGGCAATGTTTTGAGAAATAAAGATAAAGCAAGTTGGAGGATCCATAATGTTAAAGTCTTTTTAGTTCGCTTCATAAGCAGATTTTTCGATTCAACTTTTTTTATTTATAACTATTTAGCTATTTTTTTTTATTTTTGTGTTGTATGTGTTTAAAATCACCTCTTAAAACCCTTTATTTTGATGTCACACACAATGGGTTTGGAAAAATAAAAATTTGGGCCCCCACATTATGGCGCCCAAAAGCCACCATTATTGAATTTTCCAATTTTAATGTCAGTGAACACCAGCAGGGTTAAGTCGAAGCGATTGACGTGAGAATCATCAAAATTGGCCAACGCGTTTGGTCTCTAGAACGCCACACAGGAACATACATACATACATAGACTGATACTAAACACATTACCCTCCTTCGGCAGTCAGATAAAACTAATATTTTTTTTGGGAATTGCCTATCCTTGGCGAATGTTGTTCATTTGCATAGGCAGAAGCAGTTTTTGAAATAATGATCACGCAACCGTTACACTCTGTATAGTTTAGTGGGTTAACCTACAGCTGACTCTCTCCAATTGCCACCATCACGGTTCGCATAAATCAGCCATAATGCAACTCAACCCGAACCAAAACAATCTGGAACATCTTGTTCCTGACATGACATCAAAGGGGCCTGCCCATCCTTCTCTGATAACAGCGTGATGTACATAATACTGTTGTTCAACATAATATAATTTTGATTCCGGTTCGTTGGTTACCTTTATTATTACTTAATGTGGATCAGCCAGATTAAATAAGGTTTCTATGTCCCCCGAGGCTCCGGGAGGGTACTTTTAGCCAGTCTTTGGCACATGTATAGGAAATATTGCTAGCTTAGTGGCAGATTGCCATGTAGTGGCAATAAGATGTGTTATGTAGTAGAAATGTAAATATTAGTGCCGTAATGGCAATGTTGCTTACGAGTATGGCGATCAATGTATTTTACTTCTACGAAAATAATGTGTAAGTGAATTTGTATTATTGAATTTGCTAGTGATTGATTGAGACTTTTATTTCACGTTAGTGATTGACGAGACCAATCTAACAAATTGAAAGAGATAGAAACTATTTCAGTTTAAAACATTCAAGCATTTCAGAAGTGTATTCGTGAATTTCACCTATTTCGACGAACATAACAAAATCTTCAGTAATATTAAAATAAATAATTCCTTCTTCCTCCTCACTGAATCGTAACCTTGGTCTGCAATGAAACAAAAACGTTGGACCACATCCACACTCAACTCCACAGTGAACGCTATATCGAAGGCCCGAACATTTTAATCCAGATAAACTTACCTTGGCCGCACATAACGGGCAAAATTCGCCTCAAAATTACCAGTCCGTCATGACAAAAACGCCCGGAGAACCGAGAGAAGGTTCTGTACAAAAGTAATGTGGCATTAGGGGCCCGTAAGCGAACCGCAGGGCTGCCGGCGGAATTGTAAAGTAAAGAATATTGAGTTATTTCAGCGAGCGCAGTCGGGCGAGTCGAGTGCGCTGTCAGTGCTCGAGTTCGTGCCTCGTTTACATTCATTGATGAGTTCGTGCGTGTTTTACGTTTTATAGACTGATCAGCTGATTGTAACAGCGTTTTTTATGAAGTAATAATGAAATTTGGGTTTCAGTTGCTTGGTTTTCTGGCTCTAACAAAGAATCAGAGATTTTCGCTAAGAGTACTGTGGGCTAGTTTTATTGACTTTAGCTTGATTTGATGTAAGGTTTGTATTTTTAGGTACTTGAAAATGAAGTTGTATTTTTACGTCCTTGATTTTGTATCGGCCCCTATGAATTTTTCATAAGTCATAGTCACCCTTATTAGTTTGTCTTCAGTCGGGTCAAGGATTTCGTTAGGGTGTGAATTTTTTCATATTCTTTCAAACCCTTTTACTGACCCTTCATTGGCCTTTTTTAAATCGTCCTTTTTTGTACAGACAAAGCGAAACTTTTTGTTCTAGAAAGTAATTTTAATTTATTCTAGGATAACATTCAACTTGTTATGCCTGGTAGAAGAAAGCTCAAGTAAAATGATAAATATAACAGAAAACTTACAAGGCGCTCCAGTGCGAGGATAAACGAATGTTAGAAAGAGGAAAGTTTTTTTGTTTGTTTGTAGCGAATAGGCTCCGAAACTACAGGGCCGATTTAAAATCTACTTTATGCTGGAGTAACATAGGCTATAATTTATTTTCAAAAATAAATTAAGATCCTTATAAAAATTGCAATAATGTAACCCAAATTAGCAAAATTTTGCCTATAAAATTATATATTTGGCGTGCGCTGAGAAAACTATTGGTGATACATAAAAATGATATACGTACTATATGATTAAAGTACTCATACATATATATTACCTAAAAAAAATCTGCGAAAGAATATATGTAACTATCATAGTTAAGTCATAGCAGCTTTTAAGTTTCTAAAATTTAATTAGATCGCCGGTATACAAACGTTACAAAAGTTGGTTACATTCGTATTGTACTATTAATTCTTATTCAAATAAATAGTTTAACAAATTGGTAGGTAGGTAGGTAGGGTAGGATAAGTAGGGTATGTAAGGTAGGGTAGGGTAGGTAGGTACTAAGGATAGGGTAGGTAGGGTAGGTAGGTAGGTAGGGTAAGTAGGGTATATAGGGTAGGCTAGGGTAGGTAGGTAGTAAGGATAGGATAGGTAGGTAGTAAGGATAGGGTAGGTAGATATGTAGAATACGGTAGGGTAGGTAGGGCAGGTGAGTAGGTTGGTAGGTAGGTAAGGTAGGTTACCCTACCTACCGACCCGTAGGTAGGTAGGTAGCCAGTTGACGGAAGTGAAGCCACGTGGATCAGATAATAAATAAGTACAGCAAGGCGAAAGAAAAAGTAGCACGATAAGTATACTCTTGGATGTTAATTATAGATCAAAGAGTATCTTGACACTAGTTTACGTGGAAACAGGTTTCATCAGTATTCCGGTCAACATGTCAAACTTTAAATCATTTGGATGTAGACAAAATAATAACTGTTTTACCTCTTTCTCTGTTATAATTATTGCACAGTTTGTTGTTATTTCGGCTTCATGTTGCAAAATATAGATTTACATTACGTTACAGGCTAAAAATACATTTGTTAACAGTTGTCGGTGTATTTTTGCCTTGTAAATTGGGCATAGGATATGGGATTACTAATTAATATTGCGTGTAGTTTCATCATAATCCTTCACAGATGTTGGTAATGGCGGCATGAAGAATTATTTTAAGATCCAAGCGGAGCCTGGAAGTACAGTCGGTGAAAAGATTGGTTGGCAAATTAACAATCAACTTAGATTAGAATAGAAAATAATTTTATTGTTGGCAAGATATGCGCCCGAAGGTGTGAGCTATGGGCAGAAAAATACGAGTTTCCTTAATCAATCATTAGTGATTCCCTTTGGGGGGTGAATTTAAAGAGAAATGTGCAATGCATGCTTCCAGACCCTGCAGTTTAGACTCTGGATTGTTTTCTGTCAATAACTTCTTAGATTTTAATTTAGTAAATAAAATGTGTTCCGTATGTACAAAGCCTTCAATTATATATATGCAATAATATTTACATAGAATGCTAATGTAAATATTATTGCATATATATGACTGAAAGCCTATGTCCTGCAGAGGACGTCTTTCGACTGATATGATGATGATGATGCCAATGCATAAATGATTTGTTGCCAAAACTAACGTGGAGACTATTTCAACGAAGCTACCAGGCAAACATGTAACAAAGGCGTTCAATATCTCCCATATCCTAAGTTCCACGTTCAAACCGATGCGCCAATCGGCACAGCCCTAGCAAAGCCATAGTTAGCGCAATTATAGTAAATTAGCGAAGTCAGAACATCGGAGGTTATCGCGCGTGTTTATGTACCTCTGATAAAGGTTTAGTGTTATGTGCCGGCGAGATATGGCCACCTAATATTAATGGTACGACAAGTTAAAATCACTTGAGTTTGTGGCCTATTGAGAGCGAGTTATGGGTGATTGGACTACATGGATATGGACTGGATAGAAAATATGGATGGATGTTCAGGTTAACGCCACATTGGTTGCTATGGGCTTGGATGTTTAAAAATATTTTTACACGGCAAAATATATGGTTAGAGTTTCTTCTTAACTTACATAGGCAATAATTACTATATATATTTTAAATATAACTATTTTTTGCAAACAAACTGTTTAAAACGAGATCAAATATTGATATTGTGGTACCGAGTGGCCAGGCGCACGGCCAGTATTACGTTAACATTGGGGAATTTATACGCCTTAACATTATCTTTTAGATACTCTCATCAAATTCACAAGTGAAGAGTCGCTACACCTAAAAATCATAGATCACTCTCATGTGAAAAAAGGTATTTCACAGGAGAGTCATCTAAGATAAGAATAGACAATTTTTTCTGTGGAATTTCATTCTTAGTATTAGCTTAGATTATTGGTACTGGTACTGTCAGATGGCGTGCAAAACAATCAATAAAATAATATTATCCAAACAAAAATTGGTAATTCAAGTGTGGTCTGATAAAAACTACAATACTGAATACCATGACATTTCTTTTTCGAACAATTGAATACATTTTCAGTTTCAAAATAGGTTTCGGAATTATCAGTTTGGAATACGTTTTCAATAGGCAATATCATCTATATTTCTTGAACACACATTGTATGCAAAAGATTCCATTGTTGTCACATTTATTTTCGCATGCCTGATATTTTCGACAATTCTGCGACTCTTATCGAAGCCGTTTGGACGAATTAATGTTATTTTGTACTGAATGGCGAAAGGTGAATTGAATTTAATGTAATAAAATTGAAAGGTAGAAAGAGCTATGTTTTAAAGTGAGGTAGTTTCTTAAAGCCTTTGTCTCGACGGGTCCAGAATATTTATTTTAACCCACAATACAACGGTTATGGGAATAATGATTATTTCTCCGATAAGAGTGTGTTTGTTCGTATAAAGATACACTCTTATTCCATTTACCATTTTTCTCAAAAATTGCTGGATCGATTTGGATTTGAATTTTTGTCCGCCTGCTAACACGAGTTTTATTTAAACATTACTTTTGGTATAACTTTCAAATTCCTTACGATTCTCTAATATCTATTGTTTATTGAATCCCGTGCAATCTACCCAAACACATAAATTTCTTGGCAATTTAATCTATTGGACAAAAAAAAAACGATGATATAAGCCTTTTTAGGGTTCCGTAGCCAAATGGCAAAAAACGGAACCCTTATAGATTCGTCATGTCTGTCTGTCTGTCTGTCCGTCCGTATGTCACAGCCACTTTATTCCGAAACTAAAGAACTATGCTGTTGAAACTTGGTAAGTAAATGTATTCTGTGAACCGCATTAAGATTTTCACACAAAAATAAAAATAAAACAATAAATTTTGGGGGTTCTCATACTTGAAACTAAAACTAAAAATATATTTTTCATCAGAGCCATTTGTGTGGGGTATCTATGGATAGGTCTTCAAAGATGATATTGAGGTTTCTAATATCATTTTTTTCTAAACTGAATAGTTTGCGCGAGAGACTCTGCCAAAGTGGTAAAATGTGTGTCCCCCCCCCCCCCTGTAACTTCTAAAATAAGAGAATGATAAAACTAAAAAAAATATATGATGTACATTACCATGTAAACTACCAGCGAAAATTGGTTTGAACGAGATCTAGTAAGTAGTTTTTTTTTAATACGTCATAAATCGTAAACCGCAATTTACCAAGTACGGAACCCTTCGTGCGCGAGTCCGACTCGCACTTGGCCGGTTTTTTTTTTCGTTTTAGTACTGTACCTGAAATAAAACCTAGGTATTCTATTTGAAGACCTAAATTATTCTCAATTGTGGCAGGATCTGTAAGTGGACATAAAAGTGATACGTGGTCAATAGCGGGCATAAAGCGGGGGTCATATTTGTAACTCTCGTGAACATGAGATCGCTGAGTATGTACGAGTGGATAGTTTGTTCTGCTACCGTTATAGTAAACCTTACAAAACTGAGGTGAAACAGGGTTCTCACACTCAAATAATTTAAAATAAATATTTTTAAAGGTAATCAATATAGTTATGTTCACATGACATTCCAAACAAAAAACAGATTATCTACACATGAAAACTGAAAAATAAAACAAGATGGCAACCTAACTGCTCTTTCCTCGATATCCTGGCAAGTGAATTTACTTATAACAGCAAGCAGGAACACGAAGATGGAGTTACAAAACCCAGTCCATTTGCACAAACATTTAAAATGACCTCTCTTGGTAACTCTACCGTACTGAAGTACCGACAGCTCCACCACAAACTCTCCTGGCCGTTTACGGTCAGTGTGGGGTTCTTACGTTCCTTGTTTAGCGTATAATCCAGCGCCGGAGTCCCCGGGGGTCGCTATACACCCCCGCATCCCCAAACCTTAGGGCCGTCTTAAACAAACCCGGTAAAGGGACGGCCGAAAGAGTTAGGTGCAGTTAAGCGTGGCCAAACTGAGAAGCTTAATTTTTACGGGTTCAATAAACGAAAAAGTTTTTTAAGTTTATTTTACTTTTGTGAAAGGATGATGGTACGTTGGACTCGCTATGATCGCTCTGTTTTTATAACTTGTGATAAAAATTCTCAAGGATAAAACTGAGTATTATTTAGGAATTTTAGATTCAATATTGATAAGTTGCGTCTGGAATAATGAGCTTACACCCCACTCGTTTTTAAAAATAGAAGATAGATATCTTAACCAGAATATAATACGCAATAAATTTAGTTTATAAAAACAAGCAGCACTAAGTAGACAAATATTCGGTAACTTAAGTGAAATCTTTTGCATTTTTAACCGACTGCCCAATGGACGGTTTGTTTTATTAATGTGTGTTCGCGGATAACTTCGTCGTTTTTGATGATGATTTTGATGATGTTTTTTTTTGTTTGAAAGGAGATATTATTATTATTATTTATTTATTATTATTTTTTTTGTTTTATTTTTCGTTTTGAAGTCTTTTGTCTTGGAAGTCGGTTTGATTTTTTGTTTAAAAGTTTTTTTAAATCCTATATTATTTTCTCCTAGTATAAGCTGTACTCCCGAGTGTTCACAGCTAGCATCCCTGATTACTCCACAAGTACACCTTGATGTATACGTCCTTGTGGTAGGTAGACTAGTCTCAGTTTACGACGTCCATCGTTCTCGTTCCGCCTCAGACGAATAACTCGGAGAATGCATAAAAATGTTAGCTCAGTCCTACATCATAACGACTACGACATAAACGGCTTATTTTCTGAGCTCATTGTACGACGGTTGAGTTTTGTTTTTGATGGAAGTAAGGAGCTTGCTTCAGGTGAGAATGGAAGGTAAATGCTGGAAAATTAAATAGAAGGCACTTGTATGAATAGCTATCTTGTTGTGAAAAATAACATATTATAAATGCGAAACTTTGCATGGATGGATGCATGTATGTTTGTTACTCAATCACGCCAGAACGTTAGAACGGATCTGGATGAAATTAGACACAGAGATAAATTATTGTCCAGAATAGCGCATAGGCCACTTTTTATCCCGGGGTAATGGGATATATCCCTAGGGATAAGAAAACACTTTTAACGCGGTCGAAGCCGCTGGCAGAAGCTAATCTTATCTTACTAATATTATAAATACGAAATGTGTATGTGTGTATGTTTGTTACTGAATCACGTGAACGGCTGAACGAATCTGGTTGAAATTTAGCACAGAGATAAATTATAGTCAAGATTAAACACATAGAATTCTTGCTATCCCGGGAATATATTCCCTCGGGGTAATTCTCGATTTGCACTAGGGCGAAGCTGCTGGCAGAAGCTAGTATGAAAATGAAAGAATGATAGCATATTACAAATATAACTGAAATTTCAGTTGAGAAGAAAAAAACGTAAATACCGCCATGAATCTGCCCAAAACATTAATTTTATCACTCAATCAAAACATTGAATACGAAATGAATCCAACCAAAATAATCTCGTCCCAAGGCGCTTTCTGTGGATTGATTGAAATTTTCTTATCTTTTAAAAGATACAAGTAAAAGAAATCCTCGTGTATCCACAGAAAATATTCATTTACAAGAAAAGATAGGCCTCCATTGAGGAAGGCTTCGCAAATAGAATTGCACAACGAAGTGTGTAAGATAAAAGTATGGTAAGAGGGGATTGATAAGGAATCAGTTTTGTTAGGAATACGTGATCACAATCGAGAACAACCATTTGTGATGTGGGTATTGAATTAAATATTTACATAGATACCACACAGATTTCTGGGTAAGATGGATTATTGAACGGGCTTCTATGAATTGAAGAGCACGTGGTATAACAACTTCATCTAAGGTACATACAGTACAACAATTTTTTTGATGTCTCTCGGCAATCATCGCATTTCCGAATACAAACGAATGCTAATTTCCATGTCCATTAGTTATTAGACTTATCGTGTACAATAATTTGAATTCAGAACTAAGTAGTTAATTATTGTTTTGTTTTGATTTCCGTGTGAACTGTATAGAGCTGTAAAACTATTTTTTTGCCTGCGACTTTAGCAGTTTTCCTCTCATTTTTAAAATAAATTAAATAAAGTTAAAAGAGACTTAATAATACACTACACTTTACATTTTCAAGTTGATTGAGAGCGTCCGGTTTGCACCAAGTGAAAAGGTAAACTGATAGAAAGCCGACGACTGACGAAACACGAAGTTTGCCGAGAGACATCATGAAAATTTTGTATTGTGTCCTTACCTAAGTACATGTAAATTTTTCCAAAACAAAAGACGAGTGCAGTATAAAGACAGCCACACTATATACTGAACATAAACCTTTTACATCTATTATAAAACTATGCAGCAAGTAATAAAACTACCAGCTTCACAAACTCACTCTAATAACTAAAGTCAAAACGCAACAGCGCACCGACTTAAAAAACCTTTCATAAAAATAAAAATATTCAAGATTTAACTCGTGTTAAGCCAACCTTAATGTAACGCTCAGTGTCGCCTTAAACAGGTCACTGAACCCAATTTTTATAACCTATTTCGTACAAGTGGTGCCTTTCAGTTGCTTTACTTTGTTTTAGTTTTATGCCTTCAAAATCTGTTGTTCTTAACAATATCAATTTCTATAAAAGCTAAAATATTTTTGGGTTATATTGAAAATATTTCTGTGCGTTTAATATTATGAAGAAAAGTTTAAATATATTGGATTCAGAACAAGTGAAATATTTTTTTAAGAGCTTTTATTTAGATTGTCTTTGTTCAAATGGTTTAAAACAGAAATCTATAACAAAGTCCATGTTCTATAGAAAGCCACTTATCAATCTGCCTAGCCTTTTCCCAATTATGTTGGGGTCGGCTTCCAGTCAAACCGGATTCAGCTGAGTACCAGTGTTTTACATGGAGCGACTGCCTATCTGACCTCCACAACCCAGTAACTGGGTAACACGATACTCCTTAGCAAGACTGGTGTCAGATTTCAAGCTTCTGACTACCTGTTACGACTGTCAAAGATCTTCAAATGACAGCCGGGACCAACGGCTTAACGTGCTTTCCGAGGCACGGACGAAACTCGGTATGTTGAAAATGGTCACCCATCCAAGGACCGACCTCGTCAAGCGTTGCTTAACCTTGATGATCGACCAGTGTGGCTGTTATTATTTAGCCACAAGCTCCTCCACAAGCGTGATATTATGTTATGAAATGGTATAAAAGAATTTTCAAAATCGATCCACTATTGACGGAGACACCGGTGAACATACATAAAAAAAAAAACTTATAAGATGTCGAACATAGAACCTCCTCCTTGGAAAGGTTAAGCAACGCTTGACGAGGGTCAAGCGTTGCTTAACCTTGATGATTGACCAGTGCGGCTGTTATTATTTAGCCACGAGCTCCTCTATAGAAAGCCACTTAAATAATATTAAATGATTTTGATGGGTGGTTGGACGATTTCAGTATGAATAAACACCATAGCCGTGTAATTTGACTGAAATTTAAAGGGGTCGAGTACTTTGACCTATACTTTACGTAGTGTAAATAGAACAACCTTTTAAACAATACAAAAAATATCAAATTCTCTAGACTCATAAGTAAATGACCATATAAATTGCATTCCATAAAACATTGGCCAACTAAAATAAAATATGTACCCAGTGATTTTCTAAACACATTTGAATAACGATGTAGCGATTCTTTTTGCTAAAATGCCATGACTTTGGTAAAGGTTCACACCCACTGAGGCGTACCATAACATAATAAATTCATCAAATATGTGTTTAAATGATACAAAATGAAAAGTTTGCTTTTAGTTTTTATTACAAACAAGATAATGTTTGTAGATAAGTTGGTAGGTGGTCAGTGGGTTTTGAATTGGATGGTTCCTTTGTATGTATTTAATCACTGATAACATTGATTATGGTAAAATGGATTGATGGCCCCTATATAACATAACATTACACAACATTACATAACAAGACATAACTTGACACAATATGACATAACATGGCATAACATGACATAACATGACATAACATGACATAACATGACATAACATGACATAACATGACATAACATGACATAACATGACATAACATGACATAACATGACATAACATGACATAACATGACATAACATGACATAACATGACATAACATGACATAACATGACATGAGAGGTGAGTAAAAGTAACACACATACGCTCTGAGTAATTTTATATTTTAATTAGTTTTTTATACAATTAAATTAAAATTTCTACGGATTATAAATAATTTGCTTACCATTAAGCATATATTGTGTGGGCAATAGCCTACATATGTCCTAAGTGCTAGTTGCATACACTTGTCGGCTTGAGCTGTCACTTGTGAACTTGGCTCAGACTTTTAAACACAAGGCTGCTACCATGACCACTATGGCTGAGATTGCAGAGACCCAGCGAATGGCTATCACTTCACTGAACCAGCGGATGGCTGATTTTGAGGCGCACCTGAAAGCATCACCGCCTGGGGCTGATTTGAGCGGCCTCCACAAAGACTTCTCTGCCTTCAAGGATCATGTTTGGAGTGTTCTCAGTGCCTTACAACTGCAAATTGCTGAGTTGAACAAGAGTGTTGACATTATGGAGATGCGTAACAGAAAAAAGTTCCTGTTGCTTGGCGGCATTCCTGAAGATCCAAGTGAGAAAGTTTCTGAAGCCGTGGTGACCATTCTGCAGTTTAAGCTCGGTTTGACAGATCTGGTCCACTCGTCGCTGACTGTATGCCACAGACTGGGTGCTGCCAAAGAAGGTCATACTAGACCAATCCTGCTTCGGTGCAGGGACTCCACTGTCAGAAGCGAGATCTGGAGAACCAAGACGAAACTGAAGGGATCTCCTTATGTGGTGTCTGAGTTCCTGACTCGATAGCGGCAGTCTACTTTTATGGCGGCTCGCAAGCTCTTCGGTGTGACGAACGTGTGGACCAGGGACGGCAACATCAACGTCAAGCTTCCGGACGGCAGGCGGCGCCGGGTGATCGGTGTGGAGGACGTCGTCGCGCTTGGAGCAGAGCATGGTAAATCGCTGGAACAGGAGGTTCTTCTGATTCCCAATGCTGGCTCTAAGCTCGCATCGGCGCAAGTTTCATCTCGCTCAAGGCGGATATCAAGAAAGAAATAATATTTATTGTGCTTTATTTATGTATTGGATGTACAGTCTTTATTTCGTCCAATTTGTTCGCTATTTGTGCTTGTTATCTACTTGTTTGTTACCTGTACACGCACATTATCGCATTACAGTTTTTATTCGGTGTACCGGCACCCAATTTTATCTATTTTGTTTTGTTAATTGTTGACAAGTTCTGTCAAAGTGTCAGTGTTATTTATTTTTTTTTTCATTCTTTCTATAAAAATCTTGTCTATGCCACTTAATTTTACTTCTTGCGAATTACGTTTGCGTTGGGATAAACGCACTAGTAATTATGTATAAATTTGTTTGTGAACAGTCTGCCGGCAGGTTATGCAATTATTAGGTGAATTTAATCTTCACATTCCTATTATCTATATAATTTTATTTTATCTCTTATATATATTTATTTACGCTTTACAATGACTATGTCTAACGACGACTCGTTTTATTCATGCCGTAGTTCCTCTACGTCTTTTTCTTCCTTAGACGATTCTCTCTCGGTTAACAGTGTCTTAAGTGGTGAGTGCCAGCGGTTTAATAAGTGTTTTAACGTATGTCATGTGAACGCTCAAAGTATCCCTCAACACCACTCTGAGATGCTGGATTTATTTTGTGATGTGGCGTTACACGCTGTCCTGGTGTCGGAAAGTTGGCTCAAGCCCGAACTCCCCTCTACACATTATAGCTTACCCGGTTTTATTTTAATTCGCAATGATCGCATGGGTAAAAGGGGCGGTGGTGTTGCCATATACTTGCGCAGTGACATCCCCTTCAAAATTCTATCATCTTCTCCGACAACTTATAGCGGCGAGCCCGAATTCTTAGTCCTTGAAATTGATGTCAAGGGTGTTAAGGCCGTTCTTTGAGTAGTTTACTGCCCACCTGCTATTGATTATTTCTCTATTGTCGAATCTCTCTTTGAATCTGTTTCCTCAGAGTAAAACATCTCATAGTCATGGGTGACTTCAACACTGACCTCTCGAGGGATAACCCAAGATCGCGCAGACTGAGAGCAATCCTGGAATCGTCGAGTCTCTCACTTTTCACGCTCAATCCGACTCATCTCAATCCTGACTCAAGCGATACCTGACTTGATCTCATGCTCGCGTTTTCCGAGAATCTAGTTGCTAACCATGGACAGATTGCGGCCCCTGGGCTATCTAGGCATGATTTAATTTACCTGTCGTACAAAATAAAGCCACCTAAACAGCGGCCTGCCATTTTGTTTCTTCGGAATTTTGCGAGGTTGAACAGGGAAAAACTCAATGGTGATGCCAAAGCTATTGATTGGGTCGATGTTGCTCAGGCATCAACTGTGGATGAGAAAGTGGATATGTTCAATAGGTCCGTGCTTAAGCTATTTGATGCGCATGCGCCACTCAGGGTTGTACGTGTCAGGCGTCCTCCGGCTCCATGGATTAGTCCTGGAGTTCGTTTGGCGATGATACGGCGTGACAGGGCTTTTCGGAGATATAGAGGGGATCGTAGTGAGGAGAACTGGATCCTGTACAAGTTGGCCAGAAACCACTGTAATCAGATGGTTAGAGCTTCTAAACGCCGATACATTTGTGAAAATGTCCTTAATTCTATATGGAAGTTTCTAAAATCAATTGGAATCACACAATCATCCTCTCATACTGTATCATCTCATATGTCTCTAAATGATTTGAATAGTCACTTCTCATCGTCAACTATGCTTACGGCTGTAGTTAAGAATAATAGCATACGTGATATTACTTCCATGCCAATTTTACCTCCTGAATCTTTTTCTTTTTCCCCGGTGACCGACGCTGATATCCTCAAAACGTTCACTGCAATTAAGTCCAAGGCTGTCGGCTGTGATGGAGTGAGCAGATCCATGTTATCACTCATATTTAAAAGTATCCTTCCCATTATCACACACATCATCAACTTCTCTCTGCAGGCTGGTGAGTTTCCTACAACCTGGCGTAAGGCTTTCATTATCCCTCTTCCAAAAATTTCCAATCCCACCTTATCTAATCATTACAGACCAATCTCCATTCTCCCTTTCCTATCTAAGATGCTGGAAGCAGTTGCTTTGAACCAAATGTCCTCTTTCGTGTCCCGGAATAACCTGTTGTCCCCTTTCCAATCTGGTTTTCGGCCTGGCCATAGTACAGCCACAGTCTTGCTTAAAGTTACTGAGGACGTCCGGAACGGGTTCGAGGTTAACGGTGTTGGTTTTAATAGATTTCTCCAATGCTTTTAATACCGTCGATCACGATATTCTCCTGGCCGTTCTGTCTCAAATTGGGGTTTCTTCGTTGGCACGGGATTGGTTTTCATCATATCTTCGTGTTCGCCACCAGGCGGTACGTGCTGATCAGAAATTATCTGATTGGTGCGCGCTGGAAACAGGCGTTCCACAAGGCGGTATACTCTCCCCACTCTTATTTTCTTTATTTATTAACTCTATTACTACTATCCTCAAAAGCTCGTACCATCTGTATGCTGATGACCTTCAGCTCTACGCGCAAACTGAAATTCTCAATCTCGATAACTGCATCTCGTTGTTGAATGCTGACCTTCAAGCAATCGCTGACTGGTCTAGCAGATTTGGGGTTACTGTCAATGTCAGTAAATGTCAGGCTATCCTTATTGGTAGTTCGTATTATCTTCGTAACTTGGACACTAACCTACTATTGCCGCTTATTTTCTGCAATACCGTCATCCCTCTCTCGCCTCACGTTAAAGACTTAGGCTTATACATTGATGACAGGTTAAGCTGGAATAAGCAGGTCGCTCAGATTAGCCAGAGAGTCACATTTGCACTGCGGTCCCTCTATAGATTCAAACATTTTCTTCCGTCTAACACTAAAACCATTCTGGTTCAACCTCTTGTGTTGCCTATAATCGTCTATGCTGATGTTTATTACACTGATCTATCCCAAGAACTTCTTAACAAAATGGATCGACTTCTCCACAACTGTATTTGCTTTATTTTCGGCCTTCGTAAATATGATCACATTTCCTCCTTCCGCTCTCAGCTTAAATGGCTGCCTATCCGTCAGAGAAGATCCATCAGATCCCTCTGCATGCTCTTCACCATCATGAATGATCCTTGTACTCCCGATTATTTAAAACAATATTTTAAAGTGTTAGGCAGTTCTCACTATCTTAACCTTCGAGCTTCCAAAAACTTACTTCTCCAAATTCCTTCTCACCGCACTGGGTTTCTATCTAGTTCTTACACTGTCTCAACTATAAAACTCTGGAACGTGCTTCCCCTTGACATCAAAAAAGCTGAGAGTAAATTGTCATTTAAGCGTAGAATCCGGAACTATTATTTGTCTTCGTCAGAGTTATTATGTTTAAATATCAATCTCATTTAGAATTTGGTATTTATTATAATATTTATTAGTCTATTGTTTTAGAAATTATTTATGTATTTTATTAGATAGGTACTTTTTTTTTTATATCCGAATTTAATTATTGTTCATATTTTTTTTATTTTTTTTTGTACACCTACCACTGTTGTGTCTTTTTAACCCCCGCCGGAAAAAGAGGGGTGTTATAAGTTTCACGTGTGTTGCTGTGTATCTGTGTATCTGTGTATCTGTGTATCTGTGTATCTGTGTATCTGTGTGTCTGTCTGTGGCATCATAGCGCCTAAACGGATGAACCGATTTTGATTTAGTTTTTTTTGTTTGAAAGGTGAATTTGGCGAGAGTGTTCTTAGCTATGTTTGAATAAAATCGGTTCAGCAGTTCAAAAGTTATGGGCATTTTACTGTTTGAATCGGGGTATTTGTAATCCCCGCCGGAAAAAGAGGGGTGTTATAAGTTTCACGTGTGTTGCTGTGTATCTGTGTATCTGTGTGTCTGTGTATCTATATATCTGTGTATCTGTGTGTCTGTCTGTGACATAATAGCGTCCAAACGGGTGAACCGATTTTGATTTAGTTTCTTTTGTTTAAAAGGTGACTTAATCGAAAGTGTTCTTAGCTATGTTTGAATAAAATCGGTTCAGCCGTTCAAAAGTTATGGGCGTTTTACTGTTTGAATCGGGGTGTTTTTGCAAGATATCGTGTCATAATTACGTGTTCAATAGATTGCCGATCGAAGCGTATCTACTATGTACTAGATAAATTATGTTGCACGAAAAAAAAATGTGTCGGGGGTTTTTTAAATTTTGGAATTTTACTTGTACTGTTTGAATCGGGGTATTTGTAATCCCCGCCGGAAAAAGAGGGGTGTTATAAGTTTCACGTGTGTTGCTGTGTATCTGTGTGTCTGTGTATCTATATATCTGTGTATCTGTGTGTCTGTCTGTGACATAATAGCGTCCAAACGGGTGAACCGATTTTGATTTAGTTTCTTTTGTTTAAAAGGTGACTTAATCGAAAGTGTTCTTAGCTATGTTTGAATAAAATCGGTTCAGCCGTTCAAAAGTTATGGGCGTTTTACTGTTTGAATCGGGGTGTTTTTGCAAGATATCGTGTCATAATTACGTGTTCAGTAGATTGCCGATCGAAGCGTATCTACTATGTACTAGATAAATTATGTTGCACGAAAAAAAAATGTGTCGGGGGTTTTTTAAATTTTGGAATTTTACTTGTTGAACCCAAAGGTTGACTGGTAGAGAATGCCTTGCTGCATTAAGTCCGCCTATGTATAACCATTGTACATGAAGTTTAAATAAATAAATAAACAAACATGACATGACATAACATGACATAACATGACATAACATGACATAACATGACATAACATGACATAACATGACATAACATGACATAACATGACATAACATGACATAACATGACATAACATGACATAACATGACATAACATGACATAACATGACATAACATGACATAACATGACATAACATGACATAACATGACATAACATGACATAACATGACATAACATGACATAACATGACATAACATGACATAGCATTACATGACATGAAATGACATAACATAACTCGG
This sequence comes from Orthosia gothica, assembly GCA_949775005.1. Taxonomy (NCBI): domain Eukaryota; kingdom Metazoa; phylum Arthropoda; class Insecta; order Lepidoptera; family Noctuidae; genus Orthosia; species Orthosia gothica. The sequence goes on along the minus strand of OX459038.1, from coordinate 36,601,287 downwards.
GAACGGACCCAGGACCTCAATCTCGCCAGCAGAGCTTGCAACCACTGGACGAGCAAGGCTGTTATGCCCCTATACATTCATACATAAACACACGCCTTTTTCCCATGGGGGTAGGCAGAAACTACAGAATTCCCCTATATTGTGCCTTAATATTATTTCAAGGCTTGTCCCCATTCCATCATCAGTAACAGAGCAGTGAAAACATAAATCCGAAGCAATTGTCTCCAATTCAACTAAAGTTAAGACAAATTCTTTTACGACCCTCTCTCAAAAGCCTGCTTTTACTTAGAAACTTAATTGAGCCAGGAATTCTTACTTACTCTCAAATAATTTCACACTTCTACCCTTTATTGGAAGTCCTGAGAGGTACTTATATAAAGTGTTTTGATAGCGAGTTGAGCTTTGAACTCGGTATTAAAAGAAGGAATCGAGTTAAATCGTTTATTGGCTTGGTAATGGCCGGTGGATTTACGAAAGCCTGGCTTGCTCCCAGCAATGCTAATATTAGCTTCGGATAATTTCTTAAGCCAGACATCCTGGCAATCGTTATGACAGCACAAGGTTCTTGAACGTTAGATAACGGGTTCAATAAAATTGTATGTTTGCGATATTTTATGGTATAAGGGGATTATCTTCATGTTGGAATTCAGTTTTCTGACTGTAGAAATTTTGTCTAAAAAAGAAACTTATTCTGTAAAAGATTGATACACATCTTGAGTCAAGTGCTATAAATATATTGATTTCGAATCGAACTAAATCAGTACTCTGCAGTTCTTCGTAAAATTTCTTAGCCACTGTGTAACAATGGCATCTGCCTACAGTCAGCCAGTTACTTGACCAACTAAAGACGCATCATTTAACTACGAACTACACACTATGTCATAACAAACAACACACTCGCACACTCCATTTAATATCAATCCATGGCGTACGTATTACCGCCGGTCGCAATTCACTCGCTCGTACATGCAATTACTCCAATAATTACCAGGACATACGTAATATCTCATCTCCGTGCGCACACATCAGGGAAGCGACACGGAGGAGAGAGCAAATAAAAGGCTTGGTAAGAACCTGGGGCCATAATGTAACGTGTTAACGCCATCATGATTCTGCTGTGGCAAACGGAAAGTTCTTCGTCTTGCATAGCTCCGTCCTCAAAGTGAAACCATTATAATTTTGACAAGTTGAATAAAGCCCCAGTCTCCACAAAGTGAACTGAAGGCCAGGTGACAGTTGAGGGAATTCATTGTATGCAGAGTCGTAACAGTTGAGATGCTAAGGACAGTTGTTGACTTTTTCATCTGAAATGTTGTATTTATAGGTAACTAGCTTCTACCAGCGGCTTCACCCGCGAGAATGTCGAAATTAATGCCAAGGGAACATATTCCCGGGATAAAAAGTATCCGTGCTATTCCAGACTATAATTTATCTGCGTGCCAAATTTTATACAGATCCGTCCAGCCGTTTGAGCTTGAAGAAGTACCAACATACAAACACACTCACAAGCTTTCGCCTTTATAATATTAGTGTGAAGTGTGATAGTTGTATAATTATGATGTTTCCAGAAATATTCGACGTATATGTCGCTGTAAAAATCTATAACTACGTATGAGACCTTAATAAAGAAAATAACTTTTTGATACTAATATATTAAACAAGGTGACTGTTAAAGAAATCATCAGAAAGAAAGAAAGAAAAGTTTTTATTTGTCACAAAACGACATACAATATAAGAACATGCTTATGCTAAACCCTTAACAATAGTATTAGTAGTACTTAAATTAAGTTAGTAAAGACGAGAAATAAATCAAACAATAATAACATATACTACTGTTTAATTGAGAAGTTTATTATTTACAACAAAATTCAACTAAAATAATGTGACTGATTAATTTATTTACAAACTAAAATAATGTACAACCGCGTATGAAACGGGTAGAATGGGGTGGATGTACAATTTGTATATTTAAAAAAAGTGGCTACGGTCAAATCGGGTCATTACTTTTGCGCTGCCCTAACAATAGTTGCAATGAGTACTCCATTGACTCAAACCTCAGTGTCAGCAATACAGGACATGTATTTGGCTGGTTGGGTATGATTGAATGGATGGTGACCGCTTATCACATTAGTTATATGCACACATTAACTTGTTAGGCTGGTTCGTTTGAAACAAATGGAGTTTATTACGTCGAACACTAAGGTTTTATTTATAACGATAGTGATAAGGTTTCAGGGCATTTGGAGCAAAATTATTTATTGGAGTGCTTACTCAGTAAAGTAATTAATAAATATACTAAACCATCACTATGTGATGTGAAAGCTCAATGCAAGTCACCAACTTCCATGGCCCGCCTGAAAATCTCTTATCCGACTACGAAGGTAACTGGATCGCTGCAGGAACAACTTAATCAGACGGGGATAAACCAATTAATCACAGTGCAAATAATTCCTCACCTCGTGTCGTGCTCTCTGTGCAACAAAACCTGCACACTGAAAGACTTTTACGAGGCAAATACTAATGCTGTCGACGTGCCTGAATTCTGGGCGAAATATATTTATTTTTACCGACTTATTACCGACTTTAAAAAAAGGAGATAACCAATTCGACACGTATGTATGTAATATTGTTGAAATTTCACAATATTCATGTTACTCTGTATTGGCTCCTAAACACCTGTGCTTAATTTGATATGTTTGTGAGTATGTTTTTATGTATGTTTGTCCACGTATTTCTCCAAAACTACGTATCAAATCGTGATAATTTTTTAATTGGATTAAGTATCTCTCAACTTAGGGGACAGTGCGAGTTTCATAAAAAATCGATTCAGCAGTTCTTAAGATATGGAACATTTAACGGAACCCCTTAGCGACAAACAAGATGAATACCTATGTAAATTAATTTGTTATGGGTGTTTCGTCAATCCTTTAGGTACCTATCCCTTTTTAGTAATAGGGTACTAAAACTAAAAAGGAAAAAAAAGATAAAATATATATGTCTTTGGTACCTATTTTTGTGTCACAAAACGACAAAAAAATAGGTACCAAAGACAACGACTTCCTTCGGATGTAATAATTTTTTCATGGAACTTACAAAGTTCCATGAAAAAATGATTGCATTAGTAAAATATAAATAAATAGGAGTATCTGCAATGCTGCTAATCCAATATTTTGACCTAGTTTTGGCAATACGTGGCCAACGGGATCATAACGTATTAATACAAGGCAAACGATATTTCCATACATACGTATTTATAAAATGAATATGTTGTAATATTAATTATCCTGTTTTAGAAGTGTGCAGGAAAATAATAAATAACCTAAAATAAAACGATAACTAGAATAGAAATGATTGGTTATCTTATCTTGTGGAGGGGCCGAGAAATAACTCGGACACTTCGACCCATGGGATCTATTGTGTTCCCCTAGATAACTTACTCCTCGCCGATCTCGTTGAAAACACTTTTCATGAGTTTTACAACGAGACTAGGAGATATGAGCCTATAGTCTTCTGGTTTTGGATATCCAACCCCTTGGAGACTCATTCGCTTACCAGCCAGTGCATCGCATGTGCACAGAAGGTGCTCCATGCGTTCCGTATGTTCCCCACACAACCTGCACATGGGTGTCGCGGTTAGATCCATCTTCATGAGCATGTCGTTGGTTCCAAAGTGCCCAGTAAAGGCCCCAAGCAGGTAACGGATTTGCCCCCTGCTCATATTCCAAATGCATTCCCGGGCTTTGAACGTAGAGCCTAGGAATTTCTTGGAGTGTTGTAGACCGGTATAAGACAGCCAATGTTTTCGTTGTTTTTGATCTGCAAACTCCCTAAATGTGGCTTTGACGAGACACGTCGAAATGCCTACACATGGTTCTGGACCCACAAAATCATTTGCTGAGCCCTCTCTTGCCAGTTCATCTGCCACTTCGTTACCATGGATTCCTTTGTGCCCAGGGACCCACATCAGTCTTACCCTGTTATGCTTCCCAAGCCTGTTTAGGGCCTGGATAGCATCCAGAATAAGTCTGGAGTCCACTTTGTAGGATGCCATGGCTTTGATTGCAGCCTGACTGTCACTAAGAATATATATGGATTTGTCTCTGGTTCCTCTATCTATATTCTCTTGAGCACAGGTTATTATGGCATATGTTTCTGCTTGGAATACAGTTGCCATCTTCCCTAAGCTTCTGCTACATTTGTAACCTTTTGCGTATATTCCCGCTCCTGTAACTGATTCCATTTTGGATCCATCAGTGTACCATACCAGACTATCTTGTTCTGGTGGATCGATTCCCTTCGTCCAGTCCTCTATTGTAGGGATTTGGACCTTGAAAGACCTTTCAAACACAAACATAGTTTGCATTTTATCGGATATCATGCTTGTTACCCGATCCAGGTCTTCATTCCCATCGAACTTTGTATGGTTAGTCTTTGGCTTAGAGGCATCCCATAGTCCAGCAACAGCAAGACGATGTAATGTCTTCCTTGCCTCGAATTCAACCATCATATGCAGAGGAGGGATATTAAGGTATCTCTCAATCGCTGCCGTTGGTGTTGTCCTGAAAGCACCCGTGATGCCAAGACACACTGTTCTTTGTAACCTGGTGAGTGGCGCTTTGCACGAGGCAAGCTTTGTTCTTGGCCACCACACTATGCTGCCGTATGTGATAATAGGTATTATCACTGTCCGGTACAGCCATCGTATCACTTTGGGCTTTAGCCCCCAAGTTTTACCGTAGGTGGAGCGACACATGCCGAACACTCGTAGGGCCTTTGTCGTAATATTTTCCACATGAGTTTTCCACCTGAGTTCTTTATCAAGCGTTACACCCAGATATTTAACTTTGGTGGACCAGGGCAGCTTTATTCCATTGAGGGAGGGCTCTCCTAGGTTTCCTAGTTGTCTTTTCCTCGTGAATGGAATAATGACTGCTTTGCCTGGGTTGATAGAGAGGTGGTTCTTTGTACACCATTCTTCTGTCATCCTCAATGCCTGTTGTAATAATCCAGAGACTATGTTCGGGAATTTACTATTAACCATTATAGCTATGTCATCTGCATAGCCTACTGTGTAGAATGGTCCGGTATTGAGTTTGGTAAGTAGCGAATCTACTACCAAGCACCACAGTAACGGTGACAGCACTCCGCCTTGCGGACAACCTCTTGTTGTTTTTGCACTAAGTCTGTCTCCCATCAGTTCCGATCTGACTATCCTGCTTCTCAGCATATTGTCAATCCAGTTGCACGTGGTATCATTGATGCCATGTTCCTTTGCAGCTATGCGTATGGACTCAAATGTTGTCTTGTCGAAGGCTCCCTCTATGTCGAGGAAAGCCCCGACACATATCTCCTGTCCCTCAAGCGCAGCCTCGGCTCGACTCGCAACATAGTGCAATGCCGTTTCCGTAGATTTGCCAGGGCTGTAGGCGCACTGTAGTTGATGTAGAGGGAATACTTTAAGTGGTCCCTCTCTTAGGTACCTGTCTACCAGTTTCTCCAGAGCTTTTAGGAGAAAGGATGATAGACTGATGGGCCTGTAAGCTTTAGCTTCCTCATAAGTCGGTCTACCCACCTTCGGTATAAAGGTGACTTTGACCTCCCTCCATGCTTTGGGTACGTACCCAAAGGCTATGCAGGCTCTGTAGAGCTTGCTCAAATGGGGTATCAAAACAGATGCCCCTTCTTGCAATAGTATTGGGTAGATGCCATCCGGACCAGGTGATTTGAGAGGCTGGAAGCCCGCTATGGCAAGCTTTAGTTTATTTTCATCTACCACTTTCTTTGCCGTGAGCCAGTTATTTTTGGACGTGTGCCTCGTGAGCTCGTCCCTTGTGACTGGTTCCTCTTCATCGCTGTCGCGCAGTATACATTCCGGGAAGTGAGTCCTAAACATCACGCCCAGAGTGTCCTGTCCAGTTTCCGTGAGATGCCCATTCTCATCCTTTATAGATGATAGTGGGTTTGTCTTAGTCATGGACATTGCTTTGCACACCCTCATTCCATTTGGCAGAGTTTCAATGGAGGTGCAATGCTGCCGCCAATTAGTTCTTTTGGCCTTGCGTACCGCCGTGTTATACCTTGTCAGCATGCTATGATAGCCTGAGAAATCCTTCTTGGCTTTTGCATCATTAAAGGCCTGTCGTGTTTCCTGACGTATTTTAACTAGTTCAGGAGTCCACCATGGTACCTTTTTACAAAAGGCCTTTTTCTCTGGGCAATTATCTTTCCATGCACCGATGGTGCCCATCTTGATTCTGTCCGCTTCAAATTCTATATCTAGTATGGAATTAAGCTTACCTTTAGGGCTCCCTAGATTTATTTTTAGGTCCCTCCTGTACGAGTTCCAATTTGTATGCCTTGGGTTTCTCCTTCGTCTAGTTTCGGCTACTCCCGCCGTCCTAAACCTAAAGCATATTTATTTATGGTCAGACAGAAAGATTTTGTCCGATACATGCCAGTTTTCAATATGACCGCTGGCCCTGTTTGAAGCCAGTGTCAGGTCGATAACTTCAGTTCTCGCCGAGGTCCTGAAAGTAGGTTTATTGCCTGCGTTAAGGATTTGTAAAGAAGAGCTTACCACAAAGTCCAACAAATCCTCCCCTCGTTTGTTGACATCTGAACTGCCCCAAACGACGTGGTGTGCATTCGCATCGCAGCCAAGTATCAGGTCGAGGTTTTCCTGGTTGCCGTATTCAACCAGCCTTCTGATTAGTGGTGTTACTGGTTCCTTTTGTTCATATGGGAGATAGGCAGAGGCAAGGATAATTCTCCTTTTCTCTGTTCCCGTCCCCACTTGGATCAAAGCTGTTGTGAGATCCCTGTAACAGAAAGTACGTAAGGGCATTGCCTCTATACCGCCCCTGATATAGATGCAAGTCCTCGCGTCATTAGTTGGACAGTCATAGAATACCATACCTCCTGTCCCACCTAAGCCCTTTATAGTCCCCTTATACAGATAAGGTTCCTGTATCAAGGCAACGTCATATGTGATAAGCTTCAGTTGCCGAGCCAGAAGGGCAGTAGCGGCTCTGCAATGATGCAAATTTATTTGTACACACCTTAGTCCCTCCATCTTGGATGATTTTGATGGGCCTGTGTTGATATGGGAGGTCCTTAGTTTTGAGGCCCCTCCTCCATCGCCTGGCTCTCCTCGAGAGCAGTCGGCGACTCAATCCCCAGGGTGTCGAATTCCCCGAGGATGTCATCCTCGTGGTCTGCCTCCGACGCCCCGGTCTGAACCTCTGTCTCCTGCGCTGCGTCGTGAGCAGAGATTTCGTCGATGGCCCCATCGCGTTGCGGTGGTCCATCCTCAGAGGGCTCCGCTTCTGCTTCCACAGTGGGCGCCTCTCCCTTGTCTTCTTCCAGGAGCTTGAACGAGTATCGTTCAATACCTCCTGGAAGAGAGTAGCCCGCGGCCTTGATGACCCCAGCGGACACCCCGTCCATGAGGACGATACGACGGATGCCGGTCTGCTCAGTGAGAGTATTCACGACCTTCCAGTCGTCCGTCCTCAAGGCAGGGTTAAGTCGCTGGAGCAGTCGAATGGCCCGGGCAGAGTCTTGCAAACGCCAAGTTGCGACTCTTCCATGCCATTTTGACTGGCTTTGGAAGGTCCTTGGCGTCGACGACCTTGAGTTTCAGGGAGCCAAGTTCCACATTGTGGATGGCACCCCGAAACCAGCAAGCTGCATCAGAGTCGTCGCAGGATACATGTACTGCACCTGCAACAACTCCGGGAGCAACCGTGAGAACAGGCAGAGGATCCGGCGCATCTTCCAGTTTCCCAATTATGAGCTCATGATTGGTTAGAATTCCCTCTCACAGAGAGGAGGCCTGTGTCCCAGCAGTGGGAACAATAATAGGCTGATGATGTGATGCGAATGCAATAATAACCATAAGTTTGATTAAATAAAGCACAAAAACAGTCGAAGCCTTTCTTTACTACAAGCATCTAAATTATACTGTTTAACCCTCGATGGAAAAAGAGGGGTGTTATAAGTTTGACGTGTGTATTTGTGTATCTGTATGTTGCATCATAGATCCTAAATGGATGATTTGATTTTGATTTAGTTTTTGGTGAAAGGTGACTTTATCGAAGTGTTATTAGCTATGTTTAAAAATTATAAAAAAGTATGCTTTGTCTATGATTCATCCCTATAAAGTCTCTTCTAAGAGAAAGTGCAGAACTAGCTCGTCGTTTATTATACATCACAGAGCTTCAATTTCAAACAAAGCAAAGTCCTTTAAGTTCCTCAAACACTGCGGTCCCTTACAATGTAAACACTGCAGTCGGTGTCATGTCATGTCCACTGCAGGTCTACCACCCATTTAAACACGACACTTTCCGTGTTTAAACCTCCTTAAATTACGAATAATTTCTTGCCTGTCTCTTTTTAAGTACTAAAATATAAGTTGTCCAAAATGCCAACAGGGAAAAACTTAGATAAAGCACCTAGGGAAAAAGGAAGAATAAAAACTAAGCCAAGATGAAAAGATAAAAGGAAAGTTTGTACTTGCAAATTAATAATAATTTGTTTGGTGAAGAAAAGACGGCACTTTATAAATTATGTGACAGACACAAAAATAGTAAAGTTCCCTTATCTACTATTCGGTCAAAATAACTGAGCACCTGGCTATGTGACGTCACTCTGACATTCTACTCTCGCTATTGGCGCACGAAGCGAACGCGGGGCGCCACGCGAGTACCATGGAGTGGGGTCGCATTCCAGTACCACAGATTAGAGAAGTAACTACGTAACAGATATTTCACTCTCCGAGATCAAGTACACAATTTTGAGCTCAAAGCAAATTTGAGCTAAATCCGTGACGGTTGGGTGGATCCTTGACGGCTCTTTTCTTGCGAGGCTGCTCAAACTAAAACCCCCGCGCCCACCAAGCACGTGAGATGTTTGGAGTCGTACGGGAAATAGTAAATAACAAGTCAGGTTGGTTGCCAATAGTATAATGAATTAGTTAGAGTAAGAAACAAGTAAAACGACGTAAATGCTAGGTAAGCTTAACACATGATACCTAATTTAAAGGAGCATACATATATATTGTTAATCTAAAGGAGGTTATACATTTCACACGGACTCCCCTCGCACGCGCGAGCTCTGCGTGCGAGCGTTGACAACCGACCGGCGGAGCGGTCCCCGGACCGCGCGAAAGTATAGGCAAATCACCGTAAGTACGGTCGAATAAGGAGGCCTGGTAGCTCCAAATATGAAATCGATAAAGTTCCAAATATGAAATCAAAAGTAATAACGTATGACAGACTTTATACACGCTACATTATCTGTGGCACCCCATTGCTAAATTGCTTTTGGCGCCATCTTTACGATATTTTTAACCGACTTACCAAAAAGGAGGCGGTTCTATGTTCGACATCATGTATGTCTTTTTTTATGTATGTTCACCGATATCTCCGCCAATTATGGACCGGAAATTCTTTTTTTGTTTGAAAGTATATGTTCCGAAATTGGTCCCATTTTAAATTGGTGACGATGTGATGAAGAAATTCGGAGATATACAACAGAACTCTTCAATAAATAACGGCAAATCTCTCGAGATTGCTGCAATCGCATGTCTGTTTATTGTTTATACCATTTCATAACATAACATCACGCCAGTACGCTCGAAAGCGGTACGAAGATCTCTTATTTCACCTGTTATGTTTAAGTTTCATGTTATTCGGGTAATCTTTTCTGGCGTTATAGGTACTTACTAAACAACTTGCCTATTAGGTAGGTATAACTAAAAAGGGAAAATAAAAAAACTTTTTTTGAAAAAAAAAACTACTGACATCCAAATAAAAAGCTACAAAGTGTAAAATAACTTTATTTTTGGAAGTTAGTGTCCATATCGCAAAAATTGGTACCTATGAAAGACACCGACTTCCAAAAATAAAGTTATTTTTCACTTTGTAGTTTTTTATCTGAAAGTTGGTAGTATTTTTTTGCAAAAAAGTTTTGATGTTGTGTTTTTGATGAGATTAGATAAAGTAGTTTATGAAACTGCATATACTTAGCTGCGTCTTTGGTTCGGTTTATCACACTCATGTTTTAATAGTTTTTGTTATGTGTCAGTATCATAAACTACTATTATATTTTGATCGTCTTATATACAAAAAAAAACATTTGTTTTTGTTGTTGAATAGTATCAAAGTAGTTTATTTCAACTAAACTTTAAATGTACTTTTGAATTGTCAAACAAAAATAAAGTTGAACTTTTGGAAGCGTAAGTAGGTCACTATGGAGAAAAATGTGCAAGAAACTCCACGGACACTCTTTTCGCCCATTCACGAACAAGACGCATCAGACGGCGGATTGGCACCACTCAGCTTAACCATCATAATGGGAACCGAATGATCCAACACATGTGGCACCATCAGAGAAATATAAGAGAGAGCATGACACGCTCAACTGCCATGGCACGCACAAGTCAACAATCGACATATAGGTACAGTAAATAAGCAGTCTAGTCAACACTGACCCTAATTCACTAACATTTAAATGCGAGCACCTCTCGATACGTAATGAAGGCCTCGCAGTCTAGAGGGCACGCTGACCTACCACCCTCGATCGCTGTCAGCCCCTTTTATCAAATCGTCGATATAATATCTCACATTTTAATAGTCATGTTTTCTGCGAAAAAACTTTATATTATTGGAGATCTAAGTTGGGAATGTCAAAGGAAATCGTAACTGGAATAGGTATTGCAGCTTCGAGCAATTAAAATAATATAATTTATACAGTTAATAAGATGAAACATGTGAAAGGATTATGGTTTAAATTTCCTGTAAATTAGCTACAAATTGAATATAATAGTAAACATATAATCGACATAGGCACAACACAACAAAAATCACAAAGTAACAAAGAAGAATATAAAAAAAAGAACAAACAGGGTTTAAGAAATAGAGTTAATGCTTTGCGAGTAAAGTTGTTTACTAAAATTGATTGCTTTACTTGGATCTCGTTTCACCTACATAATATAGCACTGATGATAAATTTCGTTGTGCCGGTAATTTTAATACAACTACATAGTTAAAGTTTACCGACTGTTGATGATGATGAAACTGCAAACAGTTTTGGAAATATTAAAATAAACGTAGTCCGACGTCTATTACCCACGTTACAAGAAGTCTAACAGAGCTCGACCAAACTTCTTTTTCTACAAATTTGAGCTCTCCACTTCGCACCTACATTTACTCCATCGTAGTTCCTTCGATTAGCATGTTCACTCTATCTCTATATTCAGTCTGTTATGTCCCACAGCTGGGCAAACACGTGCCTCTTTTTTTTTCCAAACACACACTCGTCTATCCTCTGCCATAGCGCAAAAAAAACATTATTTTTCATTTCATCAAAATCGTTATTATAAAGACTGCGCCATTCGCATGTAATAGTGATTGAATTTCCTTACTAATTTCACGAAAGCATCTGTTGATCTTCCCACGTAGCGTGAAGGGTGCAGGCAGAGGGGATGGTAAGCCTTGAGGCAATCGCTATGCAATTATTAAGCCTAATGATAAAACCCCGTGCCATGTTTTTGGCAAAGGAAAATCCGCCCCTTCCTGTCTATGACGGCTTTTGTTCAAAGCGCCAAAGGGATTATGTCAAGTGCGCTTTTACTGTATAAATTGATTTTTAATTTGTCAAAGGACGAAATAGAAAGATATTTATGGCAGTTGTGAGTCAGTGGTTGATTTATGAATAGATTCTTATTATATACGTAATGTTCCTTTTGTAAGTTTAGTAGTTTTATTAAGTTGTAAGTTCTAAGTAAAAACATTCACAAAAATGTACACGTAAACACATATTTGTAAGAGATGGCTTGTAAAATCAATTACAAAGACCCAATTCAATCGGTATTGGGCTTATAGTGTCCATATAATAGCTACGTGATGGTTTACAAGCCATTTTTCTCAGACAGCCCCTATTCCCAGCAAATGAAAAAATTATATCCATCACAAAAAAGATCCAGTAATTGTAAATCAGTTTCAGATCGAGTAGATATCGAACATGTCCCAGCGCTACCCGGCATGAATATTAATATCGTCCACTGGACGTCAAAATAAAAAGTTGACCTATTTAGATCACCCTTAGGTCTCGTTTTAATGACCTATGTTGTTCGACTGTTATTCTAGTTTAATAAAACATTGCCTGTACCTATAAAAACTGATAAAATAGGTCTGACTTGTTCTGCGATGTAACAAATTGGACGGAAAAGTCTAAATAAGTTACTCAAGTAATAGTCTGTTTGTTTATTCCTTAGGGCATACAACAAAACATATAATTTGTTGTTCATTCAAACTAATTGATAGAAATTCGAAGACAAACAGTCAGACATAGTACTTCGTCTCACAAGGTGGGAGTCTGTGTCCCAACAGTAGAGAAAGTTATAGGTTAATTTTATTGTAAATCGATGATGTAATGTATGTAACAAACATTCAAGTTGTTTTCACTGTTTTTCTGCGGAAAGGACTCAGAAGACTTTCAGAAAGTTCATCCGGCTATCAATGGGAAAAGTGTGCAGAAAACTGGTTTCATTATCACGTTTGCCATGGTCATGGTGTTTCTTTGGTTGCAGAAAATGGCAGCCCTCTGCAGAGCACGTGAAGAGTCGACTAACTGTTTACTATAAATGTCAAATGAAATGTTTTTCAGATAAGAGCAGACCCAAAGCGAAGTATAAAAAAGCAAAAATAACATTCTAATGGAAAAACGAACGATGATGTTATTCTGTGAAAAATACTTACAACTTTTTTAATGGTGCCATCAACAAAAAAATCTTCAAGAACAAGCACCAATAATACTAAAAATTAACGAGCAAAGTAAGCTAAAATAATAAAAAAGCGGTCCACTATTAAAAGTGATTCGTATTCGGGGCAAGCTCGTCCTACATCGATTAGGTCAGTCGATGCGGCGATCTAATCGCACTCGTAGATCGATACGTCCGGGCTCGTCTCGACAATGTATGTGTCGCTTGTTTGAATAAACAAGCCCCACTGCTGGCGAGCTGTTTCAAGCTATTTGCTTGGTTTATAGAGATTTGAAGCTCGAAATAGATTGCCGAATCAAAATTTTACGCTTTATTTTGTTTTGTATTCCAGGGTGGAGGGATACAATCACACGGATGACTGAGAGTGACATTCTGTTGATGTGTGAACTGGCATCGAATCTCAGTCCAGTCCACACCTTTCTGAGAAATGTCTACCACGTTTACCTAGAAGGTTTCTTAGGGTTCCGCACCCAAAAGGGTAAAAACGGGACCTTATTACTAAGACTCCACTGTCCGTCTGTCTGTCTATTTCCAGGCTGTATCTCATGAACCGTGATAGCTAGATAGTTGAACATTTCACAGATGATGTATTTTTATTGCCGCTATAACAGCAAATACTAAAAATAAAATAAAACAAATATTTTAGTGGGGCTCCCATATATTTCATTTCATCAACATTATTCACCAATAAATTAATTAATATCTGAACTTTAACTTTGACATATTTGTGAATGGTATCCTGTTGATGGGTGACAGCAGATATCAATGTCCAATCCACATCTTTCTGATAACAGCAGTTTCCTAGAAGGTAGAGTGGTAAATGTTCATCAAAATATCAATATCAGTACTTTACTCTTGAAAAATTGACCCAAATATCAAAATAATTCAACAGCCATTTCCACAGGCCCTATCAATACAGTCATACCTTTCGATATGAAGGACTCTCCTAATCTCGTAAATCAAAATATCGACAGCAATAAACCAGGCATTGGGTGTAAAAATGGCAGTAAAACAATTTATTGCCCACAGTGACAGATCGCTGCCCATCCCATCGCCTAAAAGCCTCCGTAAAACCTATCTGGAGAACAATCTGTGGAGTGGCGAGATAAATATGTGATTCCTTTGAATATATTTGTTCGAGTCATCATTTGGTTTGGGTTGCGAATAGATTACCCATTGGTAACCACGGGCTTAGGAGAGATGACCACGGGATTATGTATGGAGGAAAGTAGCTAGCAAACCATATCAGATGAGTACAATAGTTTTTGTGTTGTAAGATTGGCTACATGATATAATCAAAATGATTAAGAATATCAATAATGATGGTCAACTTATCTGAAATCTATGTAAATACCAGCCAAGTGCAAGTCGGACTCGCGCACGAAGGGTTCCGTACCATTATAGCAAAAAACGGCAAAAAAATCACGTTTGTTGTATGGGAGGACCACACATTTTTTTTTTCTCTTTTTAGTATTTGTTGTTATAGTGGCAATAGAAATACATAAACTGTGAAAATTTCAACTGTCTAGCTATCACGGTTCATGAGATACAGCCTGGTGACAGACGGACAGACAGACAGATGGACCGCGGAGTCTTAGTAATAGGGTCCCTTTTTTACCCTTTGGGTACGGAACCCTAAAAAACTAGGGTTCTGATTACTCATTTGCTGGCTTTGTCGATGCTTGCAAAGTGCTGGGTTAAATATAAAGTGTAAGTCCAAATTGGAACTGCTACGAATTGTAAATAGCGGATGCAACAAAGACAGGTAAAGAAACAAGCAGAACCAATAAAAACTCAATAAAAACCATATTATTTGGTCAAATTCAATAAAAAATCTCACTTCGAAAACCTCGCACATCTGAAACATCGTAACAAACCATAAACAAGTCAGGCAATATTAGGAAAATTGTGCAAAATAAATCCAAATCCCTATAACACGGTTTTATTGTTTTATTTTTTACAAACAACTCGTTGAGTTTTCATATTTACTCGCCCCTACCACCCCCGCTGGCTAGGGTTGTGACACGTTGTGGACACTGCGCCCGGCCGGTATCGATATTATGACTTATTGTGGTTCATTCGAATTGTTATTTATTTATTTTAGGTGATGTTTTTTTAAGTTGAACTTTTACTTTTAAACTGCATAGATTTTAGAAAAATAGATGCTAGACTGTTAGATTGAACTGTGAATTTTTCATGTTCTAAATATCGCAGTTGTATGCTGACAACTATCCTCATATGTTTTTGGTGGTCTATGTTTTTGATTACATTTTTAAATGTGAGCATCTACCCGTTTTCAACTATCTGCTTTGTCTAAAATACAATTCAACAAAAGGAAAACTATTTTCTGAAAAAAATGTCGCCGTCTGCGTCTGTCCCATCTCTGGCGCACATTACAAGCGGGTGCGAACATGAAACAATATATCAAGCGAATTTCAACGCCAGATGCGTTGGCTCCCAGGACCGAAGCGATGCGTCCAGCCACCTTACACGTCATGATAAAAATATATACCAACTTAGTAATACAGACTACACAAACAAACAACACCTGTATTCGAACAGAAATAAGAGTTAATAGATGGCAAAAGATAAAGTTGTAAAATATTAAGTAACAAACAAAATTGAACTTTAGGGACACAGGAATAAGGGTGTTACACAATTGTTGTAGGTGAGTAAATCGAGGGCGGCACCCCAGTGAAAGAAATCGGGTAATGGCACTGATTATCGGCGCTGATCCTAAATAATAAATGTGCGCCATTGTATGTGATGCGCGTAGTTTTAACGTGGCAGTTGGAGATATCGTAAGATTTGTCGCTGGGACGTAAGGCGCCTGTCACAGCTTCCACATGGACGGGTAGGGACGAAAATAGTGGCGGAATGTTGGTATTTGTTTTGAGTTCAAACTGTTGAAAGATATTCTTACTTCATTTCACTTTGTTTGGAAATTTTATGAACGATGATTCATTTATTGGGGACGTTTATTTTGAAAAAATTGAAATACCTATAGCTTTTCTTTTTTCTTGTTTTTAGTATTTTATACATCAGTATCTTTAAAACTTTGCTTTAATTGTTAACCAACGTTGTTCTGTTAATCTACGGATTTCTCTCAGATTAGAGAATAATAATCTGAGGGATTTCTAAAGAAAATCTTCTATAATTTTCTTGTCGACGGCATTTTCCTGTTGTTTACACGTACTTCTTATCAGCTCAAAGGAATATGCTTTGAAATTACAACATTAATAAAGCCTTTGAATCAAATACAGTGAACTTCCACCTAATAAATAATATTGCAACCTGCTTCGTCATTGAAACCAAAGATTCAAAATATTATGCGCAGCACATTAGTTATAGTTTCGTCCATGTTAGTACTTAAGACTGCTCTACTGATATATTAATTATGTAAGAAACACTTTTAATTTAAATCAAATAACTGTTGGAAATATTTGTAAGATTGTGTAACAGTGGCTAACAACGAAATATACACCAACATACACGCCCTTTTCCCATGGGGGTAGGCAAAAACGGCAGAATGTATCTTCATATCTTCTACGACAAACAAAAAAAAAATTTAAAGTCTCTATGATAATTAAAATTTGGCAGCTATCGATAATACTGAGAATTTTTATTCTAATTTTCTGCAAACTGTATAACTTTTGTAGCCGAAAAATAAAGAATTTATCAACTTTATTTCCCCGATACACCAAACTCTGAGACCACATTTCAGTAACTGCGATTTCGAACAACAGTCACAATTTAAAACCGAACAGATTTATCGACTTCCAAATGAGTCCAATTATTCATTCGAAATGACGTCCATTGCACAGTGCATTACAACTGCATCAAACAACAGCCGGCCCGACTCTGTGTGTTGACACTACATCTCTGTGTACGTTTGTTCTCACTGTTTACTTGACGGCCGATCACTGTGTGCATAGTTGGAAAACGTTGAACATCGCCTGTCCGCAACACGCGGCCAGTATTTATTTTCCTATCATGCGCTGTCAGATTTGCATGTTTTCTGTACAAAAGAACAATAATTTCTATAGAAACTTGACATAGCTATGGGAAACATAAAGGAGCTTTTGTTGAGGTACTTAGCGGTCCTTCTCGATTTTTCTGGTTTCTGGATCATAATATTTTTTGTTTAAGATATCTTTTTAGGTCTCCTATTAACATTTTCCCTTCTTCTTCTGTTCGAGTCGATGGGAAACTCTTTATAAATTTTGGGCCCAGTAGGTGGCCACCCCGATTGCGGTGTCAGTGGCGAGCATAAAGTTTTCCAAAGTGCAGATGTATGGTCACTAGGGACACTGCAGCAAATGTGCCATATTTTTCATATGGGCACCGCACTCACACGGGTATCAGACGGGTCTATAAAACCCTATTTTGCCAAATTATGTTTGGTGCGAAAACGATTGAGTGCTTTCCATATAGTCCACTGCAGTTCACGTCCAGGTGGCAGGTATTCCTGGGTTTTCAAGAAGTCGGGTGGTGGTAGGTGAGCTTCTCTCCACAACCTGCTTCTCACTATAGGCGGTGGTCTTGGATGGCCCGTGTGCATCGAAAAGAACTCTTCCGACTCTTAAGTCTACCCGGAGTTGTAGTGTGATCGTAGAGAGGATGGCGGGCATCGGCTTTATGGTATTTTTCTCAAGCGTGCATGTGACATCCCTTCGTACTATTGGAGGTGCAATGCCAGTGCATCCCTGAAATACGAGTTCGAACAATTTTTTTTTCCTTTGATTACCGTCATAATATTCTAAATTCATCTCGGTAGTAAATCGTTCTGTTTATAAATGCAAATCGACAAGATATTAATGAACCCATATGAATGCTTCTCATTTTACGACATGCCTGGGTTTACAATCAGCATTGTATTCATACGCAACCAATGCAATATGATCACACATAAAGGTCAGAGTACATAAGGGGACAACAACGCCAACGCCATCATGATTCCGTTGTTGAAAAGGGATAGTGCTTGATGTCCTTACAGCTCCATCTCTCTCTGACAGTGGAACCTTGATAGTTTTGAAACGTCAGAGTAAGCGCAGCAACTCAGAGAGATTGCGGCAATTTAAATATGTCCACCATCCAATTAAATTAAAAACAATGGTAATATTTGACTGACAGGGTTGCCCAGTAGAGGTCAGATAGGCATTCGCTCTACGTGAAATACTGGTATTCAGATTCATCTTGCTAGACTGGAAACCGATACAAGTATCATCATCATAATATAGTTGTCGATCATCATCATCTGCCTGCCCTTATCCATGTTACTTGGGGTCGGCGCAACACGTTTTCTTCTTCGATGCCGCCCTTTCCACCGTCACGCTAGCACTGACTCCCTTTTCTTTCATGCCACTCCTCACACAGTTAGATCCATCTTTTCTTCGGCCTACATCACCCTCTCCATCCATTCACATTTATATTCATAACTCTTTTAGTAACATGCATTTGAATCCTACTCATCACATGACCATACCAGGACAAACGGTTTCCTTACAAGTTTTCTCTTACTGGCGCACATCCATCTTTATATTCTCATCTCTGCTACATGCAATCTCTTTTCATCTATCTTTTTCACAGACCAATATTCAGTTCCACACATAGTTGCCGATAGATCATCATCATCATCATATCAGGCCATATAGGCCTACCCCAAGCGTCGTCATGTTGACCGGTCCCGTGCGTCACGCATTCAGCGGATCTTCGCAATCTTCACTAGGTAATCGGTCATCGTTGCCGATACATAGTTGGAAAAGCTTAGGCAGAACTATTTTAGAAAGGATTCTGATCAGGATATTTTTGAATGAGGGCATTTATATACTTTTATATTCTGTTGTGTGATTCTGTTCGGTTATTTGTTACATGTTATAATATAGGTACATGGTATAATATAGTTAATTGTAGTATTATTTTAAATACTGGTTTTTAAATGTTTTAATTGTTCAATAATATCAATTTATTGTACGTATAGCATTTTTGCCCAAGTCTCGATCGAATCGAAGGCTTTCTCGTAGTCCACAAACGCTAAGCAGAGAGGCAGGTTATACTCTTCGGTCTTCTGTATAACCTGCCGCAGCGTATGTATGTGGTCTACGGTGCTAAAGCCTTTTCGGAATCCGGCTTGTTCGGGAGGCTGGAAATCGTCAAACCTGCGCGCGAGACGATTCGTGATGACTCTTGAAAACAACTTGTAGACATGGCTAAGAAGTGAGATAGGCCTATAGTTCTTCAGCCGGGCATTGTCACCCTTTTTGAAGAAGAGGACCACCACACCCCTGCACCATGCCTGTGGCGTTTTGCCCTCGAGTATGACGGAATCAAACAGCTTCTGAAGGGCCTTAAGGACCGGTTTTCCACCCGCCTTCAGGAGTTCAGCCGTGATTCCGTCGTCACCCGACGCCTTGTTGTTTTTGAGCTGTTTCAGAGCCATCCTAATCTCGTACAGGCTGACGTCCGGGATATCTTCGGTATAGTGTCGGGTCAATCTAGCTCTTGGGTCATTTGCTAGATTCGCAACGGGTTTACTGGTAAGCCTTCGATTCGATCGAGACTTGGGCTGTACTGCAGTCTCTCCAACGGTGCCAGATCGACTACCGGTACATTGAGGTGTTAAAGTGTTTGTACAGAAACGCCACCATGTCAGTCCGTCTTCAGGATCAGACCTCGAAACCAATATTTCTCCAGCGTGGCGTGAGACAGGGAGATGTCATTTCTCCGAAACTGTTCACTGCTGCGCTGGAGGATGTATTCAAGGTTCTGGACTGGAGGGGCCTAGGCATCAATGTTAATGGCGAGTACATCACTCATCTTCGGTTTGCCGACGACATAGTGGTCATGGCTGAGACCATGGAGAGCCTCAATACAATGCTCGATGACCTCAGCAGAGCTTCCGGAAGAGTGGGTCTTAAAATGAACATGGACAAAACCAAGGTGATGTTGAATGCCCATGTTACACCCACTCCTATCAAGGTTGGAGACTCTACACTCGAAGTTGTGGAAGATTATGTCTACCTGGGACAAACGATCCAGTTGGGTAGGGCCAACTTCGAGAGAGAGATAAACCGTCGAATCCGACTCGGCTGGGCAGCGTTGCGCGGTGTCTTCTCGTCCAACTTACCACAGTGTCTCAAGACAAAAGTCTATGACCAGTGTGTGTTGCCAGTGATGACATATGGCTCTGAGACGTGGTCGCTTACAATGGGCCTTATCAGAAAGCTTACAGTCACTCAAAGGGCAATGGAGAGGGCTATGCTCGGCATTTCCTTGCGTGATCGAATCAGAAATGTAGAGATCCGTAAGAGAACCAATGTTACCGACATAGCTCGAAGAATTGCCAAACTTAAGTGGCAGTGGGCAGGGCACATTGCTCGCAGAACGGATGGCCGATGGGGCAGAAAGGTTCTGGAGTGGCGACCGCGAACCGGAAGACGTTGCGTTGGAAGGCCTCCCACCAGGTGGACCGATGACCTCGTGAAGGTTGCGGGGATCCGCTGGTTGCGAGACGCACGGGACCGATCAATGTGGCGACGCTTGGGTGAGGCCTATGTCCAGCAGTGGACGTCTTTCGGCTGATATGATGATGATGATAGCATTTTTGTTATAATTTTTGGAACACCGACGTCTATACCCTCTTGGAGGTGGGCACTACTGGCTACATACAACACAGTTTAACACTAATTTAGAGCTGTTATCGAGCACTAACACTTTGTAAACATGTTTAATGTTCCAATAAAAAATATTAGATTTGATATTTTCTCTCGTTGGTTTCTAGTCAAATGGCAGCAACGCCAATTGCTCGAAAGATAGAGAGTTATGATGCATTTTGCTGTGAACTTATCCGTCGCTATCTGGTGCTTCCGCAAGGCACACTTTCTCTCATGTTTTTGTTTTATTTAATGTATTTCTTTTACTATTTATTTTCATTCCTTTGACCACAAAATACATACATACATACATAAACTCACGCCTTTTTCCCATGGGGTTAGGCAGAAACTACAGAACGCCACCTGCTACGATCCTTACATACTTCTTTAATACATTATTTTTTCTGTATATATCAACGGACTTGCGATTTATCATCATCAGCTTCCGCAGCTCAATTGCCACTGTCGAGTTAGGCCTCTCTTTTATTATAGCAATCCCCATACTGCTGGCAGTTGGTCAGGAACAGGGCGCGGTGATGACAGGTGGAGTGGGCTGTGACCTAATGGCGTCGAAGGATTGGCAGAAGAAAAATATTGGTCGCCCGGCGGCGAAATGGGCAGGACGACATTCTTGCCATCGCGGGCAGAACCAGTGGCTTGAGACAAGGGACATGCTATCAACAAAAATGTTAATTTTACCATTTCGATCATTAACATCGCTGTCATTGAATGACATTTTTCAAGTCTCATGATAAGATTGGCACCTTGTGCGATTCCCTTTACAAAATTACAAACTAATACAAATACGATACGAGCATTTCCGGTTATATTCTATTCGCTATTGTAACTGTTTCATCTCGGTTGAGAAACGGAACCATCGCTTTATACAATATTGAATTAGATTACATGCGATATTGCTTTGTTTGTGTTATTACCTATATTTTTGCAAGTGGTTTTACTTATTTTTATAGAATATTCGAATACCAATATATACAAAAATATGGTTTATTATTTTACCGTATTATTTATTTATCAAAAGAACTAGATACCGTAGATCCACGGAGTTGAGACAACTGTTATGGTTCTTGGAAAACAAATCGATGTACTTTGAGAGGATTGATTACTGAATAATGTTATTTTAAAGACAGTTTCATAATAATTACTAATTGCAGTACACAACACCCACGTCATGAAAGTGTAAAAAGTACCAAATAAAGCCATGTATACCGATGTTCCAAACAACAAACCTCCACAATACTTAAACATCAATGATGCTATTATTTGCAGCTTTAAAACAATATCAAGCGAAATAATCCGTTCGCTAACAAGTTTGTCGTCTCAGCAACCGGGCGACGCCGCACCGCACCACACCGGGGCTCCCCGCAACGCATTTATTTCCCTTTTATTCACAGCGTCTAAGATTTTATACCAACTCAATTACTTTGCAGCGCTTCCCAGCGTTAGTTCTCGATATTTTCCTCGCGTATTAAATTGTTTAAGTATATAAAAACGTTGAGCTTATCATCCGGTTATCTGTGTGTCGTAAACTTGACTCAAGGGGAATATAATTGTACCCACAGCCTGCGTTATTGCTTTCCGTTTTAATCTTAACAAGTAGGGTATAAAGATTGTGAGGTTCCTAAGAATATTGTTTGTCATTTCTGTATATCGAGATTTTACGGGACAACTTATTTAAAACTAGATTATGAGAATGGAACCGTACCATGAGGACTGAAAGAATGCCTGGTAGGACTTGAGGGACCTTTTCCCAACAGTGGGACAGCAATGACTAGAACAAAAATGATAATGAAATAGCTTAAGCAAACACGGCTATAAAGACGGATACCCTTTTACCTGACGTCATCCCTGACCATAAACTAACCGTGTTTCTCTGAATACATTACCTGTATAAACATAACCCGAATAAACTCGAAGTTTTACCAACAAAAATGATCTACAACACGGATCAGATCGCAAACAAGTTGGGGTAAACCTCGAGCATCAAAAAAGCTTCGGAAAAACTGCAAATTGTAACGTTCTTTGTGCTGACGTCACACGTCAGTATCAGGTGCTATCTGACGTTATGTGGCATGCTACAGCACCTCCTTTGTGCCTTTCTACGGAGCTAGGCAATTTTTCAGGCGGTTTTCAGGAGTAAAAGGTGACGGGAGAGAAATAGTTACAAAAAAATGTCTATGCTTTGTGAATAAATATCCTTGCATAATACTGAAATTTGTTTTGATAAATTGAATTATATTTAAAAAAAAACAGAGGAATCGAGGCAGAGGTATATTTATAGCACAATCTCTCAGAGATTTAGTCGCCTGTCAGTTTTTAGACGGCAATAAAGGGTCACATTTGTTTTAATAAGGCAGACAAAGTAAAAAGACGCCCCGTATAATATCAGAAAGGAATGCCAATGTTCGGCAAATAAAAGAAAAGTTTTGATATTCAATCAGAAACACAAATAAAGGTCGCATTCGACTGATTCAGAAAGGTCAGGGTAGACATACTCGTGGACCGAAATAATATTATACCTACTAATATGGAGATTCCTACTTATGTTATATATTGAAGGAGTTTAATAATAACTTTGCGGAACTTGATTTGTTGTGACTAGACATCGGATGATATGCATTTGCATATGCAAATGCAAAGCGATACAATAATTAACCAATGATATTATATTTTGTGTATTTTTGACGACTCGGTTGGCGGTGGCGGAGCGGATGAACTAACGGCTGCTGCAGTGCGTGTCACGGGTTCGATTCCCACATGGAACAAATAATTGTATGGCCCACAGAAATTTGTTCTGGATCTGGGTGTTTTTGAGTTTAAATGTTTGTAAACGCACCCACGATACAGGAGAAATTCCTAGTGTAGGGCAATTTTTTTCTAAAAAAGTGGTTGTAGTGCGTGCCTTCAAAAAAAAAAGCCCAATGAAGTACCAACCAAACGTGAGATAAGGGAGGGATGATGATCATGATGATGGTAATATGTTTGCGTTTCACGATGTTTTTTTTATAAAGGACAGTACTGCTATCACCAACTCGTGTGCCTACTGTTACGTATCCGAACTTACAAAATAATATATTATGTATCTATGGTTCACTGTTCCTTCCGTTGTTGCCTTCCACCCGCTCGTCATGAATACACGTATAATTTAATACCAGAATCCAGTCGTCTTATTTCAAGTATAAACCCGTCCACGCACCATAACATGGTGTCAGAAGTATTCAGAAGTCGATGCCAGAAAGAACACAAAATCCAATAAGTCGCAAAGAAAATTTTCACCTGTAACGTCGCCGCGTGCTCTAGTCCTAAGATGGCCGAAAATGCAAGTACAAATCGTCCCCTGCCGCCGAGTAATTTCTACCTAAATATCAACGCATCGAACATGCCACTGGCTTGGCGAAATTTTAAAACCAGTCTTGGCATTTATATGATCGCTAACAGTTTGGAGAACGAATCCGACAACAGAAAGGTAGCCATTTTATTACAAACAATGGGTCCGGACGCTCTTCAGATATTTTACTCGTTCAATACGGATATGGAGAAGATCACCTATAAGAATCTACTCGCCAAATTTGAAGATTATTTTACGCCACGTGTTAATATTTCCGTCGAAAGGCATAAGCTGTTCAACAGAAAACAAGGTCCAGATGAAGAAATTGAGACGTATGCCACCGATCTCAAGAATTTAAGTATCCAATGCAATTTCGAAGGTCTTGCCGATGACATAGTAAAAGACATATTTTCATGGAACTTAAATTTAACCTGCTCGTACATCAGAGAACGTATCCTGATCGAGAAACCAACTTCATTCGATGCCGCCGTCAGTCTCGCTAAAACACTGAGAAACACAAGGTTAGAGGCTAGAGCGATGGCAAGCCACGAAGTAAGTGTTGTCGCCAGTCAATCGCGTCGTAGTCACCAAACATACAGTCGTCAAAGAAGTCACAGTCGTCCAAGAAGTCATAGTCGTCAAGGAAGTCAAAGTCAGCAGTCTCAAGGAAGTCAAAATCGTCAGTCACAAGAAAGTCAACATCGTCGAACAAACAAAACGTCGTCCAGTCAAGAACCTCAACAGTCAACCAAGATCTGCTCAAGATGCGGTCAAGTTCACCGATCAAAATGTCCAGCCATAGGTGTCATCTGTAACAACTGCCACAAGCCGAACCACTATGCCAAATGTTGCCGTAGCATGCAAGTGAGATTCGTAGAAGAAGAAAGTAAGGGTAATCCATCTGATACATATTTTTTAAATAGTCTTTTCATGAATGAGATTTCTGTCAGCCAAAGAAACCCATTTAATGCAACTTTATTCATAAATAGTAAGAATGTAGACTTTTTACTTGATACAGGTGCAGACACTAACATTTTATCATTCAATACATACAATAAACTTAATTTGCCATTGAGTAGTATAGTGAAAAGTAGTCACAAACTCTCAACATTCAGTGGTGAAATACTACCTACTGTAGGTCAATGCATTCTGTCAGTCAACCATAACAACATAGCATACAAAGTCAATTTTCATGTTGTAGATTTACCTTGTAGAAATATTATGGGTCGTAACAGTTGTGAGATTTTAAAATTAGTTAAAAGAGTCCATAATGTCCAATTTCATGAGTCAGTCAATGTATCACAGATTGTTGAATACAAAGATCTCTTCACAGGAATAGGTTGTCTTAAAGATTATGAATGTCATTTGTCAATGAAGCCTGATGCTATTCCATCTGTTGATGCCTGCCGTAGAATTCCATTCAGTCTATTAGAACAGTTAAAAGAAGAATTAGCTATGTTAGAAAAGGATCAAATTATAGTCAAAGTCGAGGAACAGAATGGGTAAGTTCTATTGTGATTGCATCAAAGAAAAATGGTAAACTACGCCTGTGTATAGATCCAAGAAAACTTAATAAAGCAATTATGCGTCCTCATTATCAATTTCCAACGATAGATGAAATTAAATGCAGCCTCTCTGGTGCACAGTATTTTACTACCCTTGATGCAAACAAAGGATTTTATATGCTCAAGTTAGATGAAGCTTCTTCAAAGCTATGTACATTTATCACACATCAAGGTAGATATAGATTCCTAAGACTTCCCTTTGGTATAAATGCAGCCCCAGAACTGTTTCATTCCATTATGACAAAGAAATTCTCTGATATCTCAGGAATTAAAATCATGATGGATGATTTTTTAATTTATGGTAAAACAAAAGAAGAACATGATTTTAGGTTAAAACAAGTCTTAGAAAAAGCTAGGGAAATAGGCATAAAATTTAATAAAGAAAAGTCTAACATATGTAAAAGTGAAGTCAAATATTTAGGACACATCTTTTCTAAAGATGGTGTAAGAGTTGATGAAAACAAAGTCAAAGCCATTTGCAGTATGCCACCCCCTACAAATGTCACAGAATTACAACGTTTCTTAGGTATGGTCACATATTTAGGCTCATACATAGAGAATCTATCAGAAAAAACTTCAAATTTAAGAACACTTCTGTCTAAAGATAATGATTGGTCTTGGCAAGATAGACATAATGTAGAATTTAATACATTAAAGGAATGTATAACTAAAGCCCCTGTCTTGATATATTATGATCAAAATAAACCAATTACACTGTCTGTCGATTCGTCTAAAGATGCCATGGGTGCAGTGATTTGTCATGACAAACACCCCATCGCATATGCTTCAGCTTCATTAAGCTCATGTCAACAGTCATACTCTCAGATTGAGAAAGAGCTCTTAGCTATCTTATTTGGTTGTACAAAGTTTCACCAATATATCTATGGTCGCCACACCTTAGTTGAAACAGACCACAAACCAATAGTTTCACTGTATAAGAAACCAATTTATAACATTCCACCCCGTCTTCAAAGAATAATGCTGAGATTACAACCATATGACCTGAATGTAACTTACAAACCAGGCAAATATCTTTTTGTAGCTGATACTCTGTCTAGAGCAGCGTTGCCAGAACAGTCATTACAAGATCTAGATTCAGACCTAGATTTGCATGTCAATTTAGTTATTAAATCACTGTCAGTTAGTCCAAATAAACTTAAATTAATTCAAGAACAGACTTTCCAAGATAAGGAATTGTCACTTTTAAGTAAATATTGCATATCAGGATGGCCTGAACATAAAAAATTACTACCAGACATCCTTAGGACATATTTTCCTTTAAAAACAGATATACACATTATTAATGGTATTATCTTTAAAAATAATAGTATTATTATACCAGTAGCTATGAGGAATGACATATTGAAACAGATCCATGAAGGTCACCAGGGTATTCACAGTTGCCAAAGATTAGCTAGAAACCTAGTATACTGGCCCAATATGTACTCTGATATAGAAAGGTATGTTAATAATTGTCATATCTGTCTGACCAACAGACGCAGCAATTCCAAAGAGCCACTACAGCCACATGAAGTAAAACCAATCCCTTGGAATAAAGTCGGTATTGATCTATTTGATCTCAATTCAGACAAGTACATCATAGTCGTTGATTATTATTCACAATACGTCGAGATTTGTAAGCTAGTAGGTGGATCCACTAGTAAAATTGTCATTAGTCATTTAAAGCCAATTTTTTCCAGACATGGAATTCCCAATACTCTAATTTCAGATAATGGTCCCCCATTTAACTCAAAAGAGTTTCATAATTTTGCTTTAGATTGGCAAATACAACATGTCACATCAAGTCCCTATCTTCCACGGTCTTGTAGAAAGAACCATAGGCACGGTTAAGAACATATTAAAAAAATGTCTTAGTGATAGTTCAGACCCTCATTTAGCATTATTACAGTACAGGAATACACCTAAAGAAGGCATGTATTCACCTGCACAATTACTTATGTCCAGGGCACTTAGAACTAAACTTCCAGTCTTAGAACAGACTCTGAAACCTTAATTACCTAACCACAGGTCTGTAACAAATAAAATTCAAATAAAAGATAAAAAATCACAGATTTATTATAATCAACATACAAAACCATTGTCTTCGTTAAACATAGGTGATAAAATATACTTTAAGAAACAGCCAGATAGTATATGGACACCAGGTACTATATCAGACATAGGTCCACAGCCCAGATCTTATAGTATAGTTTCCCCAGAAGGTACTTTCCGTCGTAATCGCCAACATATCTTCAAACCAAAACTTTCAGCCACTTTCACTGCTCCAAATAGTAGTCCACTACAATTCCCATCAGTTCCACTTGATACAAGTACACAGCCGTCATCAACATCCAACCGTCAATCCCCTTGTTCAGCTAGTCCCGTCCAACAACCTGAAACAAAAACAAACACATTACAGACACAGACACCAAATAGTCATACAAACCGTTCAGCAGTAACATATTCTTCATTCGGCAGAGCTATAATAAAGCCCCGAAGATTCTGTTAGTCATAAGTCTAGATTAAGTTCTTAATGTACTTAAGTTTAGTTTAAAACTATAGTTATTGTGTTAATGTTCAAACAAAGAAAAATCATTGATGATTTCTAACCTCATTTTGTTTGTTATTAGCTGTCAATGTCAAGTTAATTTGTCAGACGTCACTGTCATAGAACTGTCAATTGAAAATGTCAGTCAAGTCAACTTGATAAACGTTCCGTTTCATTCATAATATAAGTTGAAATTTGTTAATTATATTAAAAAAAAAAAAAAGTGTATACTTACAATTTGCGTACATTTTCCGCTTCAAGCAATGTTTTCTTTTAATAAGGGAGATGTTACGTATCCGAACTTACAAAATAATATATTATGTATCTATGGTTCACTGTTCCTTCCGTTGTTGCCTTCCACCCGCTCGTCATGAATACACGTATAATTTAATACCAGAATCCAGTCGTCTTATTTCAAGTATAAACCCGTCCACGCACCATAACACCTAGTATGGTGATTGAGAGTATATAGTCAAAGTCAAATCATTTAAGTATTTCAGTGAGGACATCAGACTTTTGAAAGTCAACACTGTCTTAACTAAAGTAATGGATATTGAAAGGTAGCTGTCGGGTACGCACTGACACGAAGATAAAACAATCTCAAAAGCAACGTCCGAAACAAATTACGCGAGCTCTTTGTTTAAACAGGAACATTGTTCAGCGAAATAAAGCTAATTGTTCTAAAACACAAACTACCGTAGTTTCAATCTCGGTCTTTGCATAACTTGCACATTCTGCGGCCGCTCCACCCGACTCAGTATTTTCTTTGAAGGATTTTCTCTACAAAACTTTTATCCATTAAAATTCCGCTACAAAATCGATATGATCAAACATT
The DNA here is from genome assembly GCA_949775005.1 of Orthosia gothica. Classification (NCBI taxonomy): domain Eukaryota; kingdom Metazoa; phylum Arthropoda; class Insecta; order Lepidoptera; family Noctuidae; genus Orthosia; species Orthosia gothica. The sequence goes on along the minus strand of OX459038.1, from coordinate 36,572,557 downwards.
TTTATTTCCACTGCTGGCTTAATAGACACGTAGCTCTCAAAGGGTTTCCCGATACAAAAGAAATCCTTTAATGCATAGAGAAAAAAATAAAGCACTCGATAGACTCGAGAGAGTTCAACTGTCAACACTTGTTTACGTCGTTTAAGTGAGTCTCGTACACTACATTCCTCTCCATTAGGCTTCGGGATAAGGTGTACGGAGGACAGGGACAGGGATATAGGCTCGTGATTAGTGCGAGAGGGAAGGGTAATAGCGATATTTATCGCGGGTCAAACGTTCGCCAGGCAATATTGTCTTATTCGCATTCCCCTTGCGAGCAGTCTTCCGTTATAAGTCGCCACAGAGTAGAAAAGCAAGACTGATTTTATTGGTGCGTAATAGTGTACATTGTGATTTTGTCTGCAATAAAGACTGGTTGGGTCATTAAACTTACTATAGGAATCACTCTTGTCTCACTGAGTTAAGTGTTTGGAGTTTGACCTCACAAGTTAATAGTTCAATCAAACTTTATCTGTTCATGACTGATTTCATTTTCAACATGCAAGATTTAAATTGGACCTCTTTGTACAGTACAAATTTTACTTACTCAACAAATCAATCGGCCAACACAATGGCTGCGCAGTTGTAAATCTCATACAAAAACGGCACTGTTTCGTGCCTTGGAAAGGCAACTTCAGGGGGGCCGGTCAGCTGCCTCTCTCGATCGATCTAACCTAGCTGAATACGAGTATTTTACCTGGAGCAACTGTCTATCTGAACTCTACAACCTATACTGGGTAACACGATACCCCTTGGCAAAAGAATGATGCCAGACTGATTTTAACGTTATGGCTATTAAATATCTATAGATCATCAGACAGCCGGGCATAACAGCTTAACGCACTCTTTGAGTGAATGGTCACCCATCCAAGCACTAATCTCGGCAAACCTTGCTTAACTTTGAAGCTAAAGTTGTAGCCGTACACCTGTTATTATTAAACCAAAACGTCCAATTTTATTGCTTGAAAAATAATTGTGTTACTGACATCCCCTACGCTGTGACCACTAATGTGTTCCACCCGTACTGTGCAATACTCGGTATGTCGAAAGGAATATATTTTTAAAATCTGCATGTCCCAACACTCCCGACTGGTTTTTCACAATTACTAGCCAGGACTATTGGGAAATTATTATTTGAACTACTTAATTGTTGTTACAACTAAGTAGTTCAAATATTCGATGTTTTGCTAAGACAATATTAGTTTAATCTAGATCCGAAATTGATGAATTTTGCTTTATGTTTTATTGAAACAATCTAATCGAAAATGAAGTCTAAAATGTTATTTTTCTTTCGTCTAAAGTTTGTTAGCATAATGTTAATCAATGTTATCCTAATGTGTGAGAACTCAGTTGTATTGTGTGTGATCTTAAGCTAGATACTCAAATAGGGAAAAGTTTTAAAAGTCATCTTGTTTCAAAATTTCGAAATTACAAAGAGTGGAACTCTGCTAGCGTCTACCTTCTCATCCAAACTACTTCTGTGTAACCTTTTCTTACTTATATCGTTGAACAGATTATGATGAAATTTAATATGGAGATAGTTTAAGACCCTAGGAAGGACATAGAATAGTTTTATCACGGTAGTGTGATAAAACTAATTTATGTCCCCTTGGGATGACAAAACACTTTTTACGTTAGCGAAGCTGCGGGCAGAAGCTGGTGTACACCTATTTATGACCCGACACTCTTCAAAGTAAGATTGAAATATGAACAGACTTCTTTTGGGCTCACTTGTTCCATCGTAGACCTGATCCATCGCTTCAAGGTCATAACCTGACTCATTACAAAATATGTACAAACATTTTTAATTAAAAAAGCTGGTCTACCCTATGCCCATAACTTTTAAGTATTGTTAATAGGCTACTAGTAGTAGATACTTAAAGGTTTATAACTTAATAGCTGACCCGGCAAACTTTGTTTTGCCATAAAAACACCAAACATTTATCTACCCTACCTACCGTACCTTACACTACCTACACTACCCTACCCTACCCTACCCTACCCTACCCGACCCTACACTACCCTACACTACCCTACACTACCCTACACTACCCTACACTACCCTACACTACCCTACCCTACACTACACTACCCTACCCTACCCGACCCTACACTACCCTACCCGACCCTACACTACCCTACCCTACCCTACCCTACCCTACCCTACCCTACACTACCCTACCCTACCCAACCCTACACTACCCTACACTACCCTACCCTACACTACCCTACCCTACACTACCCTACCCTACCCTACACTACCCTACCTACCCTACCCTACCTACCCTACCCTATCTACCTACCAACTTGTTGAACTATTTATTTGAATAAGAAATAATATATGTATATACTACTATACGAATGCAACCAACTTTTGTTTCTACCGGCAGCGTTGATCTAATTAAAATTTAGAACATAAAATTTGCTATTGTGAGTCCACCTTAAAAGATAGACATATGGTGTCACGGACTTTTTTTTAGAACTTTTAAAGAGAAACAATTCCATCATACATGATATTTGCGTAACTTAAACCATTTACGCAGCGCACGCAATGGAAGCTCTCAAAAAGGAATATTTTTTCCCGTTTTTGTAACATTTTTCATTTATGCTCCGCTCCTATTGGTCGTAGCGTGATGTTATATAGCCTATAACCTTCCTCGATAAATGGACTATCCAACAGTGAAAGAATTTTTCAAATCTGCCAAGTAGTTTCGGAGCCTATTCAATTCATACAAACAAACAAACAAACAAAAAATCAAACCTTTCCTCTTTATAATATTAGTATAGATGAATAAGAAATAATATATATACTACTATACGAATGCAACCAACTTTTGTTTCTACCGGCAGCGTTGATCTAATTAAAAATTAGAACATAAAATTTGCTATTGTGAGTCCACCTTAAAAGATAGACATATGGTGTCACGGACTTTTTTTTAGAACTTTTAAAGAGAAACAATTCCATCATACATGATATTTGCGTAACTTAAACCATTTACGCAGCGCACGCAATGGAAGCTCTCAAAAAGGAATATTTTTTCCCGTTTTTGTAACATTTTTCATTTATGCTCCGCTCCTATTGGTCGTAGCGTGATGTTATATAGCCTATAACCTTCCTCGATAAATGGACTATCCAACAGTGAAAGAATTTTTCAAATCTGCCAAGTAGTTTCGGAGCCTATTCAATTCATACAAACAAACAAACAAACAAAAAATCAAACCTTTCCTCTTTATAATATTAGTATAGACGAATGTAAGGTAATTTAACGAAGCCAATTGGGTTGTTGAATTAAAAAAAAATTACGATTTTTTAAATTTATTTCGAAACTTTACATAACTTAAATTATATTGTTGTTTCAAAAAACTCTTTAATATTTTTTTTCAATTTAATATAAGCAATTGAAAAACGATAAAATTTTGAAAAGAACCACGTGACTACAAACGGGCCACAATTGGTCGCCATGTTGGTGACGTCATAACGTTCAAGGAAATCATGATACTATAGTGTCAACTATACGTAGATTGACTAAAAATATCCGAAAATTAGTGCAAAAATATTAATAAACAACAAATTTTATTTAGTCATGTGTGATAAAGGATTTATAAAGGCTAAGGTCGATAATATACCCACCTGATGGCAAATTAGAAGTTTTAAGCATAAATAAAGTAGTCGTAATAAATAATACGTGAGAGTGGACCGGTGTTAGATATGGTTGTTTACTAGGTACATTAGGAAACATAATTGTCATAACGTAATCGTTTTTGCATATAGGTAGGTGATATTGGTGTAAAATAAAAAGTAAACAAACACGATTGGCGCAAAACTTTGACTTTGGTTAACAAAAAACTTCATTAGATACCACTAAATATGAAACACATACACATTAAATTTTTGATAATTCCCATTATTTACATATCCCTTAATAGAGGAGCTCGTGACTAAATAATAACAGCCGCACTGTTCGATCATCAAGGTTAAGCAACGCTTGACGAGGTCGGTCCGTGGATGGGTGACCATTTCAACATACCGTGTTTCCTCCGTGCCTCGGAAAGCACATTAAGCCGTTAGTCCCGGCTGTCATTTGAAGATCTTTAACAGTCGTTACGGGTAGTCAGAAGCTTGAGATCTGACACCAGTCTTGCCAAGGGGTACCGTGTTTACCCAGTTACTGGGTTAAAGGCTAGGCAGATTGACAATATCTCTTAATAATATTGAAAACTAATGTCTATATTATATATTTACAAACACTAAAAAGTTTGTAGAACAGAAACATAAAAATATTAACTTGGTAGATTTTCGTAACACTAATTCTTCCGTAAATATCTCTTAAATACGTCGATCGATTCTCATAATACAAACAGAAATGTTAGTTTTACGCCTATATCTGTCATTTCATGTTTTCAAGTTACGTAATTATACAACAATGTCAACTTTGCTCGAAAGTTCCCTTAAAAATTTACTGTTATCAGTCTTTAATGATCAAAGTAAGAATTTAATACAAATCTAATACTAAATTAAAACAAGATAACAACAGAATTAACACATTATAATTGGAATCTAGTTAGACATAGAACATTGCTTAAATTTAGTAGATTGCTAGGTACTAGGCTATTGCGCGAATCACATATAATTGGGATCTTTTTGTAGTATTCGTACATAATGGTACGAAACAAGCACGATAACTTTTAAGGTTCGATATTTATGATCAATATATTCGATATTCATCAATATATTGACGATAATAACAAGATTAAATCGGTTAAAAGTCAAAACAATGTGTCAGCTATGTGCTACAATGAGTAGAAATGAACGTTGTGACGTCACACGGGCTCGGGTTTGTTCGGCAAACTATCGGGGTGTTTTCGGTACTGGATTCAAAAATATATTTTCAATTGGATTTTACTTTGTAATTACAGTGAAAAAAAAAAAACTTTAAATAGTTTTGTATGGAAACTTATATATGATCTTTTCATTTTTTACAAAAAAAAAATTGGTTCAACAAACCAATTACAGAGACTGCCATGTGACTACATACTGGTCGGACAAAATTTGTGTCAGATCGAAACGGCAGAAAAAGAAAAAAAACATCATCATCATTTCAGCCGGAAGACGTCCACTGCTGGACATCAGCCTCTCCCAAGTGTCACGTCATCGATCGATCCTGTGCGACTCATCCATTGGATTTGCGCAGCCATAATCAAGTCTTCGCTCAACCTAGAGGGAGTACTTCCAACGCAGCATCATCTGGCACGCAGTCGCCACTCCAGAACTTTTCAGCTCCATCAACCATCCGTTCTGCAAGCAATGTGCCCTGCCCTCTAGTAATTAAGTTTGACAAGTCGGTAGAGCAGTGCATGGTGGCCCAGTGGTAACAGCCTTTATTTACGTGTCACAGGTCGTAGGTACGAACACAGGCAGGGGCTTTGTAAAAAATATTTCATCACCTCTGCACTAGAAACGGCGAAGGAAAACACCGTGAGGAAACTGGCATGTCCGAATCTAAAATTAGAAGACTTGTGGCATCCACTAATCCGCACTGACCCGCGTGGTGGATTAAGGCCCATTCCCTCTCTCACTGCGAGGAAGTCTGTATCCCAGCAATGGGAACATTACTAGTGGGATATTGGTAACTCGGGTTTTCCTGCGGTTGTTCTTCATTACTGCTTCGATCACGCAAAGTAACTTTGACCCTCTTACCTAGCAATACAACCATCTACAAGATATATTATTAATATTAATTACTCATCCAGTGTAGAACAGTATCTTACATGCGTCATTATCATTACAGTCCGCGGCGCAATCAGCGAGCTGAACATTACTCGATTGAATATCAATTACACGTGACAGCCGAGCTGCTGGCGCGAGTGCGAGCGATAGCGGAATTATTATTACAACGTTTAAATAGCTGCTATTATTGTAATTATAATCATGTTTTGGGGATTATTTTAGGAGAATTTCTATTTTGGTGATCACTTGTTAGCTTGATCTCCAAGGTTAAGTGACGCTTGCCAAGGTCTGTCTGTGGATGGGTCTGTCGCTGCTTATTAAGTGACCGCTATTTTCTACCAGTGTTTCAGACTTAGAAGATCAGATTGGAATAACTCGTTACGTTAATGATAATTACTCAGTAGTAGCCCAGGATCAAGTTTGTGCTCGGTTTATTTGATGGCACTTAAACATAATTAGTGAAGTGTAGGTGTGACCTCAGACGCTGCCTAATATTTTGGCTTAACAGAAAACTTTTCAAAAAAAGAATAAAACCGAATTGCAAAACGAAACACTACAAAGCGAAAAATTACTTTCTCTTCGGAAGTCGGTGTCAAAAATGATTAAAAATAGATACCAAAGACACCGAATTCCGATAAGAAAGTGTAGCGCTTTGTTTTGCAAGTCGGTTTAATTTTTTTGTTGAAATGTTTTATATTTCTCTTTTTAGTTTTGGTACCATACATTATTATGAAAATAAGCATTATTAAGGATAACACAAAAAAAAAAACAAAAATATATTACCGAATTCCAAATAAGAAAACTACAAAGTGAATAATAACTTTCTATTTGGAAGTCGGTGTCTTTGGTAGGTACCAAATTGGTACTAAATTGGTATGGGTTGGTATGATTTGGGTTGTTTTCTTATTTTGAAGTCGGTAATATTTTTTGGTAAACAAGTTTATTTATTTTTCACTTTTTAGTTGTACCTAACTAATAGACAAGTAGTTAAGTAAGGTACCTACGAGTATAATGCCAGAATAGATTACCCGAATATCATGAAACTGAACATAACTGGTGAAATGAGAGTGTACCAAGGTGAACTGTACCCTTTTAGAGCGTACTGGCGTGATGTTATGTTATGAAATGGAATAAACATAAACAGACATGCGATTGCAACAATCCCGAGAGATTTGCCATTATTTATTGAAGAGTTCTGTTATATATCTCCAAAGTTCTTCATCAGATCTTAACCAAATTAAAATGGTGACCTATTTTGGAACATATTCTTTCAAACAAAAAAAATATAATCACAATTGACGGAGATATCTGTGAAATACACAAAAAAAAAACAAACATGAAGTCGAACATCAAACCTCCTCCTTTTTGGTAAGTCGGTTAAAAACTACTCTTCACATTTTAATTAAATAAATGAGAAGCACCAGCTTTCTAATAAAAAAGAAGGAGAAACTTCTGAGGTCCTTTTTGAAGTCTGTTAAAAAGATTTAAAATATATCCTTTAATGTAAACATGTCAGCTGAAAGATATCCAATAATATGTCAAACAGAAGAAGAAAGATTTGTTAATCCTAACGTACTATAATTACTCACCGCTCCAACACATAAATATCCTACAGTTGCTCTAAAAAACTCCGCCAAAAAACAGAAGCGATAGTCCTATCAGATCGAGCATCGAACCGTGCTCTAGCTTCGAAAATAAGGTATAAATCACACTGAACAGCTAAGAGTACCCTCGATAAATATAAACAGCGTATTGATACCATAAGGATGGCTCCTAGTCTGCACCTTGCCTACTTCGTCCCTAAACGAACTATCGCGGGATATTTTTGAGCCGATAGTTGTGTCCCATTTTGTGCAATTGTCGAACGGGGAATAAGATATGATTCTTATTTTCTGAGGGGATTTTTTTGTTGGTTACTAAGGTTTTGACTGTAAAATATGTTTTTAATGTGTTTTACCAGTTGTATTTTGTTCTGGCTATTGAAGTTTGATAGAAACCGCGTCGTGCTTTTCTTCTCCCTTAACAATCAACCTCATTTTTACACATATAGCTGAGGATCTTAATATATAGCTGAGGGTCTAGACAAGTGTGTTTCGATGTCAGCCTTGGCGATGGTTGAAATGCCAAAATGGATTGGTCACGTCACATTTCAGTACCTAGCGCTTGGCATATACTTTTCCAACTGCTATCGCGACGCTTACATTGATAGAAAGTCACTTATCTAGAGCCTCTGTTCTCGAGAATCGCTACGAGACTAGCCCATTGACTTAATGTCCTACGTCCTCTGGATAGGGCATAGGGCGTCCACAGTCGTCCTCCTTCAGCTTCCAGCTTCACGCTTCACCTCACTCCACGTCATTCTCGTCATTTCTGCCAATCACCGTATTCACACTGACGCCACATTTGACAGGGACGGCCAAGCTTTCTTTTGCCTTGGGGATTCGAATCCAGCGCTGGCTTCGGAATATGAAAATAATCCCTTCGCAGCGTTTGGCAAATCCAACTCTAGTTGCGACGCTTGATCTGGCGGTCGATCGAGCTGTCATGGCATTTCTCCAACAGCTCTACGTTGGTGATTTTTATTTTTTAATTATTTTTAATAAAACTTTGCCCCTCTCTAGGAATTTCTTCCTGTATCGTGGGTGCGTTTACAAACATACAAACTCACATACGCAACACCCAGAGCCGAAACAACTATCTGTAGATCATACAAATATTTGTTCCAAGCGGGCATCGAACCCGCGACACGCAGCGCAGCAGTCAACCGCTCAACCACTGCGCCAACCGTGTACCCAAAATGATGGTGATGGTCTCAGTGTGCAACGAATACAGTGGTTGAAGATGACTTAGATCTGGCGTGAGATGTCTTTTGTGACCTTCCACGTTTCGCACGGATTTGACATTTGACCCGACGATTTTGAGTTTAATTCTTCGGGTCAGTTTCCGCGCTTGCCAAACAGTGTGCTTATTCCGAGTTTTTTAACGTACTCACTCGTGATAACGTAAACGATTTCTTATGTCAAAATGTAAACGATTTCTTATGTCAAAATGTATACAATTTCTTATGTCAAAATGTATACAAAAAAAGATGTTTCTCCTTACCGTCACCAGATGGCGCTTATCCAGTTTCAATACAAATTGACGTTAACGTTAACTCGATTGAGCAAAAACTCGCACTAAGGCCTCAGGTCTCAGCTGCGCAAAGGTAGCTCTTGCTTTGGCGATCCTTGAAGTGCAGTCCTCTTCACTACCTCAAGTGAGACGAGCCCATGGTAAGATAAAAATCTCGTCTCGTAGTGATTCTTTCAGAATCTAGAAAATATCTCCAAAAAAATATCACCGTTTCTCCCTTTATTTCTGATGAATCTGTTACGATAAAATTTACACCCGTCCCATCTTTCTTCAACCATTTACCTAAAATATACTTGGCAGTAAATATATAACGCTGTAACAAGCGTGGCAATAACACGAGTGTGAGTAATTTAGCTTGAGCGGCGATTTGTCGCGGGTCTCCCGGGCCCGCAATAACACGGCGGCACGCTCTAATGACTCGCTGTAGGGTTAAGTGTTCCGTTACTGAGCTCTTAGACGGGGTCCGAGAGACCGGGGGCTTAGGGTCTTGGTACCGAAGTGGAGAGAGAATTTTCTTAGGGTGCCTGTCTTAAGAAGTTGTTAATGTATTACATATTTGTAAAACACTAAAAAAAATCAGCGAGTGAAAGTACTCATGATTTTAAACAATTTTTCAGACGATCAGCTGTTCCATAAGGCAAATATTGCATTATGTATGAAACAGTAGTATTTTCTGTAATTTCTGCCTACCCCCATGGGATATGTATGGAGAGTGCTTGCACCCCCTAAACGGTTATTAGTGTTTTACAAATAACTCGTATAAAAATACGTACTTATTGTAATGGATATTGAAGAAATAATAAATGCAACAACGAATAGAAAACCATCACAAATTCTAAACTCCAAACAATAAAAGTCTGCAAAAGCCATTAGGATTAAACATGCATACGCCATTTGACTTGAAGCATCAGATCCGATCCCATTGTTAACTTAAAGTTAACAGTAACATTCCTAAAGTTGGCACTATTCAGACTTTTCCAATGCTGACGGAGTTGCCAACTTCATAAAATGAATCCACTTTAATTACAATATTTGCAACACTTCTTGCAAATTGAAAGGCGAATTGAATCAAATCTAAAACTTAGAGCATTCAGCCGACTCTGTCCTGCTTGCTGGCTCGGAAACTCGAATAATAAATTGAAATGGAAAATTACTGAAAATGTTAATATTCATTCGTGAAATGGCTTATGAGAAATTCAAAAACTTTATTAGTGTCACATCTTGAACTTATGACCAGTTGATACTGGATTGAGTATAATAAGATATATCAAAGTACTGAAGCGATCTAAAACTATCGTATCGTAACGTATCGATCGGTTTTAAGAATTTGTAGCTTTAAAAGCGTGTCAAAGTTCCAAAGTTTGACAGGTTTTCGTGTAAAAGTAGAGTGTGATTTGTACCTAACTTCATTTATATGTAAATTTGGGGCAACTATATACTCTATCTAGACATGAAGCGATCAACGTCACTATCTTATATTTATCCAATAGTCCACATCTATTAATTTGTGTTTTGAAAAAAGCCAATACCTGTATGTTAAATTATATTGTGATTTTCAATTAGACGTACAGATAGACAAAAAAGCACTGACGCAATAAATTTTCTTAGACAACCCGTCGTTGTTTTAGGTCATGTTAAATGGAATACAATATCGTTATATGAAAGGCTGAGAGACGAGATTAATAATCTTCCTCCTCCTGAATTCAATCTTCAGGTAAGGAGTCCTACACACGACGCGACAAAGGAACTTGCGACAATACTGACGCGATTTCAAGTATAATTTTGTTTGTTCACATAGACGATATATTTATCTATTTATGTAACTTAACATTACATCGCGCTTGTACTCTCCAAAGGGTAAGACAGAGGTACCTATTATAGTACACCCAAATATCATTTAGGGCAAGCCTGTTGCCATCAAACGGGCGCAAGTCCAGACTCCATTCAGATAGGAAAAAACGATAACACTTCACCCGACCCAGGCATCGAACCTGGCACCGCATGCTCATCAGTAACGCTTGCGACCACTAGACCAACGAGTGTTTTACATGGTAGAGAGAGAATATATAGAGTGAAAAACACAAAGAAGCTGCTTATTTCTAAAGCAATATCTGCCAGCAGACCTTTGGCATGAGAGTAGGAACACTTGACTAGTGCAGTGAGTGTGAGTTCAAGTATCGAAAAGGTACGTAATCATCTCACAGTAAAATCGGCGTACTGACGTTTTTGGCAAAGGCAACCAATAGATTGTCAATTTAGTTCGATTAAATAGGAATCAGGGCAGACAGCATGTGTTTTTATCGTTTTTCCGTATAAAATTCGTTGCATCTTTCCAATTAAATCTTCTTATTTTTGTCCCACTATACAGAAAACTAGATGTTTCAAATCACAACGGGGCTACAGAAATTTAAAATCAATTTGAAACGAAAAAGAGATAAACACTTACATCTATAAGACTTAACGTGCGAGAGAATGAGATAGAATATAATTTGGTGAATTCACTTCTATCTCGTGAAAACTGCAGACATGTTTTTTGTATCTTTGATATTAGAAAACATTTTTTTCATCTTTTCAAATGCTTTGTTTGCCGTTACAGCCATATTCTTTTTTGTAATTGATAGGCTCGCGGTGACCACTATCTCACCTGATGGTAAGCGATGATGTGGTCGTCGGAGAAGCCCGCTTGCCTAGAAGTATATTCACTATTGAGTTAAAGACCCACACCCTTTAGGGCATGTCGGTTATCAGCGCACGGACGCGCGTCGCAAGGCCCTCGATACATAACTCCTTACAATGGCAATTTCACGCTCTTGTCTTCTGATTTATATGAAGTCTTGACTTATTGCTGTTTCATTTGGTTATGAGTTATGCGAGCGTTTTACCTGCTGCCTCGGTTTGATATACATTACGTGTTAAAAGGAGATTAAATGATTCAATCTCATTTTGTAATGGTGATGGATTATTCTTCTTTTCGTGTCGATTTTCTCAAAATTTAATTTTGACAAGCTAGTGTTTAGAAATCGGTGTTTATACGACTCTATCATTGGACTCGTTTAAATTCTTGAAGTTGCGGGTGGTTATGCACGACGGGCTCTAAAAGAGATGGTGACCCATGTCTTGCAAAGAAGAATTATTGCAAGCAATTTTTCTTATAAGTTGTAATTTTTTTTATTTTTTTGTGGATACTGTTATTTAAATGCCGTCAAATGTACTAGCCAAAGTTATTTACTACTATACTTATTTGGATTTTATTATATGTCACAAACAGAGCACAAAACGCCCCACTGGTAGTGGCCGTGTTGTGTGTTCCAAAAGCCCAGATGCAAATAGGTACTACGTAAATAAGGTCGTTTTCTGTAACTAGGTATGAACCTAATATAAGATACTAAGTGTGCCCAGCATTATAAAAAGCATCTAATTTATTAATGTAATGCCAACAATATAATTCAGATAAAAATTCTCAATTCAAAATCCAGTGTCGGATTTGTACACAAAAATGTTTCAAACAGACTTAGCAAACGTGCAATGGACGTAGACGCGTAAAACTTTATATTTTCAGACTGTTTCATAAAGTTTGTATTTGGGTTTCTAAAATATAATCCAGATACAAACTAACATATTCAGTAGAATGTAGGGCGCTGGGCGGCACTCAGAGTGTTTCTCTTTGATTTACACTGCCATTTTGTTTATGAGCCGTGTAAGACCCGTGATATTTTAGTTTTCTATGTTTTATTTACGAACGCTTTCAGAAATTTGCTGGCATTCTCAGCTGTTATGTTCCAAGCTTTAATATTATTCGAATTCACAACGTAATCGGTTGATACAATCTCGTTGGTAACGTCTAGTAGGCATTTGAGTGAAGGTACCCACGATATTACTATGCCTTTTCATTTGAGTTATCTATTATAATACTTGAGTGAGGACGTAGCTTATCAAGGTGACATAAAGCTTTAGAATAGAAAGAGGCTGACTGTCACACACAATCATGATCGACAGTGACGACGCTTTACAAAGTCGTACTTCTTCGAAAACTCTTTTTGCCTAGCCTCATAGCAAGTTTTTTTTAGCTCCGCTCTTTGTTATTCTTAGCTAGACGCATCTTTGCTCTGTTATCTCTTCTGCATATAAAGATTCTATACAAGTGACATTTTACCAATGAAAGTGTCGCAATTGTGATTGGAAAAATGAACAAATCTTATGGTATTGTCAAGCACTATCGCAATGTCACGAGATGAATCTCTTACATTGTGGGCATTTCGATCACCACTATCACTGACATCGAGTTTCATTATTTCTTAAAAATACAATCTAACTCGGTGTGCCATAATTAATTTTTGTCACATATCGTATACAACAGCTATAACACAATCCCCAGTTTGTCAGAACATAGTTTGTAAAGCTCTTCGTTATCAAGAGAGCAATTTAACGCAGAGATGCTCTCTTAGGGAAATCTATTTCGTGTATGAACAAACTAGGAAATCTCTTCTTGTGGAGACTACAATATACTTGGATTGAAATCATCGTATATTAATCTCACATACTTATATCTGGGGACGTATTATACGTAGACGTACCTACGTGTCTATGCCATCATAATTCCACTGTGTAAAGGAGTTAGTTCATTTATTTTTAAATACCGAGAAATTACAATACAAAATAATATATAACTACAGTTGTGTCAAATTATTGATTAATTATCTTATAAAACAAGATCATTTATCCATCGCGAAATATTGCAATCGACATCTTCTTGGTTCATCGGCCACATCCACATCAATGTCTAGGTAGGGCTGCTCCATCGTCGAAGCCGAATAACCTGGCTGTTGGTTTAAATGTATGTCTTGTGCCGCGAATGCACATGCTAGTTGCACGGATTATTGAGATGATAATTCTTGATCTAAGCAAACCCATCACTACACTAAAGGACCTATTCCAGCGGTCAGCGATTGCAGCTCCAAGATGTTTTACGAAGGTAGACATTTTGTAAAGTGAATACTCCATCAACGGATGTAACAAGAGGGGTGAATGTTGCATGTAGCAGTTCACAAGCGTTAGTGCTTTTTGTCCTGTATAGCTCCTTCCTCTGTTTTACAGTGAAACCATGATCATCTGTCGCAATGGTAGCTGGTTGAACGTTTGTATTGATGGATTAAAGCCTCGAGGCGATATTAAACTGAAGCTTTGTTGGCAATTCGGCAACCTTGATAAAATTAATATCACTAACAATGTATGAGACGTTTATTTAATTCACCTTCAGGCTGGTTGGAGTGGAGGTCCTGAGAATCGAGGTAAATGACGTGTGATGGGAGAAGCTTATATCTAGAAGTGGACTAATATAGGCTGATGATGATGATATAGCAGGAAAAACGCATTGGAACATAATGTAGCACGGTATTTCTTCAGGATTGCTCAATAACCCAAATAGCCACCCGCATTAGACCCACGTGGTGGACTCCCTCTTACAAAGAAGAGCCTTGTAACCCAGTCCCAGCAAAACTAAATTGTTCTTTTACAAAATACAAAATCATCAACTTCAATTTAAATCCCTTTAAGCGATCAAGCACATGCAGGTGTAATTAAGCGTTGCTGAACAAAGTAGTCAATTGGGAGTACGCTTCATGCAGATGAGATGACGCAGATACGACGAGTCTTTGAGCGGCGTCTTTGGACGGGCTCTAACGAATCCTGTGTTAAGATTATGCGGGTACTTGAGATCGAAGGTGGATACGTGATTGTTTAATTTTGAAGGAAGAATTTATTTAGACTTATTTATTTAGTTTTTAGAAGTATTTTTATTAATGGTGTTCGTGTTTTTATTATGAACTGAAGGTATAGACAAAGCTTGATTCTAAGCGATTGTGATTGGCGAAATTTCAAAATGTAAGGGACTGATCGCGTGGCATTTCTACATATAGTGCTTGGAATGCCCATACTTTATTGACGTTTCGACAAATGTTATCGCTATAGTTTCGATGATAGAATCGCATTTTTTTAGAGCCTATGGTCAAAGGTAACCACAGACAGGCACGAAGCGATTTGTCATAGAATTGTTCTGAGGATAATTTATACATTGAACAATTTTTGAAAAAGAATCGTTATATATGTCTATCTGTCTTGAAGCTATGCACTATTGGATCCAAAAACGTTTTATAGAAGTTTTATGTTATCTTTCAGGTGATACAAAATTATTCATTAAACAAATTCCAGGACTTGATGAACGCTATTGATGCCGCTTTAAATATGGCTACCTACTAGGCCCAAATTGTCTTTGGATTAAATCACCATCTGCATCGACTCGAAAAGAAGAAGACATAGCAATATGAATACAACAATCCCACCAAACAAGTTTTGTGTAATTTGGAAATTGTGTCAAGAGACCATAGAATACAAAGATATTCTCAAACTCTGTGAAATTGTCTCAAGCCTTTCCATAAACCAAAACTCGTGTACAAATTCGACAATACTCTACCGCTACCTGAAGGTACCGTCGACAGATAAATCGCGGCGATAATTGTATCGCCAACAATAAATACCGGTGATAGGCCGACGCTTGTCACCCGCCTTATCGCTCTTTTGTGCTGACTGTACTAGATTAGCGCGAGGTTACACTGGGCTAGGCGACTTGATTTGAGGCTAGGTATTTTGAGTTAGATAGTGTATTTCTAAGATCTAGGTTTTAGAACCAAAACCGTATGCTATATATTCATGACTTGGTTTTGTGACTATCTAACTAAAAGACAACGCACAGTCATCTTAAATATTATAGAAACATATCAATTGCAATTTAAAAAAAAAACTCTCTTTTCATTCAGTCGATTCAAAGGATCACCTTGTCTGATAAGGGCGCCTTTTAAACACTTGTACGAAATATGATCGTACTTTTTATTTTGGGTACAAAAATATGTTTAGAACCAAAATATCTATCGATTAAGTATTCAAACTTCTGAAAAAACATAGATTTATAGTACAAACATGGTTAAAGCTGATAAAGGTAAGTCAAGAAATCTTTATTTAAAACACACAATGTATGCTTATGACTACCCATACAACGTTCGACAGGATACATTAGCGAGCGCTATCAGCATGAAACTTTAATGGATGAGCGTCATATGCAAATTGTATGATAGTAAGTCGGCAATGCAACTATACTTAGAACAAACTTACATGATGCGCACACACGAGCCAATTTCAACAAGATGAACTTTGACCCATTTCACTTAATAGCAAGTTGGAGCTAATGCTGAACATACCCTATTACTGTTTGAACGCTTGACATTTAATGTCTGTTAGACATGGCATTTGAAATAGGGATGCATTTGACATGTTGGTCTGTTGGCCAGGTAGTAGCGAGACTGACACACGTCCAGGATAGTAAAGCAGTAGTTATGAATAAGACAATAATAAAAATATAAAGAAAAGAGAGAAAAGAAAAAAGAAAAGAAAAAAAGAAAAAAGGAAAGAAAATTATAAATAAAAGAAAACAAAGTAAGAAAACCGGCCAAGTGCGAGTCGGACTCGCGCACGAAGAGATCCGTACCAATATCGCAAACAATTGCAAAAAAATCACGTTTGTTGTATGAGAGCCCCACTTAAATATTTATTTTATTCTGTTTTTGGTATTTGTTGTTATAGCGGCAACAGAAATACATTATCTGTGAAAATTTCAACTGCCTGGCTATCACGGTTCATGAGATACAGCCTGGTGACAGACAGACAGACGGACCGCGAAGTTTTAGTAATAGGGTCCCGTTTTTACCCTTTGGGTACGGAACCCTAAAAAAAGAGAAAAGTAATTTTAATAAATAGTTATAAAAAAGCGATGGACAGACTGTAAAATATAATGTCAGTGTGAAAGGGGGTGATTATTAAGATGACGAACAATAGAAAAGTTTTGAAGAAATAGTCATTTGCCGTCACCTCCAAATAAATTGTAATAGAATATGTGTAGGTATGAGGATGATGCTTTGTTCGTTTAATTCATCATCATCATCATATCAGCCGAAAACCGTCCAATGCTGGACATAGGCCTCCCCCAAGCATCACCACACTAACGGATCAGTGGATCCCCGCAACCTTCACCAGGTCATTGGTCCACCTGGTGGGAGGCCTTCAAACGCATCGTCTTCCGGTTCGCGGTCACCATTCCAGAACGTTTCTGCCCCATCGGCCATCCGTTCTGCGAGTAATGTGCCCTGCGCACACGTTCGTTTGTTCGTTTAATTTTACATTGTGTTTAAATTCTACAAAATAATTACATTTCAAATCATAACAGAAACAATAATCAAATACAAAGCAATCAGAAACAGTAATAAATAAAAAAAAATACTATGTATAAATCAAAAACTGTTTACATGTCAAACCATAAAAAGCACAAAAACAACCATGTCTGTTCCAATTAACATAAATCAACTAAGAATTAAATGTCAATTAAATTACTGCTCACATGTCCAACCATAAAAAGCTCAAAATCTTAATTTAATCAAATGAGAATTAGATGCCAAATTGATAAAAAAAAATTTTTAACAGAAATACCATAATCATCCATAAGAGTCAAAATAAATACACGTACTGTTTGCATTTGACTCTTATGAGTCAAATGCAAACTACAAGTCAATTAAAATTAAACACACATTAAGTAATTAAAATGTCAATACCATATCAAATATATCACACACAATTCATCTGGAATCAACGTCAAATCGGATACTGAATATAAACTAAACATTTTTGTAATAGGAAGGCTTTCTAATGGAGATACGGTTGACTTTTCTCAGGAAAAACATAAACTGGACCAACTATTTATCGGTTAAACCGATGCGCTAGAACTAGAACTTGTGCGAACACTCACCAATAAAAATAACTTAAAAAAGGCCGTGAATATGAAAACCGCCGAGATGATTGTTGGAAAACATGGCAGGCTCAACGTGATGGTTTAATATAAATGCAGATAGTGTCGCAAGCAATGGCGCTGAGGTAAACAATTGGTCTTTCGGACGGTGAATTATTCATCAGCCGTGAATTACAGCCATACGGCGGCGATGGGTGAGAGTATGCGCCGCAGATGCGGTGCCAACTATTTATTATGCCTATAAGCGATATATAAAGTTAAAAAAAGGAAACGATATAAATATTTTTATTCAATTCTTAAAAAACCAGCAACGTTGTATACAGGTTTTATGAATCCATGATACTACTCCGTGTCGATGTCAAAGACCCTATGATGCTAGAAACAAAAACGGAGGCGATTGGTTTTTATATTTGTATAAACATGATACACCTGCAGTAAAACTTGGAGTTTCTAGTGTACTGTGTTTGAAACAGATATGATGACCATTGAGATGACGCGTGGCTAAACAGAGAAATATGCTAAAAAACAATAACCCTCCATCCTTGTGCTGTTGTGCTTTTTGCAAAATGAATTTTGTTGAAGTACTTTTTCATTTAGTGTTTCACGGGTTTTTTTAAATGGAATATGGGATGATGATAATTCATTCAACTGCACTTACTCGTAGATATAATTTTACAAGCTTTATATTACCTTGCTTTTGGAGGAGCTCGTGGCTAAATAATAACAGCCGCACGGGTCGATCTTCAAGGTTAAGCAACGCTTGACGAGGTCGGTAGTCAGAAGCCTGAGATCTGACACCAGTCTTACCAAGAGGTATCGTGTTACCCAGTTAGTGGGTTGTGGAGGTCAGATAGGCAGTCGCTCCATATAAAGCAATGGTACTCAGCTGAATCCGGTAAGACTGGAAGCCGACCCCAACAATAATTGGGAAAAAGGCTAGGCTGATGATGATATTACCTTGCTTTTGTATGTGTGTTTGGCAACTAGAAATCCATTTCCCAAGAACTTTCTGGCCGCCGATTAAGCTGCAATGTATCGTACTTACATAGGTTACTTAGGAACCATTGAAATAAAATGATACTATGAAGCTAGTCTCATGATGGAGCCGGCCATAGCAACTCCTTAACCAGAAAGATATTAACACCAGAACGTATTTTAGCTCATTGGATATGTACTGACAAACGATATTACTTTCCGTACCAAAAAGTCCATTAAAAGTTAAATATATTTTTAATTATAATTATTTATGTTTAACACAGAAAAAAAGATGTACACCGTCTGTAACATTAGTGTTTGTCCCCTGTGTACACACGTGTGCAAAGCGTTTGTTTGTCTGGTGTGACGTTAAGAGAATCACAATCGTATAGAGCTGCCTCATTATCACCATTTGTTATTACTAAATATATCATTCACGCAAACACATAATATTTGAACAAATGTTTCTGAGGTACATTCAAAAGTTAATTGGTTGGTTTCATTCTAAGGGAAGTATATAAAACGGATTTTATTTAAGATAGGCTTTATGTAGTGCAAGTCGGTAAGCAGAGTGTTTATCTTGTATTTTTGTGTTACTTTAATTCTGTGGTTTATACATTTTCGTAAGTAAGTACTAGCTTGAAAACGACTGTCAGTTTTAGTGCCAGGCCACTTAAAGTTTCAAGTGTTTGAAATTCTTCGAAGACACTTCATGAAATGTGAAGAAATAAAGTTTTCTCAGTTTTTTTAAACGTTAGGTAAGTCAGGTAACTTAGTTAAATGAATGAATGTTAATTTAAGAGCTAGACAGTTTGCCTCCTTTATTATTTAGAAGGATAGAAGATCCTTTCTGTTAAGGTCTGATTTGTGGGCTGAAATATCTGAAACCAAAATGTTAAAGTAGGTACCACTCAACCTAACCTAACCTAATCAATTACTTTGCTTCATCCCGATATCGTTGAAGACCTAGGTAGTCTCGGTCAGTACTTGTCTTAAGTTACTCACCCACTCAACACACGCCTACACACACCTACACGCTTGGTAACTCGCTCTACTCACATCAGTGAGTTTGAAATTCATCTCAAATCGAATACACTCAATACTCAGTAAACACATATAATTATAATCTTATATTACATTATAATAACTAAAATCACTGGTTCGGGGTCGTTGGGCCGTGAACAGATAATTTGTTTGCATTATAACTTAGCTAAGCCGTAGGCGGGCGTCAAACGACTTTGATTCACAAACATTTGCTTACAGAGATGTTAGGGAGGCGTTCCAATGGTGCGACGAATGCATAAAATATTACAAGAGGCAATGATCAAAATGCCTAATAAAGGGGTTTAATCACGTGAAATTTCGATAGTGGTTGACAATCCCATACATTTTTGACATTTTCCCAATCGTCAACGAACCGTTTTCGTTGATATAATAAGATTAAGGTTATTATTATTATTACAAACTTTATTTCGATCTTTATATATACCCTTACTATCGTGTGTGTGACCGACAAATAGTAATCCATTTTTCTCACTTCCGGGCATGTGATTATGCTGGAACTTGGCGCACATAATTATGTTACTTTGGAAGCATTGATATAGTTATGGAGCTGATTAATGATGAAGCCAAGCAAGCAGAAAATATAGCACCATCGTGTTTGGGCTCATTGGATGTGCATTACATTTAGTACTTTTCGGTTCAAAAAGCATGTAAAAAATACTCAATACTTATTCAATCTTCAAATTTGGAACTTATTTGTTTCATATCGGAGCCATCATTAAGTCCTGATGGATAGTCTAGTTGGTAGGGGTGGGATAACCTGCTTTCCCAGACAGAGGGTGATTCTGATACGAATTTATTGCTATGGCAGTATTTTATAAGTCTAGGTGGCTATAACTTATCAAACGCGATGAGTCTTCTTGTGGAAGACTAACATACTCGTAAATAATGGTGCAGTACTGTGTAAGTTGCACTTTCTTTGTAAATTTTATTGAATTGCTGTTGCAAAAAATACGTGTCGAATATTTTTTGACAATCTAACTGACGGACTAAATCATCCCTATTAAAAGAAAACATTCAAAATAAACTTTTCCATCAAACAACATGAGCAAAATACGTCCTTTGAATTGAAAATTTAATTAAACTAAAATTGATGTTGTATATTTATCTTCTGAAATGAGATATTTTTATTAACAGTTTGTTTTATTTACTCTCGCGAGGTAATGTAGTTCGTACCCATGAGTAATTTCTATTACAATGAGAATTAATGTAGCTTCGCTTACATCTTATTTTGTTTCAGTGTTTCAACCAACGACTGTTACTTTCTAGAAAATAAATTAAGTAATTTGGAAGTATTTTATGTGTATTTAAGACCAGTTGTGGCCCCGGCCGCAACTTACAAGTTGTAGGACGTGGGTTCGAACCCAGGTAGGCACTTTACTTTGTGTAAATTATTACATCATCACTGCTCTCGAAACGGTGAAAGAAAACATCGTGAGGAAACCGGCATGTCCTAGAAACAAAAATTCGAAGACATGTGACATGCTCCAACCGGCACTAGCCCCCGTGGCTGATTAAGGCCCATTCCCTCTCACGGAGAGGAGACCTGTGTCCCAGCAGTAGGAACATTAAAACGCTGATGATGAAGTGTATTTATAAAAGACACTGTTGCATAATTATTCTTAGTACCTAATTACCTATTCTTAACATTTCATTATCATAAATAAATATGTACCTGGTCTTAACTAAATTATTTAAATAAAATTTATTTGCCTAACCGGCTTTGGTTAGTTAAGCAAACATATTTTTAACCTTGGATTTTAGACTTTCTCCAGAGAAGTCATAGACAATTCCCAAAAAATCTAAAAATGTGTCTCCCATACAAATTTTAGTTAGCTGACGAAAACTTTGCGACTTCGCTTTTTACAGTTTTTAGGGGGTGTCTCAGAGTGTCGCATTGTATGACTACTTTTGCTGCCTTGAGCTCTACCTATAAAAATAATTGTATGTGTAAATGAATAAATAAATATATAAACTTTGCATGGAAAACCAATTTCTTTTTTAGGAATTGCTTATGACTTCCTTGGGAAAATGTTGATCATTTACCATCTTGTTTTGAAAATATGACCGCAACTTTCTATTTACAACCCACCCTTTATAAGTTACCGCGGATATCATTTGTAAAGGAAACATTTTGTAGCTACATTTTACCTACATTTTAGTCGCACGTAAGGAAACCCACCCTTAATAGTGTGTAGTCAATGAGGCGTGCAGTGCTTTGACACCCGTTCCCGTCACGTAAACGTTCGCGTTAACGTTACGTTCACAAATTCGTTTCAAACATGTTCTCGTTTCAGACAAGGCGCTGTGTTATTTGCTTATTGGGAATTAATATTACGAATTGATTCTGGTTTCATGAGGGTTTGGTCTAAACATAATCCTTTTATATGATCGACATATTGAGTGCTATTGGGGTGTTGTCTACAGATTATTGAAGTGATTAAATAAATAGCTGTATTTTTTTCTTTGATATGTTTATTATAAAAATTGATTGTATTGCAAATATTGAAATTTGCTAAATTTGTGTGAAATATCGATTTTAAATTCTTATTTTGTTAAATAGTGTATACCCTAATGGGTAGTTTTTGAGTCACCATAACCTAACTATATGACCAATGTATCACCAAAAAGACACTAATAAATACTTTGACTTTGATAGACCAAACTACCAAACCATGCTACTGTTTAAACCACTAATCCACAAATAAGATGAATCCAGCATCTCAGATTGTATATTGTAGAACTAAGAGCCAGATACATAATATGAATATGATAATGTGAACGTCATCCGCAAGCATACAAACTGCACACGTACAAGCTCGATATTAACGATAATTACAAGCGGTTTATATTAGCAGTAGAATTAATAAGCCGTTACCGAGATTTACAACTTGCAGTGAGCGTGAACGCGATAAATCTGCTATAAAAAGTAATAAAAACTGCTTTAAAAAAGAAAATTAATAGTATCGAGTGCATTATGCGGTCCGGCTGCGGCGACGCATCCCAAACACATTAATTTGCGAGGAAGAGTCGTTGCGGAGCGTGTAGTGCCGCAGTCGCCGCGCAGTCGTCCCGCAGTCGTCCCGCAGTCACCCCGCAGCTGCACCGCAGCCGCCGGTGGATTGACGACGGGGGTAATTAACGGGATTTAACGATTAATGTTGTTTTGGTGTAATGCGGTCGGCGGCGCGCGTGACGATCTGCCTCGCTGCCTCGCTGCCTCCGACCAGACGAACAATTAAATTACGGCTAAATGAAAATGTCTGACTAATTAGATGTGCGTGAATGAGCTGCTTTGTTTTTGACGGTGAGTTGTGGGACCTGTTTGAAATCTAGTGTTAACTTTAAAGCATCGTTCAGTTGATAAGATGGTCGTCTGTTAAATAATTATAAACAAAATACTTAGGCTTGCAACAAAAACTTAACACGAGAGTTGGTTGCTAAAACAAGATTAAATAAGAAATATATCATGCACAATTGCCTGCAAGAGGGCCTTATACATACTTTAATTTTTGTAGTTTAGGACTTATTATTTATCGATCTTATTTTTGATCGACTTTCCAAAAAGGAGGAGGCTCCATTTTCGATTGTATGTTTGCTTTTCTTTGTGTATGTTCACCGATTTCTCTGTCAATTCTTGTTTACAAAAAAACATAACCGACTTCCTACAAAGTGAAAAATACCTTCTCTTTCGGAAGTCGGCGTCAAAAAACGAAGAAAAGAAAACAAGAAATCCGACTTTTTAGTTGTGTTTTTATTTGGCAGTCGGTTGTACATTTTTGTAAAAAAAAAAATTGTGACGTAAATTTTGTGGTTGAGACATTCTACTAGTGTTGTGTAAACACCTGTTATGAAATAATACAAAAGTTAAACATTATTTATTTATTCAATATCATTTTAAATTATATAGGTATTATCTGTACCGTTTCACAAGAAGGCAATTATTTTGTCATACATTTACGTACGTTTGCAAAGTAAAGACTAGTTCGAGGCTAAAGTGTTTAAGTTGCTCAAATCTCTAACTCCTCAAATATTTCACACCTAATTATTAAATAAACATAGCGAGAGTACGTAGATTGCAAACACTAGATCTTAGAGAGGCAAGTACATGCAAAGTGAACATGGCGGATGAAACATGGAACTAGATACTTTTAACATTATCTAGCTCATAAACAGATATAATTCAATATTCTAAAACTTGACTGATAAACAACCTACATATATTTATATACAAAAGTGAGGGGGAAAAGAGCTCATTGCGCATCAGAAAATTCGTCCGCATTGATGTCAATTTCCCTTTGGAATGCGCTCCCTCAGAATATCAGGATGGCAACCAGTCGGTTGAGTTTCAAATTGAAGGCACGCGAGCACATCCGCCAGAAGTTTGCAGAATTATCACAGAGTTGATTTGTTGGCTTCAGTTTCTCAATAAAAATATTTATATGTATGTGTCTAAGTATATATTTGTTTATTAAATTGTTTTTATTTTTTATTCTTTTCTATATTTGTTCTTTCATTAGTTGCACCTGCCATATTTTATCTCTGCACCACCAAGTTCGACTGGTAGGAAATGCCTAAGGCATTAAGTCCGCCTTTATACTTGTGCATTCACACAGTTTTTTTTACATGGAGTGGATGCCTCTATAACGCAGTAAATGGGTAACACGATATCCCTTGGTAATACTGGTGTCTGGCTTAATAAAAATCAGTGTTTACCAACTGATAAGCAGATTCGAAATTCAATATTCTAAGAAGAAATTGATTAAAGAATCTGCTAATCCGTTGCTAAACAGTTCAGACCCACAAGCGCCACCCAGAGTTATCTTACTAACTCCGAGTTAGTAGCTAACAGGCCGATTATGTATGATATATTGTTACTAGCTTCTGACAGCGACTTTGCCCGCGTGAATGTCGAAAATTATCCCAAGGGAACATATTCCCGGGATAAAAATAAGTATTATATGTGCTATTCCAGACTATCATCTATCTCTGTATCAAATTTCATCCAGAACCGTCCAATTTTTTAAGCTTTAAGAAGTAACAAGCATACAAAATCACACACTTACAAACTTTTGCCTTTATAATATTAGTGTGATATTAAACCCCGTGTTAGCACTAACCCTGAGTTAAGTTTTTGACGCAAGTGCATCTATGCATGGCGTATTTAGACTTCCTCTACGCTAAACAAACAACAAGATAAATTAAACACTAAGGTTCTCAGTAAATCTTAAGGTTACCCCTAACCCAAAATTCCTAGTGGGTACAATAAAGACGATAGCTGAATTAACGAGTTACTCATCTGCCAAACAAACTGTGATCACTGAAACCAAACAAAATACTAACAAATATAACATTATACCACTGGACTGACTTTATTCTCCAAAGGATGAAGCAGAGGTGCACTTTATACCACTCACACAATAGGAATGACAACTGATTTTTTTTTTGGACACATATTTTTATCTTTTGACTCGTTAACATAAAATGACGACGATATGATGCGTTGAAATATCATGTGACGTCACGCCGTTAGTAAACTTTATACTAGCGTAGTGATGTCACAAGCCCCACTCATGATAAACTTTATATTTGTATTTTTTTATTGATATGGTAAGGCAAAAAATACGTGTCCAATATTATTTGATAATCTCACTGACGGACTATATAGAATTAGTTTTGTTCTATCCAGAAAACATCCCTATTTGCCACTTAATTTAACCAAATAGGCCAATAAAACGAATAAATAATTCTGTTTCAGAAGTTTTAAACTACTTTGCTATCGTATGTGTGACCGGCAACTAGAAATCCATTTTTCAAGCACTTACTGACATTCGATTTAGCTGAAAACATTGCTAAAATAATATGGTTTTATGAAGCTTGTCTCATGATGGAGTCGGCAAGTAGCAATATCAACTCCTTAACCAGACAAGATAGCATTACCGTTATTACATTTAGTAACTTTCAGTTCCAAAAGACAGTTTAAAAAACATACTCAATACTTATTAAAAATATCAGTAGGTATAAAAATTGCCTAGCTATTTTTAGGGTTCCGTACCCAAAGGGTAAAAACGGGACCCTATTACTAAGACTCTGTCCGTCTGTCTGTCTTTCACCAGGCTATATCTCATGAACCGTGATAGCTAGGCAGTTGAAATTTTTACACATGATGTATTTCTGTTGCCGCTATAACAACAAATACTAAAACAGAATAAAATAAATATTTAAGTGGGGCTCCCATGCGACAATGTATGGGAGGCCCACTTAAATATTTATTTTACGTATTTATTTTTCCGTTTTATGCGATAATGGTACGGGACCCTGGTGCGTGAGTCCGACTCGCACTTGTCCGGCTTTTTCTAAACAAAAATATACCCATTTATTTTCTTTGAGTTATTTGAATCTTTATTGTTTCGTCTACTTGTCTGGATTTAATCTTAATCACTCCAGTAAAGCAATCCAATACTATTTTTTTTGTGTCACATTCTCCTAATTTGCTCCTTGTACCAGTCTCTTTGATTACGTGGCAGTGAGAGCAAATAAAACAAATAAACGGGTCTTTTGTCAGCTCGGCAATCAGTGTGGCCCAAATAAACGCCACCCTGAAGAAACACTCGCTTTAAATAGTGCTGTTACAACAGAGAGAGGCCCTTAACTACCCTTGTAGTTCTACTGGGGAGTTTGATAGAAGGACGTATGAATGTACAGAAAATACGTAAGAGATGCAATAAGGAGGAATAATCTTTTTACAAGCTTTTATTTGACTTGCAATGTATGTATACGTTAGTGTGTTCAAGTCAAATCTTGTAACTGAATTTTAAAGCAGTTATCCTCCACCGATTAAGATGAAATTTTGCATACCGTTTAGTTTGGATGACAATGCATGGTTAGCTAAGTGACGTCATTCTAAATCTAATATGGAGGACGGACCACGATGGCGGACTAGTATTTTTTACTGCACTGCCATGGTATGAAAGGGTTTCCTGAGAAGAATACGCACCTCGGGTCCTGACGCCTCGGGTCCAGGAGCGACGGACTTGGGGACATCCGTCGCCCCTAGACCCATTTAGGGAAGCTGGAAGAGGGCGTTGTCCGCCCTCCGCCGACGCCCGGTTCATCTACAGCGGATCGAAATTTAACCTACATAACAACAGCAGAGAACAGTGGAGACCCAAAGTTAACGACCGCAGCCGCAACAAATGTTGTTCATATCAAGCCTGACATAGCGATTGTGCTTCATAAAGTGAGTTAAAAAGAAATAAGGATAATTTTTCAACCGACTTCCAAAAGGAGTTCTGAATTCGTCTGTATGTTTTTGTTTATTTATTTCGCTATTACTCCGCCAATTATTAACCGAATTTGATGAACCTTTTTTAGGGTTCTGTACCCAAAGGGTAAAAACGGGACCCTATTACTAAGACTCCGCGGTCCGTCTGTCTGTCTGTCTGTCTGTCTGTCTGTCTGTCTGTCTGTCACCAGGCTGTATCTCATGAACCGTGATAGCTAGACAGCTGAAATTTTCACAGATGATGTATTTCTGTTGCCGCTATAACAACAAATACTAAAAACAGAATAAAATTAATATTTAAGGGGGGCTCCAATACAACAAACGTGATTTTTGTGCCGTTTTTTGCGATGATGGTACGGAACCCTTCGTGCGCGAGTCCGACTCGCACTTGGCCGGTTTTTTTATTTGAAATCTGGTGCTTCTCATGTGATTTTCATTGAAATTTGAACAAGTTCTGACTAGTAGTTTTTAAGTTATCATTAACTAGCTGACCCCCGGGGATTCGCTCCCGTCTACTGGCTATCCTGCCTACCCTGCCTACCCTACCCTACCTACCTACCTAATAAGTTTTATGTATCATCAATAGTTTTCTCAGCGCACGCCAAAGAATGAATTTTACAGGCAACATTTTGCTACTTTGGGTTAAATTATTGCAATTTTCATGATTACGATGTTGGTATTACACATATTAATATGAG
Source organism: Orthosia gothica (assembly GCA_949775005.1). Classification (NCBI taxonomy): domain Eukaryota; kingdom Metazoa; phylum Arthropoda; class Insecta; order Lepidoptera; family Noctuidae; genus Orthosia; species Orthosia gothica. The sequence continues at coordinate 36,544,790 of OX459038.1, read as the reverse complement.
AGTTTTAATAATAAAAGTATTTTTATGTCGAAGTGAATCTCGTTCACTTCGCAGAAGTATTATTCTTGTTCACTCATTAGATAAAATAACGTTTCTTTATAATCGTAAGAAGCTTCCCAACTTGTTCAAAACGCCTTTGAAGTAGCATAAACAGCAAGGAAACTTTAAAGTGAATCGTTCTTTTATAGTTTTTAACGTACAAGAGAGTGGGTTAACGTTGTTTAGACGTGTTCATTTTATACGAGTTAAACTATGAAGTCAAATGTTATCGTGTTGGACTAAAGAGAAGATGATGTGTTTTTAAAGGGCTACAAAGGGATTGATGATAGTATAAACATTTAGATACAAAACTTGTTAATTGGGCTGTTAAACTGAGTGATGGATACGTTAGTGAGCCATTTCAGCAATAAGACTCAAAATAGTTATACATATACCAGAAATGAATAGAAAAATAAGAAAGATAAAATAGAATTACATCGACAACATTTTATATTGATTAAAAAACTTGGGATAATCTGTTCTAATATCCCAAGGGAACGTACGAATATAATATTAATGATATTAAGCATTCAAGATCAAAATCATCAAAATCAAAATCAATAATTTTTATTTCACATAGGCCTACATGGGCACTTATAAAACGTCGACAATGTGCACGGTTCGGGTTGGTCGATTCCTATGGAGAAGAACCGGCTGCTTGCCGGTTCTTCTATGACCAAATCCGGGCCGTGGTCTACCCGTGTGCCAAGTTTCATCGAAATCCGTTCAGCTGTTGAGGCGTGAACAGACAGAATTCCTTGTGCATTTATAATATGAATTATGGATTATGATTTGCTTGAAAAATACAACAACTGTTTTAGTAACTAAGTAAGCGTTTAGAAAACGAATTTTCTTTATTAATGACATGTTCAGATAGAAAGATAGACTTAACAACACTCGATATAAACCCCGACATGGCTATCAAGATTATAATCATTATTACAAATCAAGAACACTAATTATGATTTCAAGAAAAGCCTAACTGAGGTCTCACAATTAAGTGACAGCATTAGATTTCAAATTGGTAAGATCGGGTCATTCCGATAGCGAACTGCTATTTAATCAGCATTTTTTTGACATAATATACATTTCTGTAGTTTCTGCCTATCCCCATGGAAAAAAGGCGTGGGTCTATGTATGTATATATATAGTATATACATTTCTAGAAACCACAATCACATGGTAATATAGACTGGGTCTTCAAAATAAGAATTTTGAACAAAGATTTATTGTACAGTGGACAAGGTTATGGGTCAGTTTTTAATCTTGTCAAGTGACTCTGGTCTAGCACCCAATCAAGGATGGATCGATTCAAGGATATAGGTTTAACTTAAAAATTTATAGCTCTAAGCATAATATATGATCAATTGTTATAGCCGAATCTACTACATTATTATATGAAATTCGTGTCTGATACTATCTAACACAAAATTAGTTGTAATATAATTGCGTCCGTTCCGCCCTCTGTATGACTTGCGCTTTACACTTGAGGTTGGTCCATGAACCACGCAATACTTTTTATTGCTCAGCTCCGTTAAATAATAGCCTGAAATAGCTCTGTAAGTTAAGTACTTAATCTCTTCTTAAGTACTTTTTCTTTTGAGTAACTAAGGTTTATTAAGTACCTTTTAAAATACAGTTGTACTTACAAATGACAATATTGTTTCGTTTATATATTTGTAGCCTTCTATTAGTTAAGCTAAATGGGGATTAGTCTATCTGGGACTCGGAGGAGTTCGTCGAACTAATGTCAATTTGACTATTTATCATTTGCAAGGGCAACAAGCCAGCTATTTTGAAAAATCTAATAAATATTCGAATAAATTAGATACCCAGTTGCAGTCCATATTTTTTCAAATAATTAGAAAAAAATGAAAAAAAAATCTTTATTTCACCTTCACGCACAGGTCAACCATAATTTTATACAAATCAAACTCCACAGTTCAAATATGAGAAAGTTATAATAAATCTTTTTTTACACAAAAGTTTTTAATATGAGTTGGTCGTAAATACGTAATGAGAGTTAAAAAAGTTAGTTCAGCGACAGAGCGGAGTCCCGGAGGAGACATAAGTTCAGCGGAGCGAGACCGGGACAAAGAGTGTAGAAAATGGGAGAGGACATACCTCACAGCATCAACGAAGTTTAAGATTCAAGACAAGAGAACTTTTTTCCTGTTGAAAAAATAAATGTTTAAGAGATCTATTTTCTACGTTTAATTGAAACAGATTTTTTTGTATACTTTCTAACGGAACCTAACATCGATCCTTGTGGAACCCCACAACTGAAGTCTCTCTCACGGAAACGCCTATCAAATCAAATCAAGAATTAAATGTGCTAGTCACGCTATATAAATATAGATTATATAAACTGCATAATAGAGTGCAAGAAGTATTGTCATTTAACGACATGCATGGCTGTGTCGAAAGCTTACCTCAGATTCTTCTTACCTCGACGTACCAAACAACCTTCTCCTCGGTACTGTACCTACGTACTGGTACATACGTCGCCAGATTTATAGCGCTCCTGATACAGCATAGCTTTATGTCCCGCGCCAAGTGTTTTTACCAATCCCTGTTTATTTTGAATCGCAATTTATTTGGGCATCGATAGTCGATAGCGTGCTTTATTGCGAAGCCGTAGCTTGGGTATGAGTAGATGGAGAATTTAAATTGAAGTTTAAAAGCAAGGGTGCAAAGAAATCTGGGGTGATTGTTGAGATAACGAAGAAAATGTAATACGAGTATAATGACTACGTGAAGGTATCTTTGAAAACATTGGTAACCCAGTATGCATGGAAAACAGACGAAAATAATGCAGTGGGAAACAATATAACGGGATTTTAGAGAATTATATGATTGAATTTTTCCCAAGTATGATTGAAGTTATTCGATGGCAAGCAGAGGTTACAAATAAAATGTGCTAAATCCCAAAACTAGAGCGAAGATTACCCTTTAGTAACCACTTTACGACTCATATATTCAGATAATAAACAAGCTAATAAAATATGTTTGTGTGTTATTCCCAGACGTAGAATTACTTTTAATTACATATTATTACTTAGATGATATTGTTTAGTAACACAACGTCTTTGAGACAATCTGACCTCCACGTAATTTGGGCATATCACAGACAATTTGAACTATGAGTCAAGTATAAGTTTCCAATTATAATAATTAAATTTTGAATAGCGAGTGGAGTTAAGACCAGAATTTAGGATTATCTCAAAGTCACTAGTTAATTTGATCACCCATATTTTTAGGTCGTCTAGACTTTAAAAAAATATGTCATCCATCTTAATTTTTTCTTACAAAAAATTTTTGAGTAACGATGAAAGTGTAAAATAAGTAACAAAATATGGCTTTTACGGCATCAGAATCTCTGATAAGTTTTAGTCCCAAACCGAAAAACTGTCAGATTTTTATTATTTCGACGAACTAATCATTTCAACGAACGAAATAATCATCATTTATTTCTTTTTGGCACGTAGTCTATGATTACACTCTGTTTTAGACTCCTTTCATGTATAAAATAGAAGTATCTCTCTATTCAAATGATCGTAAATGGGATTCCATTTTCAGTGCCATAATACTGAATTTAGTTTTACGATATTCGAAAACTTGTTCTGTACTTTTTATTGCTCGAGGGTAACCGAAAACTTTGAATAGTAATACCTATTTCACGACAGTGATATTTGTACTTACACATACACATCTACGCTCAGAAAGCCATCCTTTTAAGCATCTTTGCATAAAAGATGTTCTATTTCCCTCACCTCACGATTTCCTCAAATAGTCTTCACTTCTAATTTAAATCCTCGTCTGATTCCATTGTAAAAATCTATCTGGTAAATTATACATTCAGCTAAGTGTCGCAGGCGACGGGGCGACGACGAGGCGACGACGAGCGACGCGCACGTGACGCGGGCGACAAGTTTCAATAGTGCGCGATTGTCATGCGCGACAACAACGTCACATTTTACAAGCCAAATGCTACAGAAAAGTTTACTATTCTGAATGATGATTTGAAATTTTGTTAGTTTTGAATTTGTTTTATGATTATTCAGTGAGTTGAATTTAAGTTAGATTGTTGTAAGTTCGGCTGTATTTATAAAGTTTTGTTATTCATCGCTTTTGAGTAGTGTTATTTATTAGACGATAGATTTCAAATGGTTTATAAATATAACGTATTCAATTTCGGTATCTAAAGTAACAGCATTCAAAGTAATGTATTAAAAGCATTAAAAAACAGTTTTGACATCCTAATTGTGAAAGTAAATGTGAGTTTCTTTGTTACGCTTTCACGCCTTCACGGCTGTACAGATTTAGATCAACTTGGTGTACGGATAGACCAGAACCTTGATTACGATATTGACTTTTCATTTCGGTATAATGTTCCCTAGATATAATAAAACACTTTTGACGCGGGAGAAGCAGCGGGCAGATGCTAGTTTGCTTCAAAATTATCTTATAACACAAATAAAGACCAAATGTTAAATAAATTAGATGTTTTTAATCAAGCTTTAGTAAATACGTACTCAAAGCTGAGGCCAAATACCAAGAAGACTCAGATCTTGAAAAGGTTAAGTACCTAGACCAAAACACTTGAATAAGTGGTACTTCTTAATTAAGGAGCTACAAATACATACTCTTATACCAAGAAGTTACTTAAAGTACTGGAGCTTGTGGCTAAATAATGTAGATCTTCTAGGTTAAGCAACGCTTGCCCAGTTCTGTCCGAGGATGGGTGACCATATTAATATACTGAGATTACTCCGTGCCTCTGGATATGAAGAATATGAATATGGACTTTCTTGTGCGTTCTTCTCCATAACAATCTACTTTCCGAATGCACGGTAGAATCATTTTTTTTATTTTTTTTTATTACTTGTAAATTTGAATTTTTGTGACGTTCAAAAGTGCCGTTTATTGGCCTAATTGAATAAATATATTTTGACTTTTGACTTTGACCTCGGAAAGCGTGTAAGCTGTTGGTCCCAGCTCTCATTTGAAGATCTGTGACAGTAGTTACGGGTAGTCAGAAGCCAGGCAATCTGATACCGGTCTTGCCAAGGGGTATCGTGTTACCCAGTTACTGGGTTGTGTGGGGTCAGATAGATCACTCCACGTAAAAACATGTTAGTGAACTGCATCCGGGTCAAAGTCTAGTGAGATTGAATGACCAACAATATAGGCACGGGGACCCGACGCTAAGAAAGAAAATTTGGTGGAAATAAATGACACCAGATGGCGCGATATGCATCGATTTCGTATGGAATTTTGTGTAATATTAACATTTTCTACCATTGATCAAAAACATTGAATATTCTTGTTTAATCAACACTCCTAAGCATACAATTATGGAATATTGGACTCTTGAAATGTTTGTCACTGCTAACGCCATCTATCGCTTGGGAGAGAAACGACTGCGTTCTATAAACTTTTAGTAAAATAATCGGTTTAGTCCGTCGAAAAACGCTAATTACGTTGGCACGGTTTATATGTATGGTATGAGGCATCTGTACGCTAGTATTATATTATCTGTGGTATAGGTAACATCATTTATTGATGTTAATTATAAAATGATATCTACTTTTGTAACAAAATGTTGTATAGTAACAAAACTTCAATATTTATTAAGCGATTTACGAGTAATCAAGTATCGATTCTTTGCATATTCGATGTTGATCGCCGTAGTGAATTATGGTGTCGTAACATACAATGTTTTTTTAGAAATATTGCAGTAATTGTTTTCGTGGAACCAATCACAATTTTCAGTCGGTCAACAAGGGCGCAAATTGCCTGCAAAATTAACACGTTTACTTTTTATCGAGGTAGTTATGAACAATTTTTTATCACCTATGAAATAGATTTTAGGTAAAGCGGTTTTTGTGCAGTTTTTTAAATTGGGCTTTTTTCATTTTTAGGGTGCCGTACCCAAAGGATAAAAACGGGACCCTATTAATAAGACTCCACGATCCGTCTGTCTGTCGATCCGTCGGTCACCAGGCTTTATCTCATGAACCGTGATAGCTAGACAGTTAAAATTTTCACAGATGATGTATTTCGGTTACCGCTCTAACAACAAATACTATAAAACAGAAAACTTCTATTTATTTATTTATTTAAAACTTCATGCAACATACAAGTACATAGGCGGACTTAATGCCTGAGGCATTCTCTACCAGTCAACCAAGGGTGGTGGAGAGATAACATGGCAGGTGCATAGAAATTGAAATAATTATTGAAGTAAAATTGATTAACAATATATATATTGTAGCTAAAATAAACATACATATATATTTACTATAATAAATACGTTTATATATATATATATATACCTTTCATTTATTTATATATATATATATATATATATATATATATATATATATATACATATATAAATAAATGAAAGGTTCTTCTATCAGGGGTCCATGGGAGTATGTACCTTAAACCTATGTTTAAAAATACATTCGTGTGTGTAAGCGACTTTCGTGATGGCTCTACGCGTTTAAATTTATATTCCGCCGATAAGCAATGTTTACTAAGCGAAATTGCAAAAACGTTTACATGGAGGCAATTCGATGAAATCGCAGTTAAAATTGTCTTAGACAATACTTATAATACGAGCGTCATATGGCCTATCAACACTTATATACGTTTTATCCGACTGCGGGAAGGATGATTTTCGAGTGTATGTATGTATGTATGCATGTATGTATATGTTCATTTCTATAGAACGATGTACAGCTCATACGCCTTGACGGATAATGACATATCCAGTCTCGTTGGATTCGACTCAATTGTTGGAGTGAAACAGGCTATATTATTTTTAAATATAGTGCCACCTCCCAAAATTTTTTTTCGTTATCATAATAATATGAGTTGAAAGCTACTAAATATACCTTTCCAAAAACATATATATCGTTGCTCTTTTTTAGTACTACTTTGGCACACATTAAAAAAAAGCGTAACTTTTATAGCAAAAGAAATAATTAAAACAGTCACAAACATTTTTTATACACTAAAGCCTTCACTAAAGCCTTAAATTCATTTATAAAACTAAAAAGTTTGAAATAAATAATTTATTATAAAAACAAAAAACCCGACTGCTGAAAAATAATTAACTGGAAAACAAGTACTAAGTAAGCGGTGACAAACGAAGATTTGGTAGGTTATTCTATAATTTTTGTTTGTCTCCGCCTGCTGTACCTCATAATATTTAATGTCTATTGTTGTACTTGTTTTTCTCTTTTTAGTTAATTATTTTTTAGTAGTCGGGTTTTATGTTTTTATAATAATTTCTTTTTATAAGCAATTTATTGCAGCGCGCCATCATGTAGTATTCTTTTTCGTCACTATCTAATTATATCAGTAAGCTTGAGAAGGAAATTCATGCGACTAGCGCTCTAGCATAGACATTAAGATGAACTTATATTCAAATCATCAATGTCCTGTCTTTATTCCAATTTATTTGTACTCGTCGTAGCCTGTATTTTTCATCCGTACATCTGTTCCAACATCGCACAATTCAATTCCTAGCCATATCATTAGAAGATCAACTTCCACTGCACCATTATCGCCAAGTTCACCGTTGACCGCTCGAAGTTTCCAGAAACTTGTTCCTATCCAAACTACTTTTAGAATATAAACACAGGCAACGTTGTTGTGTACTTATGCAAGGCATCGGCCACTGCTGGCACTTTGGCTCTATACATACTGAAGTTCTATAAGTGATAAGTATGTATGAATTAAAAACCCGAGGTTTGTTACGTTCCCGCTGCTGGGACACTGGCCTCCTCTTAGTGAGAGGAAATGGGTTTTCAACCACCAGAATTAATGCAGACCAAAAAGAATGGCTGGTTATGTTGTTGTTATTGCTGACAGTATTTCACTTTGTCTAGAGCAGGGGTCACCGCGGTCCAGAACCGTACTGCCGATCTATTTTGCGTGGTCCTTAAGTAAATATTATTTTTAACTTGTGTAACATGAATACGCAATTTATTCATTTATTCCGTGCTTTGCCTTTACTGTTGACGACAATAGACGAATCGTTTCATCAAAATCACACTCATAACTATATCTATATATTTAAGTTTATTCTTTCAATTTTAACGTGTACGTACACGTGTCAATGTAAAAGCAGGGGGGAGAGGAGGGTAAGTTGTCTTTAAACCTTGCGGACCGCGATGCTCTTATTTTAAAAAGCGAACGCCAAATTAAAGTAATTAAATCTTGGATTTGAAACCGTTACCTTCAACAAGTCAACAGTCACGCTTCCAATCACTGAAACAATATTTGTTATACAATAGTTATTTATGCTAGAAATGCGGAAGGTAGGTGATTTCCGATGAGTGGATAAATCGACACAAGTCGGAAATCATCTTACGTACGTGTATCATACAACATTTTACTATGCATTGTGCGAGGAAATAAATAAATTAATAAAATGAAATTAATAAAATGGCGGGCTTATTCAAGCGCATTCAGCATATCCACAGATTAACTAATAGTTCCTCGGGCATATCTACTGCGCATGTGCGAATAGGTGTCACATCATAACGCAATAAGGCATGAGCAAAATATACGTTCTGCCAAACATATTTAATGAATATTTAAAATTAATTTATTGATCAAAATCTAAATCTAGAGTAATTAAAAACGCCTAAAATAAAGTATTAGATTTAATTTAACCTTTTATATGAATGATAATCTGTACATACTCGTAACTAATTTTTAAAACTTTTCTCAAATAATAAAAACTCTATGCGTCGGGCTGACGTTGGAGTTAAAAATTAAAAAAATACAAAAAAGTAAAAAGCACTAGTGAAAAAAAGTGACACGTTCCGCACAGTTTGGCTGCTTGGAAAACCGCTCTTTTCGAGGACATGCATAGTAAAGGCCATTTTAAATATACAAAGACTAACCGTCAAAAAATCGATTTTTGTTAAAGACGGCATTATCATAAACCCACACGCTTTAGGGATGCTAAGTGAGGTCTTTAACCGGAGTGAATTGATTCGTCTGGATAGGTGTTCGGGGTATTTGCTATTGTTATCAGACAGGCTGCTGTTACCAAGTATCTTCTTTACTTTGAAAACCCACGGGAGGCTAAGTTTCTCGGGCTTGAAAAAAAAACATTCATAAAAAAATTTAATCAATAAAATCAAAAAACCCGACTGCTTCAAAAGCGAACTAAAAAGTCGTAAACAAGAAAAAAATCATGCTGTGCAGTCGGAGGATACATATTCGCGGGTTGGCTGACCAAAATTTGGTGTATCCTCCGCCTGCACAGCATGATTTTTTCCTTGTTTACGACTTTTTAGTTCGCTTTTGAAGCAGTCGGGTTTTTTGATTTTTTTAATTAAATTTTTTATTTATAACTTTTTAGTTAGTTTTTTTTTCGAATTAAATACATTTAAAAATATAAGTGTTATATATTTTTGAAATCACCTTTAAAAACCCTTTATTTTGATAACCCACACGATGGGTTTGGAAGAAAAAAAAAAATTGGGCCCCCACAATATGGCACTCAAAAGCCGCCATTTTTCTATTGTCCAATTTTAATGTAGCCTATGACACTCGCAGGGTTAAGACGCATCGATTGACGTATGAATCATCAAAATCGGCCAACGCGTTTGGTCTCTGGAACGCCATATAGGAACAACATACATACTTACATACATACATACTTACATACATACATACTTACATACATACATACATACTTACATACATACATACATAGACTGATAAACACATTACCCTCCTTCGGCAGTCAGGTAAAATAATTGGATCTCGCACTATATGGCGCCCAAAATCCACCGCGTTTGTTTTTTTTTTTAACTGCATCTATCTAAGAACACTTGGGCTGTCAAGACGTATCTAACGATATCTTAATTATATAAATCCGTCTAGCGGTTTCCGGCTTGTTCGGGAGGCTGGAAATCGTCAAACCTGCGTGCGAGACGATTCGTGATGACTCTTGAAAACAGCTTGTAGACATGGCTAAGGAGTGTGATGGGCCTATAGATCTTCAGTAGGGCATTGTCACCCTTCTTGAAGAAGAGTACCACCACACCCCTGCACCATGCCTGTGGCGTTTTCCCCTCGAGTATGACGGAATCAAAAAGCTTCTGAAGGGCCTTAAGTACTGGTTTTTCACCCGCCTTCAGGAGTTCGGCCGTAATTCCGTCATCACCCGGTGCCTTGTTGTTCTTAAGTTGTTTCAGAGCCATCCTAATCTCATACAGGCTGATGTCCGGAATGTCTTCGGTATAGTGTCGGGTCAATCTAGCTCTTGGGTCATTCGCTAGATTCGCGACGGGTTTACTTTTTGACGTGTACAACTGTCCATAGAATCTCTCGATCTCCCTCAGAAGCTCCGGTTTGGCGGACACGATCCTGCCATCATCGGTCTTCAGTTTCGTGAGCTGGCGCTGCCCAATAGACAGATCTCTTGCAAAGA